>JAODKC010000070.1:525483-539860 GCA_026777985.1 Mormyrops attenuatus | reverse complement strand
GGTACACATCCGGAAATGGCAACAATACTTCGCAACCCTGGGGAGGTTGCGATCGTCTTTAGTAATCCCCCTAATTGATTGGTGATCGCCCGCCGCTGTGTTGTCCAGCCCCCGAGGGCGTGACAGTAGGTGTGATGGTAAGGTTATGTTTTGTTTTGACAGTAGTGTTCTTAATTATTATTGTATGGGCATAAACATCCATTCATCCATCTATCCACTTACCTTCCAAAAGCTTATCTAGTCAATGCAAGTCTAGAGTTTGTCACATGTACATTAGGTACTCCGTGCAGTAAAATCTGTCATGGAATTCATTATATAACAATTAAAGGTTAAGTTCACTTAGCATTCACAAAATCGGTCTGTAAGCTGGTGATGTTGTGTTGGTGTGGTAGATGTTGGACTAGCAGTTTCCTTTGTGTCTGTGTCCTCAGCAGCTTTTACTGTACTAAGATGGTAGCAGGGTTTCTGTCACGCCCACCTCATGAACACTGCACCAACAGTGGAGGATAATTGGCAGGAATGGTATTTAAGCCTCGCACCGGCAGTCAGTCGGTGCAAGACATTTATTTGCTATGCATGTACTGAGCGCTTTACGTCTTTGTTTCTCCCACAGTTATGGTCAGTCTTCCTTGCCCTCCATGAGCCTCCCGCACCTCCTGCCTGCCCTCCTTCCCCTCCACCCTTCCCGTGAAGTCCCTCGTGTGTTCCCCGGTGTTGTTTGTCAGTGTCTTCGGACGGATCTCCCAGCTTCTCGACCCCTGGCTTTCGGATTCACAACCTGTCTCTCGGATTACAGCTACGGCGAAAGGATTGGACGGCTCTCGGTATCTCCCAACTTCCCCTGTTGTCTTTCGGAACAAACCTGGTTGTGCCGACTCCTCTGTCTGTGTATTGTGTAGCACGACAAAATACCTCGCCTTTTACATGGATCCTCAAGACATCCAGGATCAACTCCAGCAGGCGCAGGAGCAGATCACCCGCTTGACAGATGTGGTCAGGACTCTCCAGCTATCAGGTGCTGCAGCAGTCCCACTGCCTTCCTCTCCCCCACATCCTTCTGTACCAGTGGACCTGCTTAAGAGGTACGATGGGAATCCTGAACACTGACAAGCTTTTTTAATGCAGTGCGGGCTGTATATGAACATCACCCAGAACAGTTCCCCGCTGATGAGGATCGGGTGCATTTCCTGATGTCCGTGCTCTGTGGGAAAGCCCTCACATGGGCCACTGCTCTTTGGGCAGAGAACAGTACCCTGCTCCTCTCTTTGCGCAAATTCCAGAGTGCGTTTAAAGAGGTTCTTGATCATCTGGCAGTGGGGTGGTAGATCGGTGACCTGCATCAGGGGAGTCTGTCAGCTGCCAAATTCATGCTGGAGTTTAGGATGCTGGCAGCGGGCCTGAATTGGACAAAGGACTGTCTTCAAACCACTTACTGTCGTGCTCTCTGTCCAGAACTAAGGGCGGAATTGGCATGTCGAGGAGCAATGCAGATGTTCGATGAATATGTCCGATTATCCATTACCCTTGACACCATCGTACGGGGGCAACGCCGCACACCCTTCCGCACGGAGAGAGGAGAAGTGACCACCATACCGCACCCCGCGGATCCAGAGCCGATGGTGTTAGGACACGTACCCAGAGGAGCGAGAGAGACGATGACAGGGAAGACTATGCATATATTATGGTGAAGCAGGACACTTCATGCGCCTCTGCCCAATGCACCTTGCCCGAAACCGACCAGAAGAAATGCAGGTAAGGACCGTACTCCCTCATAATCTCAGCAAAGTGCAGCTGGTGGTGCTGATAACTTAGTTGGAATGCAGGGAGTGTAAGGGGTCTGGGTTTACAAGATTCTTGTGCTGCGGAGAATTTTGTGGATGCTTCCTTCGCCCAACACCATTGGATTCCCTTGGAAGAGTTGCACCAGCCACTGATGGTGCGGGGGGTGGATGGAAGACCCCTCTCGTCCGGATTAGTCACGCACCGTATGGTGCCGCTGACCCTTAAGGTAGGAGTCGTCCATATGGAAATCATTCAATTGATTGCGGTTTCGTCTCTGAGGGATACTGTTATCCTAGGGTTCCCATGGTTGCGGCAGCATAACCCTAGGATCAACTGGAAACAAGGAGAGATCCAGGCTTGGTCCGGTGAATGTTTCTGCGAATGCCTTTCTGTTCCATGCCGTGTTTCTTTCATAGAAAGCCCTCTCCCAGAAGACCTGTCAAATATCCCTGAATCTTACAGTGATTTCCTAGATGTTTTCAGCAAGACCCAGGCTTATGGTCTCCCACCTCATCGTCCATCAGACTGCCATCGAGCTCGTGGAGGGAGCAAAACCTCCTTGTGGGCGCTTATTTTCTCTTTCACAACCAGAAGAAGAAGCCATGAGAACATATATCCAAGAGGCCCGCAAGCAAGCTATCATCCATCCTTCCACCTCATCTTTTGCTTCAGGATTTTTCTTTGTCGCTAAGAAGGATGGAGGCCTGCGACCCTGCATTGACTATCGAGCACTCAACGCAATCACCTGGAGAAGGCACGAGCCCCTTCCCCTGATTTCCTCTGACTTAGAACAGCTTAGAACAGCCCACTTTTACTAAATTGGATCTACAGAGAGCATATAACATGATCAGGATAAAGGAGGGGGACGAGAGAAAGACTGCATTCATCACCACCACAGGACAATATGAATATCTTGTGATGCTGTATGGGCTTGCTAACATACTCAGATACGGAGGAGAAGCACATCCAGTATGTAAAGGAAGTACTGCAGAGGCTGAGAGAGAATCAACTCTACATGAAGGGAGAAAAGTATGAGTTCCACTGCACCACTATTAAGTTTCTAGGTTATGTCGTTTCACCAGGAGGAGTGGATATGGATCAAGGGAAAGTCGCTGCTGTCTGGGAGTGGCCCCGACTGAAGACCATTAAAGAACTGCAACGATTCCTTGGCTTCGCAAATTTCTACCGGAGGTTTATCAAGGGGTTCAGTGCAGTCACCGTGCCCCTTACTGACCTTGTGTGGAAAGGAAAAGTGACACTTCAATGGTCACCGGGGGCACTCCTCACATTGGAGATCCTGAAGCAGTGATTTCTTTCAGCCCCCATTCTGAAACAGCCTGACCCTCAACTTCCCTTCCTGTAGATGCCTCCAAACTGGGGATCGAAGCGGTCCTGACCCAAAAAGACCCTCCGACCAGCAAGACCCATTCTTGTGCATTTATGTCGAAAAATCTCACAGAGGCTGAACATAATTATGATGTGGGTAATTGAGAGCTCTTGGCCATAAAGAGGGCGTTGGAAGAATGGAGACATAGGCTAGAAGGGGCTCTACATCCCATCTAAGTCCTCACTGATCACCGTAACCTGCAGTACCTGAGAGAGGCTAAGCGTCTAAATGCCCATCAGGCTCACTGGGCGCTCATTTTAACCCGTTTTGATTTCCAGGTCTCTTATCTCCCAGGCTCCAAGAACGTGAAGGCTGACGCACTCTCTCGGTGTTTCTTTTTCACACGGAACCCCAATCCAGTGTCCTGCATCTTATCTGTGTTCTAAGTCTGGTTATCTGGGATCTGGAGAAGCGCCTCATGGACTTCAATCAGTGCACAGATCCTCCCCCTGAATATCCTCCAGGGAAAAATGTACGTTCCCTCACAGTTGCGCAATGATGTCCTCCAATGGGTACATACCTCTCTTGGGTCAGGACACCCAGGGGTTAAGGCAACTGTGCGGCTCATTGAGAAGCATTATTGGTGGCCAGGCTGGAGAACAGAAACAGAAAGGTACGTTCTCTCTTGCCCCTTATGTGCCCAGAATAAAACCCCCACGGGTCCTCCCTCAGGTCTATTACAGCCATTGCCAATACCGTCTCATCCTTGGTCTCATGTCGCCATGGATTTTATTACAGACCTACCCCCTCTTACGGTCATACCACCGTATTGACTTTAGTAGACTGATTTTCGAAGATGTGTCGCCTCATGCCTCTCCCTAAGCTCCCCACATCTTTGGAACTAGCAGACTTGTTAATGCAGTGGTTTTTTGCTATTATGGATTACCAGAGGATATAGTTTCTGACCGGGGAACTCAATTCACTTCTAAGGTCTTCAGGGCCCTGTATACCAAACTTAACATTTTCCTCAGTCTCTCTTCAGCCTATCACCCGCAGTCCAACGGCCAGGCAGAGAGAACCAACCACAAATTATGGTTAGCTACGAAGAATCTACGGCTCCCGGCGGGATGCAAGCTGGGGCCCAAATTAATTGGGCCCTTCCGAATCTCATGTCAGACTGGTCCTGTTACTTACCATCTACAGCTTCCTTGCATCTACCGGATTAATCCCATATTCCATGTCTCCCTGCTCAAACCTGTGCGGTACAGTCTGGTCCATCCACCCACTGGAGTCCAGGATGACCCACAACCGCTCCCCCTTCTGGGGGAGGACATCTATGCTGTCAGAGACCTAGTGGATTCCCGTTGGCGTCGGGGATAGCTCCAATATCTTGTTGACTGGGAGGGTTTTGGCCCGGAGGAAAGGTGCTGGGTCCCGGCCAAGGATGTCCTGGACCCCTCCCTCATCGAACAATCCCACCGGTCTACCCCGGGGCCGCCCCCTCCAGCACCCCGCGGCCTCCAGGAGGCAGCCGTTAGGGGGGGGACTCTATCACGCCCACCTTGTGAACACCACACCGACAGCAGAGGATAATTGGCAGGAACGGTATTTAAGCCTCGCACCGGCAGTCAGTCGGTGTGAGGTATTATTTGCTATGCATGTACTGAGCGCTTTACATCTTTGTTTCTCCCACAGTTACGGTCGGTCATCCTTGCCCTCCCAGAGCCTCCTGCACCTCCTGCCTGCCCTCCTTCCCTTCCACCCTTCCCGTGAATTCCCTTGTGTGTTCCCCGGTGTTGTTCGTCAGTGTCTTCGGACGGATCTCCCGGCTTCTCGACCCTTGGCTTTTGGATTCACGGCCTGTCTCTCGGATTACGGCTTGGCATTCGGCAAAAGGATTGGACAGTTCTCGGTATCGACCTGGTTACGGCTTTCAACTTCTCCTGTTGTCTTTCAGAATAAACCTGGTTGCCCCGACTCCTCTGTCTGCGTATTGTGTAGCATGACAGTTTCTGTGTGAACGGCCTTTACCAGGCTTGCTAATCACATTAAGCTAATGTCCTTTTGGCAGAGATTTCCTACTTAGGCACACAGGCAGGCCATAACACAAAAGCTGTGGTGCTGAAGCCAGTCATCAGCAGGAGTGTGACTATGGTTTTCACATCAACAATTACTGGAATTATGATGCATGAAGACCCAGCTTACCTCAGTGTCTTGCATAAGCACTTCTCATTTTCTGATTGCTGCTGATTACTATGGGATGGTAAAATGAGCTCTAGTCAGAATTTTGCACAAGGCTTTATTCACCTCTGTCACTAGTGGAAATAAAAATGAAGATATATGCTTGAAACCTGTTTTATTTACTACATTGTATTCAATTGCATTGATTTGGTTTCAATAAATCATGTGTCTGTCTGTCTGTCAAAATTATAGATCCTGAAAGCTTAAATAATTGCTGAGACATGATAATTACTAGAATTTCTATTTGGAAATTGTTTGCTTTGTTTGTATATCTGCTGTGATCTGTATTTCTGTGCATGTTGTAGGAGAGAAATTTTCATCCAGTCATTTTCTAATTGTTTATCCACTACAAGTGGCACAAGGCGGGGAACAGTCCAGAACACACACACAGACCTGTACTCATATCTTGTAGTGCAAAACTAGGCATGTTGCTCACTGTGGCTACAGTGTAAAACAAGGAATGTTTTCATGAATTCATGTTGCAATGACATCAGTGTGACCCAGGACATCACATAAATACTTTGTCATTGCTTAGTTGCTCTATTGCAGCAGTACCAAGAGGCGGCCTCTGGTCCTGATCCAAACCCAAATACAAGCTAATCTGGACCAACACATCTGTAAAGAGCCACAGTTTAACTGATTACCCATGCTACCTTTCTGAATCTGAGCAAAGATTATTTATTCAGTTTTACCATCTATTTTCTCACTGCAATTGCACAGAGTACAGATGTTTCATATGGGCCAATCACTGTGCAGTTCCCTCTACTTAAGCATTAAAATTAATTTTCTATGTATCAATAGCTATAAGATGTTAGCAGGCTAGTTGATGAAAAGATGTATGTGTAATGGCATGTTCAAGAAAAGAAATGTTGACGCTGAAGACTAAAATATGCATTAATTTTACCTGAGAGAAGCACAAAGCTGATGTGTTTCATTTGTAGTGAGACAGTGGTAAAAAGCTGAACCAAATTTTGGATGCCATGCAGAATGATGAAAAATGAAAGGCGTTGCATTTTTGGCAGATATAACCTCCAATCTCAGTGACCTAAACAAGGCGTATATAATACTGTGCATGATCTAATCTCAGTGGTGTGTGCTTTCCAGAGGATTTCAGATTTACTCAGACATGACAGCCTCCTCAACTTCCCAAAACGTTTGGAACATACCAGAGCACAGCATCACTATCTACAATCCCACCCCATGCAAGAGACTCTGACGGCACTGAGCAGCTTCTTCAGTGGCAAGCTCCTGCATCCACGATGTGGGAAGGAGAGATTCAGAAGGTCTTTCCTTCCAACCGCTGTCAGACTCTACAACAAAGTCCTTGCAGCTGACCACACACATATAGACTAACAAACACACACATCCAATATACCATGGTAGTTTATGTGCATTATTTCTTTGACAGCAATTATATATTTATTTATCTAAGTTTACCTTGAATTAATTGAGATCCACAAAACCTTGCTCTGTAGGAAGCTAACCATAAGTCAGGAAAAATCTGATCAAAAATGCAGCAAATGTTGCATTTTTCCAGAAAATGGGGTAACACATTATTTTAGGGGCCACAAATAATTTACTTGTGCACTCTAACTTAGTGTATTAATTACCCAGAAGCTATGTGTTAGTTACATACAGATCCCATGTTTGTTTATCATTAATCAATCAAAGTTCATGTTTTTCATGCAATTACTATATTTGGGTAACACTTCATAATAATGTTCAGTTATACTACATATATAAGCCTTTAGTTAAACATTAAATAATCATTTGTAACACATCAATAAGACATTCATAAGCCTGTAGTTAACAATGGACAAACCATTCACAAATTCTTAAGATTTATAAGCATGTAGTTACGGATTAACTAGTCATTTGCAAAACCTTAATAAACATTTATAAATAATTGAAAGGGGAAATGATCATAAACAAATCATTCCTAAATGATTACTAAGCCTGATTATTCTGACCACTTTTGCATATAAATATTACATGGATATGCATGTTACACCGAATCTCACACCTCTCAACCCGGCCTAAAAACAGCACTTACATGGCCATGCATTCACAGTGCATTTACCGCAAGTAGCTCACAGCAATGACATCACCCACTCTTCTTAAAGGTACAAACATCTATGGTTATGTCTGAATTCAAGGGCTGCATACTTCTAAGGCTGCATTCGAAAACCAAACGTGTCACAGCAGTGCAACAAAACCGTTCCATTTTGAGGGCCCTTTTAAATGCACCCTTTTGCTGAGACCCCAAGATTCAGTGCACAAACCTTCGAAGAACGCAGCCTTCAAAGGCTACATAGACTTCATCCTTTGAAGGATGTAGCCCCCGAATTTGGACACAACCTTTGTCTCACTACTATCAGAAGCTGTAGCTGTACTGCTCATATGCCTAATAAACCATGAATAAATCACCTGATTACACAGCTAACACTAGCGTCAACTAGCTTTTTCACTGGTTTATCAGCAGAAAAATACCATGACATTATGAAGGTATCTATGATACATTATAGCTGACAGCTTTAAGTGTTACCATGATTTGTTTATTTCCTCTTTTAATAATTTACAAATGCTTTTTAAATATTTGTAAATAATTAGGTAACCCTTAACTATGTGCTTATTGCTTGTAAATGTCTAAGAATTTGTGAATGATTTGTTCATCATTAACTACATGCTTAGTAATCATTTAGTAATGATTTATGATAATTTTTCCTTTTAATCATTTGTAAATGTTTTGCAAAGGATTAGTTAGCCCTTGACTACATGTTTATTATAAATGTCTTATTAATTTGTAAATGATTTGTTCATTATTAACTACAGGCCTCTAAATGTCTTAGTTTTGTAAATGATTAATTAATGTTTAACTAAAGCTTATATGTGTGGTACAACTGAACATTATTTTAAACTCTTGCCTATATTTGTTCATGATTTTTACTTGAGTAGTAACTCAGTTAATAATTTACTGTGCCCCCTCATGTGAAGTGTTACCAAAAATGGCCCTTCCATCCTCACCATATTTGCTTCCTCCTGCAGTATAGCTGGGAATCAGCATTTTCCACCATGACATGGTAAAGAACTCACACCACAATAGACTAACTAATGAACACTAACATCACTGTCTTTGATTGCCTATGACACCTTTGGTGCCTAGGTTTAAACATTTGATCACATACAGGAAGTATCACTTTTCCTAATAAAATTAGGTTTTTATCTCACTAGTTAAAAATACTCAACACCGAAACCTCTGCAGTTGTTAACTGTGTATCAGGTAAATGATGTTGACCAAAAGAAACTATTACTTCCATATATTATCTCTATGTATAGTCCTCATGACATCACCGCATTAGTTAAAAACAGTGTTTTCTGCTAAGTGACAAGGTGCAAGGCGTGAAATACCCATTTTATTGTGTATGCCTTTTATTAAGGGACATGTAATAAAGCCAAACAACATTCCAAGACAAGTGACAGGTGAGTTTGAAAATGAGAAAAAAAACACCTAATGTGATGATGTCATATGATGAAGACTGCGATTGGTTAAATAAGTGAAATGCGAGCACCTTCTTTGTTGACTTAGGCACACGTCAAACTTAGACAGGAAGTCATTTTGCCTGAAACGGAACATTCAACGGAACACTGGTTGTTCTGATGCCCCCCCTAAAATTCTGAATAACAATGCTTGTTGTACAGTTATGTGTAGGGGGGAAATAATTTAAGGATGGGGGGTCCCCTGATTACCTGAAAACACAGGCAGATGGCTGTGCACATGCAGTATCCACGCTTCCCATCATTACCCACGTGGTGACCCTGTGCTCCATGCTCTCATGAGCGAATCCCGCAGATGTCATCTGAGGAACAAGTGTTTACGTTTCCAGCCCCATTTTTGGGTGGGTATGGGGGTGTTTTCTTGTGCTTGAGGAGACACATTCTGACAAAATATCCTCACAGACATGATGACTCTTGAAAAAAGATGTTCATGCAAAAGAAATTCCATTTCAGAAAACCTAGTAATTTAGTTACTCAGTCTATTTAGTGATTAAATAACGGAACTTTATCTTTGTTATCATATTTTTGTGTATCATCTGGGTTAGAAATAATTGTTTGAATTTTAAGTAATAGTCACAATCCCTAAAATTACTATAAACATTCTGTTTGCTAGCAAATATGTATGTGTAATATTGTGTATGTGTGTGTGTGTTTGTGTACATTGTTCTTTAAATAAGGCTTTTTAACCAATGTAACTGAGATGAATTTACTATGTACAAATAAATTGTGTAGAAATAAATTTACTACAGAGAGAACTCGGCTTCCGTAAAAATGTGACATATGTGCGAGGTGTTTTCTTGCCAGGTGTCTTTCTGTTGACAACATAAAATTTCTTTTATAGTAGATCTTCACATTCCCATGTACCAAAAAGCTCTTGACTCTGCAGTTTAAAATGAACTGTAATAGAAATCTGTTCATAGCACCATGGCTGAAAAAAACAAAAATAGTCAGGCTATAATCCTAGTCAGCTCGAGGTGCTGTTACTAAATCAGTAAGAAGCTGAAGTCAGAATAGTGCAAGTGTAAACCAGCTCAGATTGGAATGTCTGAAGTAGAAATAAATTTAGACAGGAATGGTAAAACTCTGGCTGCATAATGGCACAGGAGGTTGCGCGACTGGCTCATACCACTACAGTTAGCGGCTTGAATTCTTTCCCCAATTTGTGTGGAGTTACTTGTTATCTCCATGCTGTGTGAGTTTCCTCCTGCTGTCCAAAAACATGCAGTTACTTAATCTGGCATTTCTGCAACGGACCGGCATTGTGTGCTGGGTTGCCCCTGCCATGGCCCCTATCCTACCTAGTGTAGGCTCCAGGCCTCCCCTGCTACCTGTTGGATATGTTGTTAGAAGACAGATAGACATTAAACCTATGAACTAATTTAGAGCGGAATGGTTGAAGTAGAACCCAGTGTAAACAGACATACAAAGAGACAAGCGGGAGCAAGGGATGATAAATGAGAGGCTAAAAACCTACTACCCACTGTATCCTGCTCAGCACCCTGCCTATGTTAGACACAACAGGAAGACACTAAACCACTGTACTTAGAAACTGTTTCAGCACTTTATTAGATTTATAGATGTTTCCAAGCTAGTAACCTGCATAATTAATTTAGCAGCTGTAAAATCCTCGTAAATTCCTATTTGATTGTTTGTGGGTACCACTGCTCTCAAAATTTGTTATGTTGTGAAGTAATTCTGTATCTCTTTACTAGTGTGTCTATGTATTCGTGCTAAATGGATATTCCCAAAACAATTAATATGACCTGGAGTCTCACTCAAGGCTTACATAGACAACAAAGTCTGTAATTCTGTCTGTGACTCATTTGCTCTGACTCTCAGCAGCTCTGTGTGAAAATGCTCGTGAACGAGTATTTGTAACACTGACTGCTACTGTATCTGTGCCTCTCTGTCTAACATTCAGTGATTATCACTGTATCTGTGTTTGTGACTGTCCTGTAACTTATTTCTATCACTGTCCTTACATTTTAGAATGTATAATACACACTGTACTGTAAATGCCATATTTCCGTGTCTGTATTTCTGTCAGTTATTGGTTGTTTCAACCGGCTTCTTGCTGATTCTGTCAGTGATGATATCAGGAGCTCAGAAGTCACTGGAATGATCACCTGTGTTTTCTCATATTTGTTTGCTAAGAGGAGATAGAAGTATGAAAACACATTGGCTCCTGCGGCTGGCCTGTGACCCTTCATGCTCCTGTTCAGCTCTATGCACTTCAGATCTTCTGTGTCTCAATTTGGTCCATTCTTGATTTCTTTATAGGACTCCCACCAAAACTGTATCCCAGACCTGTGCTATATACTGGGATAGCCCACCCTACAACACTAACCAGGATAACTGGTTAAAAGTTAAATAGATGTACTATTTGAAAATTGTATTATTAACTTAAAGATGACACTTTTTTGCCTTTCTGCTGTGACTATAGACAACAGACAGATGTTACTACTAGATCCCTTTAATGGTCTGACCACCTCCTAAACCTACTTTAGGAAGGGTTCTTCGTTGTTAAATTATAAGGTTGGTGGTGGTGTCAAATTTACCTGGGGCTTGACTTCTTTGCTTGTCTGATGGAAGATTGCCATTGGGACTAAAATACTTGAAATACTTGGGGCTACAGACCTGGGCTATCACAGCTAATGATGCCCATGGTTCACACCCTAGCTGCAATTACCGGTTTGGCACATTTTACGAGAAGGTTATTAGGGACAGAATTGTGCTAGGCATTCTTGATGGGAAACTTTCAAAATGACTCCAGTTAGATGTAAACCTACCTTAGACAAAGCCATCTGGGTGTCCACAGCATAGGAGGCTACCAAAAAGCATGAGATCAAAATCATAATGTGGAAAACAAACTTTTCAGAAAACACAATGAATAAACTACATAAAATGAAAGAGATGAAAGACTTTGGTAGATGTGATGGAGGAACTGCTATGCTAGGGAAGCAAAATACCAAAATGTTCATTTTGCTGCAGCTTGCTGTGGAAATTTTTGCTCATTAATCCAGAAGAGCATTTGTGAGGTCAGGCACTGATGTTGGATGTGAAAGCCTGGCTCTCAGTCCCTGTTCTATTTCATGGTAAAAGTGTTCCATGGGGTTCAGAGATCAAGGCTCTATGTGGCCCAATCAATTTCTTCCACACCAAACTCACCCAACCAATGTCCTTATAGATCTTGCTTTGTGCACTGGGGCACAGTCATGCTGGGACAGAAAAGAACCTTCCCCAAACTGTTCTCACAAAGTTTGAAGCATAGAACTGTCCAAAAGCTTACTTAAAATGATGTAGAATTACAATATGAATATGTAGTGCTGTTACGCTATCACATGGCACGGACCGGGGAAGCAGGCGAAGGAGATCAGGATCGGGGTAAAATTAAGGGAGTTTAATAAGGAAACGGAGGGCACAGGGGAGAAACAGCATGCAACAATACAATGACAGAACTAGGGAAACAAACTCTGATGTGGACTTAAATACACTGAAGACAACTCGAAACAGCTGGTAAACACTGGGAATCCACACGAGGGCAATGAGTAGGCGTGGTCAACGAGGGGGCAGAACAATGAGGTGTGACAGGACCCCCCTCCAAAGGCACGCACACCGGGTGCGCCCAAGGGGAGCGAGGAACGGGACCAGGGAGAAGACGAAACCCGGGGAGACAAAAGCAAGAACATCAACAACGCACCAGGAACAGCACAGACACGCAAAACAGACACAGGGAGACCAACTCTGACAAGATACGACAAACCACAGGGAACACGGACAGACAGGGGCACCAAAAAAGGGAACACGGAACCCAAGGAGGGGGACAACGACAGGACAACACCAGGGAACACCCACAGGAGGCACAAAGGGACCAGACGGCACAAGGGGCACAAAGGCAGGGGGCAAGGAGGCAAAGGGCGGGGGGAAACAGGGAGCCAGAGAGAACCCCAGCAGGCGAGGTGCGGAAGCTGCAGGGGCAGCAGGCGACCACGAGGCCGGAGCCGGAGGGACCCTCGGCGAGCGCGAGGAGGGAGCAGGAGGGAACGACGAAGGGGGCGAGGAGGAAGGCGGAGGAACCAACGAAGGGGACGAGGAGGAAGGCGGAGGAACCAACGAAGGGGACGAGGAGGAAGGCGGAGGAACCAACGAAGGGGACGAGGAGGAAGGCAAAGGGGACACAGGCGGAGGGGATGAGGGAGCAGTAGCTGCGGCAGGCGAAGGCGGAGGCAGGGGACCCGCAGGCGACTGGCGAGGCGTTGGAGGCGGGACCGAAGGCGACCCCCAAGCTGAAGCCAGGGGGACCAAAGGCGACCGCCGAGCCGCAGACGGAGGACCCGCAGGCGAGCAGGGTGGGCGGGACTCAGCCCCAGCACAGGTGTCCCCTCCCTTTTCGGGAGACAGAGGTGGGGACCCGGCTGAGGCCTGCCACACTGGGGTGATGGTGGGGGAGTCACAGGGGCAGTCAGAAAAATCCCAGAGGGGTCCCACTCCAGCTCCTCCTCCAACTCCACTATGGAGGGAGGAGTGTCGGTGCGGCAGTCTGGGACCACCTCGGGGACTGGGGCCTTGGGCGCAGCAGGGGCCTCGTGAGGCGCCTTGGGCATTGTTGCGGGCACCTGGACCTCCGGGGGCGGCGACGCTGCAGGCACAGGTGCGGCTAGCGTTCGTGCCTGAGCAGCAGGTGACACCACTCCACGCACCCTGGGGACCCGTGGGATAGCGTCCAAAATGGACCTGGCCCCTTTAAGGGCCAGGCGCGTCCCAAAACTGGAACAGGCTGCTGACGTGGGCAGCAAAGAAGTGGGCGGACGATCGGGGCAATCGTCAGCCGGCATGAACACCGCTGGGTGTAGAATCGGGAGGGGATCCTCCCGATACCCGGCAGGGGAAGCAGCGGAGAGCGACGCAGCCCCCAGGGAGATGTCCTGCATCTTTTCCTGCTGTCGCCTTCTCCGCTTCTTTTTATCTGCCGATGTGAGTGGAGGCGGGGGTGCCTCAGGCAGCAAGCTGTGAGGAAGACCGCAGTCCAATGCGACCCGCCTCATCATACACTCGGCAGCTCCTTCACGAAGCTGCCGCACAATGGAGCGCACCTCCCTGGCATGGTGCGCTTCTCCGGGCAGGGACATCTCATCCAGGATATCCCGGCCTCGGTGGGCTAGAGCCCGAAGCATGGGATCGTCCCGGACCTCAGGGTCTTCCAGCCAGCAGATTACCACATCAGTAAGGCTGTGGTATTCCTCTTCCTCCACCCGAGGCAATGTCTTCGGGAGTTCTGTCATTCTGTTACGCTATGGCACGGCACAGACCGGGGAAGCAAGCAAAGGAGATCAGGATCGGGGTAAAATTAAGGGAGTTTAATATGGAAATGGAGGGCACAGGGGAGAAACAGCACGCAACAATACAATGACAGAACTAGGGAAACAAACTCTGATGTGGACTTAAATACACTGAAGACAACTCGAAACAGCT
>JAODKC010000070.1:505109-520672 GCA_026777985.1 Mormyrops attenuatus | reverse complement strand
TTTCCCCTTGTGCGGTCTGAAAAAATGGTCCCCACAAAATTAAAATAACAGGTTTTTATATTTTTTGTATATCTGGACTCCCCCCCCCCCCCCGCACACACACACACACACACACACACACACACAATATCCACACCTACAGGCAATTTGGTAATTCCAATTCACCTTAGCATGACTTTGGACTGTGGGGGAAAACCAGAGGAAACCCCACAATGATACAGGGATAACATGGAAACTCATGGAAACAAACATGGAGCCAGCATGGAGATTCGAACCCTGGTCCCAACAATGCAGTAACAGTGTTAACCTCTGCGTCACTGTGCCACCCATTTTTCTCTATTATTGTTAATATTAATATACATGGATGTGATATAACTGAGGCATATACAATCCTGTTGCTCCTTGAGAAGAGAGAACCGTTCTTCATCTTGCTCAAACTGTTTTCATTCCTCATCTTTACAGGCCCGGCTGTGGTGGGTACAGGTTTTCTTGAAAAGAGCCAACCTGATTCAACCAGCATCATTCATTGCTTCAGTTGAACAGTGATTGTGTCAATAAAATCTGGTGTTCCTGATGCAACACCATGTCTTCTGTGCAGCCGCACAAGAACAGCAACAAAACAAAACTTCTATCAGCACTGGCAGGTGCAAAAATTGATGCAGTTTGTGGTAAGTGATGTTCACCAACTCCATCCTCCTGTCAGTTAGTCTGCTCCAAATCTATTTGAAGAAAAATAATCAGTTGCAAGTATTGTACAGTGACTAACAGCAAAAGTGCGTGGCAAGGAATGAAGGTTTCGGCTCTAATTCTAATTTTTTGGTAATAACACAGATGACATCACAGATGCTGGAAGATGAGTATTGGAGTATACAGAGAAAGACTCCCCGCATAACAACACCGCCTACTGGATTATTAAAATCCATGCATGTGGCTTGGATTGCTAATGGCTGTATCCCGCATATCATGGAAGTGCATAATAACACTTTTCACAAACCGTGAGTTGTAAAATGCTTCAGGGCACAGCATTCTTCTGAAATAAACTCAGCATTTATTCTTTTTTTGAGTGCAGATCAGTGGCCTTGTCACAGCTCACTACATATGCTTTGAATTACACTGAGACCACAGGCTTAGGTGGACCTGAAAGAGATTTTGCATTTTGGCACCACCTTATATTTAAATAAAATAATTTAAAACAGCTTCTAATTAAACAATGAGCACTGTCCCTTCTGCCACGCCAAGCTAGTTGGTAAAACACTCTATACTCTTTTATTCTTTTAACATATTTAAAGGCTAAACATAGAACGATATGCAAGCAAGGGTATGAAGGCACATGTAAAACACTAAAAAAAAATTTAAATAGATGTTTTTAAATCCTGTATAGCCATTTTCTTTACAGGCCATGCTAAGACAAATAAATAAAAGTCTGATTTTCATTACTAATATATACAGAAGTGAACATAGAAAATGATTGTTCGGATTCTGCACCAGTTTAAATTTAACCAGTAACTGTGTTAATTATAACCAGGCTTGTGCTACTGGCAAAGCCATAATTTCCTGTCTGCCATTGGTAGGGCTATATACTCTTGCTTCCTTATATATAGCCTATTGCTAACTTCCTGTGTTACACTGTGATGTCATATGACCAGACAGTTTCTTTTTCTTTTACCATACAGTTTTAAAGTTCCAAGCTTTACTGTCACATGTGTTCCGAGGAACATGGTGAAATTTCATGTCCTACAATTACAGGGGAGGGGGCAGGTGCTTGGGGGACAATAGGATCAACAGCAGTGCAAATAAGGGATTAAACAACACTGCAATTTTCAAGACATTTTTCTCCTTTCATTTTGTCTGTCTGTGAAATAATTTGTGTGGAGACACTCTGCTAAGTTATTCTGTGAATGAGAGTATTCTACTGAATTATTACCCTCAAAATCACAGAAGGCACAACACTTTTTTATGGTTGGGGGGAGGGGGGATGTTGGTAAAATAAAAAGGAAAGTGCCTTAGTGCCATCTTCTGGTTTTCTAGAGGATTTAATCTACTATCAAACTTGTCTGTAGTGAACTATATACTGTACTAGTCTTTGATCGCCACCTACTGTTTATACATTTGCAAATATGTCGGAAGATTTTTAAAGACATGCTTATTTGAGGGTGGTATAATTGCTCATTAGAGCAATCAAATAAAAGTACAATTTTTGTGTGTATGTACTTCAATGTTCTCCCTGTGTCAAATAGCACATGATTATGTGTGTGATCTGAGCTGGACTGGCATCCTGCCACGTGCCTTATGCCTCTTGGCATAGGCTCCTGGCCCTCTGTCACCCAGGACTGAATAAGCAGGTGCAGGGCATATGGATGTTTGTTTGATCATTTGTTTGTTTGTTTTTAAAACCACGATTAATTTATAAGTTGAAAATAATACAGGAACTTAGTTAATTATGTGCTATTATAGTACTATCATAATATTTCAGTTTTCAGGAATAACACAATATATACATTACATGAATTAAAGTGGAAAAACTCACATTTTATTGTATTGTATCTTACTGTTATGGGGACTGTTACTAAATGTGATATTTCATCATGGTCTTTATTTTACATATTTCACATCAGAACAAATATCAAATAATTACCACCGCCTCCCCATATCCGGCCCCTAAAAATATTTCTTGATAAGCACCCCCTTCCCTCCCCTCTAAATCTGCCTTTCACTATCTCCTCCCTGCCTAATCTAAATGTGTGCTCTTGGTGGTTCATGAGAGTTTGCTTGTTTTGTTTTTGTGAGGAACTCCCTTGCTTCATTCTTGTGAAATGCAATAAGCTTAACTGAGTCCAATAAATGCAACATGTTTACATTATATTGTTGTTACATTTCTGGAATTTTGCAAACAAAAAAACAACCCATCCTTTTCTATACTTGTTTTAATTTGAACCGTCTAAATTTTCTGTCATATTCTTTACCAGTAAAGGGTAAGAGTAAGCCTGGATAAAATATAATGTATATGCTATTTACATTAGTTATATTGGCCTACATATGTACACAGAATAAACACACAAGCTGTAAGTTGAAGAGTCTTTCCTATCAGGACCGATGATGATTTTTTTTCCTTGTAAGTAATTAAATTGTCCCTTGAAACAGTGCTGCAATGCTTGAGTACACAACTTGCAATTTCTATAATTCGGCTTGCTTGAGACTAATTAGGCCTCAGGATTTTTATACTTTCTGCCCTCTGAAACAGGCCACAGATTCCCCCTGTGACTCTATACTGGATATGAGATTGGAAGATAGATGGGTGTATTTATTCATTGCCAGGTTCAAATAAGAAACTGAAAGGTTGATGAATTCAAATTCACTTCATATACCATCTACGAATCTGTACTGTTGAGTTTTTCACAAATATATTAATCTGTTGCTAAAAATCATTAGATGTACCAAGCAAATTACAGTGGAACCTCAGTACTCAAACTCATTAGAACTCAAATTTCTTAAAAGTCAAAGCAACCAGTTTGAAAAAAAATGACCTAGAACTCGATCTGAATCTCAGAAGTCGAACTGTGAACGCCGACCTAAGATAACTTGTATGCGTGGGGAAATGAGTCACGCGGCACGTCTCTCAACAGACACAAAGGGTTACAAAAGTTAGAACCTAAAAGTTTGCAATTTACGAACAAATTAACAAATACAAATACAGAGTAATAATAAAAATAAACAATGGACCGCATGGCATAGTCTAGTGTTGGGGCAGTGTTGGGGTACATTCTTTATTGTTTTGGAAGCAATTAAGAGAAATTGTTACGCATGGTGTACAGTGTTGCCGCAGTGTTTGCAAAAAATTAAGACTGCTAATTTTTTTTTTCAGGTTAATGTTTTATTGGTACCACCAAAACTGGTAAAGCGCAAGACCGTGCGAACCACAGTTGAGTTAAAAAGAGAAATTATTGAAAAATGATTGTTGAACTTTACACATTGTTTGGATACATTTATTTTCTTGCTTTACAAATTACTGTTCTGATAAATGTGCTTAAATGTGTTTAGTATATGCTCTTCTTGTTTTATCCTGTTCATTTTGTGTTTAAATGCTAAAAAAAACTTATCTAGGTGTAATTTTTTGGGGCCGGGAACCAATTAATTGGTTTTCCATTATTTCTTATGGGGAAAATTAGATCAGAACTTTTTAGGATTCTAACTCGAGTTCTGAACGGATTAAGTTCGAATTCTGAGGTACCACTGTAATTTATAACAATTAAAAATTCCTTATCAAGACATTGATTAGGTCACAAACCAAAATAGAGGAGTCCCAACTCAACTTTTACATCTCCCAAGATAGAGACACTTTGGAAATGTTTGACTAGAAAAATAGACTGTCTTGTATCACACTCAGTGTTAGGCATAATTTGCATTGGTTGAAAAATGGTTGCCCGCAATCATCACTAGCATAATTATCTTCATTTACCTGTAGTGAAAAACACTACTAAGAAACCAGTCATGCCACCATTGTTATTGTCACTGTTACCAATACTCATTATTTATCATTGTTTATCTCTGATATTTATCATTTTTTTTACTCCTAGGGGGTGGTGTGGCATACCTCTGGGACCAGGATTTGAGTCTCCACCATGGCTCCTTGTGTGTGGAGTTTGCATGTTCTCCCCAATGTGTCAAGGGGTTTCCTCCAGGTACTCCAGTTCCATGCCCCCCAGCCCAAAAACATGCTAAGGTAAATTAGAGTTGCCAAATTGTGCATGCGTCTGAATTATATGTGTTCCCTGCAATGAGTTGGCATTGACAATCGTAAGCTGTTTTTTGAATTATCACAAGCAAATTCCTGAGTAAAATGAAACATTTTGCTGAGCAGGGCTGCATAATGAATGCAGGTCAGAATCATAACATTAAAAAAATACTTTTCATAATAATATTGCACTGTAATTATCTTGGTATTCTTTTCTGTTTATAAATAGCTATTCTTTTAATTGATTGCTATAGGTTGTATATTTATACAGTTCAAAATATCTTGAAATAAATCAGTGCCCATGACATACCTGGTATTACACCCCTGCTTTCTGAGCTCACAGCGACCCTTGATTACTGTGTTGAAAATACGGAAATGTAAAGGGATATGGATGAATAAAAATAACTTCTACTTGTGATTTTAAATGCTACAGCATGATATACAGCTCTGGAAAAAAAATTAAGAGATCACTCTATATTTACAAAAATATATATTCATTTTTAAATGACATTAAATGACCTTCAAAAGGAATGGCGAGGTGCACCACTCCTAGAAGCAGGACTTTAGTCCATTAAGCCAGGAAGAAGAACTTCATTAATGAGAAATGGAGAAGAACTAGGCTGCAGTTTACAAAAAAAACATTATTCACAGACACACCCATAAATTGAGAAATAAATGAAACAAAAAATTGTGCTGTGGTCTCTTAATTTTTTCCAGAGCTGTACATATTGTGAAAGAGTATTGAATATAGCAATAAAACAATTATCCTATACTATATTTTCTTGAAAATGTGTACAGGCCATCCATAGCATCAGCAGGTATTAGATCAGTTACAAACTATACATAGATATTCTTGATCAACTACAGTGGTGAACACGACTATCAACAAGCAACTGAAGAACTAAATAACAGAACATTACTAGTAAACAATTTGAATGATTTCATTTATATATGAAACATAATGTTTTAAAACAGCAAAACTGCCTAAAGATGTTAATGTGCAAGACCGTTTTCTGCAAAAAGGAGACCACAGATTACAATATTGTGTGTGTGTTTTTGTGTACTTCAGCAGCTCCCCTGAGTGTGTTAAATGGGAGGAGCTATTCTGTTGCAATATTGCGCCATATAGCCCCACCTCTCATCTCCAGCTTTCAAAATTTCACCATGCATTGCCTGATTCTAAAAGTCAAATGCTCCTTTGTCATCATACAGAAAAGGTTTTTTAGTATCTGGGAAACATAAATTATAACAATCAATGTGTTTAGCTTTGTCACCTGCAATTCTGTCTGATTTCCCCATTAATTATCAATATTTGAGTTAAAATTCATGTTGTAAGCAAAAACTTGTACTGAGATGTTTGAGTTGCTACTAATGTCAGTGTTGTCTTAAAAAACCAAGGTATATTTAACTAGGTATATTTGTAGGTAAATATTTCTTTACTTGACATTCTGATAGTTTTTTAATTACTGTGAAAAGTAGTCTGGTCACTGAACCTAGTTCTTCACATATTTTTTTTCCATTGGATCTGCAACATGTAGCAATACATAGTGTTTCTAAGAAAAAGTCTGCATAACATAGTCAGAATTTACAAGATCACTGCATGCACAATTAAGAGAGATCATTTAGGTATCTGTCAGCAATAGCAGTGACATAACAGTATGGTTACCACCGTGTAGGGACACGTGTAGGGTTTTTTATTTTTATAATTAATTTTTCCTTCTTTCATTTGAAGTGCATGGTGTTTTACTGTGTTTTCCATTTGCCTCTTCTAGTGTTAATATCTCCTAAGCTTGAGGATACAGAGCTAATCTATGTTATTGCATGTTATTTTGCAGTGATACAAGGTTGAACTCCCTGTCTGGCAGCTGTGGAGGGAAAAGGGTAGAAAAATTTAACCCTTTTGCACGTGCCTATGTCATGTAAGTCAAATTACCTCTGGGGCCCACTCTCTGCAGTGACGTTTTTTCAGTTATTGATTAGCAGCACTGCATACTCAAATGCTTATATCTCACAATTTAGTGAAAACCTCGCTGAATAAGAAGTGAGATGAATTTATTTCAAACAAATATTTTCGGTGTCTTCCATAAGCTTTCCGTTTCACAAAATATATTTGTATTAATACTCCCTTTTCAGAGGTTTGTTGAACAAATGATTTACAAATGCTATTGACTGACTCAGGCAGCATGGTGAATAAGTAACTGAACTTGGAGCCTACAAGTTGAATCCAAAAAGAGCTCCTGCACAATGAACTTAAAAAATGTATAAAAGCATGATAATAGACTGTATTACCTAAATAAACAAGTCAAGTTTCTCTATTCATTCATTCCCTGCTTTAGCTCAGATGAAGGCGGTACAGCATACTTTCAAAAAGTAATTCCTACAAGGTTCATAAATGCAACCATGACAGGAAACCCACACAAACACGGGGATGCAAACCGGGATTAGAACCCTTGCCCTAAAGGCATGGAGGTGCAGTGCTCCCAACCACGCGACCATTGCACAAATCCAAATCAGCTCATTCACATGAAACCCTAAACATACGTAGAAGTTATGCGTGAACTGCACCTTTAAACATAATGTCATCTTTTCATGAGGTGCTATTTTGATATTTGTCCAGTATAGGACGTGGTAACTATTTTTATCGTCCGCAGAGGGTTTTGAGCCTCGTGAAACACCTTCCGCTTCCATATCGACGTCAGGGACAACACCCCCAACCGGCCCCCTGACGTCAGCGCGTGCCGGGGTTCACGAGGCTTCCTGACTAGAATAAACCGGGTTGGCAGCTGACGCATCGGCTGCTTCTTAGTGGCCGGTTAGCTGGCGCTGCGTGGACCGAGTTATTACCTGGTTTCCTTGCTTATTTATAATATTATATGCTATGATGAGAGCTTGAAAATGACCCAGAAAGACACGTTTGTGCATCTTTTCGCCGGAGGGTAAGTTCTTAGTTTAAAAGTGGCCGAATGTGAGCGTGATATCTCTTTGTGACTTCTGCTTCTTGAGCCGGCCTGCTGGTTAATGCTCCTTTAATGACATTCAGATTAAATGGGTTGATTTAAGCTGTGTTTTTCAAAGGTTTTATATTTTTGGATGCTATATTTTTATGGACTCTCTTTTGTTTAATGCGGGCTAGCCAGCTAACTACAATATTATAAGGTTATGAGCCCCTTACAAGGACACGCTATGGCTGCATGTGACTTTGGAAACGAGTCCCGGTGTATTTAATATAAGTAGCTAATTAACTGATCGCCATTGCTGTACGTTTCTAGACGCACTTCTTTGTGGTTTTGGTAGCTGTAGAAATGACGGATACGCTGGGAATACAATATTTAAAAAGTCCACGTTCTTCTTAGTTAGCCTGCCAGTGCTACCAAAGTAGCCACCACAAAGCCGGCGACAAGAAAATCAAAACGTGGTCAAAGAATATCTCCGTTCAAATGTCAGGGGCTGGTTGTCAAAGATGACCTTTTAAATATGACTTCAATTTTCAAAAAGGGAGGAGATTAACTACGTATATTTCGTTCAACGCATTACTGTGTACGTTATGTAACGTGGGGATATTTCAGCTGTTAAATACTTACGCTAGGTGTTTAGTAATAGTCGCGAAAATGTGTGATATTAAATATTGCTTGTGTTTACCGAGGTTGCGGGTTGCTGATGTGGATGTGATGCGGGGAAGATCGTCGAAGAGCATGGCTTTTAAAGAGCCATTTTCTTAGACCCGCATATTGCATAGTTTAAATTATGTAGGTATGGATTCTAAAAATGGAGGGGGGGAGTATTTTTCTAATCTTGTTTGCAGTTTTTAAATCTGATTCATTTCTAACTACTTTTCTCTCTCTAAGTCCGTTAGAACACCTTACCCAGTATGGTTCTACATATTATGAACTTGTGTTCTTATTCTCGACATAACAATCAGTTATAAAATATTGTTTGAAATTTGAAATATATTACTAAATAAAAGGTATATTTGTTCAGAATATACATCTTCCATCCACTTATCAGAACATTCAAGTATGCTAACCCCATAGCCTTGTTGGTAAATCTTGTAGTTGTTTTGTTCACTTACGGTATGTAATGAATTCGTGGTGAACTTTCAGCTTCATACTTTCTGTTTTGTGAGAAAATAAATAAATGTGTGCATTTGAACACTGAGGATATGTTGGTACCTAAAACATAGTTTAAGAAAGTATGAAAAACCTGATGTAGATGGTTTTGTTTGACTGATGGGTGAGATTTTTTTATTATTATTATTATTAATATTATTAATTATTATTAGCTGATATGGCTGCTCGCAGTGGTGGGATATTTATGGCTAGGTGCTCTATTAACTGGAGTGAACTTCAGGTTTGTTCGTGTGGCAGGGGTTACGTAACAGCATGTCTGTACTGACCCGATCATTTTAATACGCAAGGGTGCTAGAAGAGACGAGGGGGGTGGGGGGGCAGCTTGGCACAATTCATTGGAACTGCTTACCCAGTGCCGCTGCAAAACAGGCAAGACTGTGACATATTCATCCTGAAAACAGGATGCTTACAAGATGCTGCACCAGAACCTGACCTGAACTGTTTCAGTAAAATGTCCAGCTAAATAGAGGATACAGTAATGTGCATTTTTTTTTTTTTATTAAAACTGGACAGCTGAAATCTCTATAGGCCCTTTTAAGCCATGTTTGCCAGTAACTAAACTTAAAGTAAAAAAAAATGGAGCATTCAGCCCCAGATCAATTTTAATCTCATAAATATTATTTGATATCATAAACGTTAATATCTAAGCAGACTTCAAATTCAGCCATAAATTGTCCCTCTTTAGTTTTGTGAAGCAGCTGCGTCCTCTTATTTGGATGTCCTTACCTCCTGAAGGTGCGGTGGAACAGTTGGTGCCATTGTGACCTGTCCCCTGGAGGTGCTGAAGACCCGGTTGCAGTCATCTGGGATCACTCTTCGGCCTGTGTTTCAGGTTCAGCTAGGCACTCTGAGTGGAGCGGGTGTCCTTCGACCTGGTCCTGTTGCACCAAGTCTTCTGCAGGTGTTGCGGTAAGCCATTCTGAATTTTGTTTCACAATTTTTTTTTTTTTTTTTTTTTTTTTTTTTTGCAACCAATTTTTTAATTGGGATTTAGTACATTGCACACAATGTGACACATCAAAACAGAAGAGAAAAGACACCAGAGCCAAAACCCCACAGGCACCCACCCCACCTCTGGAGCAAGACATTAAAGGAAGCAAAAGAAATACTGATAGAATAAAACTGTATCTGTATATATACATATTAATATGCATACAGTAATAATAAACAAAACATATATAATATACACACACTCAAACATCTACATACAGATACACAACACACACACACACACACACCAAATATATTTGCATATATGTATACATACGCATACCTACATAGCCGTACCAAAATTAACCAAACACAGCTGGCGATGTGCTCTCTGCGATGTACCCTTGTACAAGTGAAGCATTGCACTCCCAATTATTTATAGTGACATCAGAGGCACCATTTATTCGAGCAGCAGACAGCTCCAACATGATCAGATCGTAAAGGGAAGCCCTCCAGACTATGAAAGTGCAACGGCTCGGGTCTTTCGTTTCACAATTTCTTGAAACATTACTTGCAGGGTGATCTTTAAAATTTAAATTTATTTTGTAGTAAATTGGGCATGCAAATTGGTTACATCCAGAGTTAGACTTAATGGACACTGTAGAGGCTGGGTCAAGGAGCTTCTGCAGCCATTAGTTTGCGTAAGAAGGGATTAGCACTTTCTGTTGAAAGTCACTGTGGCAAGTGGTCAAGTCTGGGCAGATGGTTGTGGCATACAAATTACAAATGTTAATGACAGCGTAATATGTCTGCCCCTGTAGCACCAAAGGGGTTGTGATCACAGAGCAGGATAACGTTGAGAGATTAAGAGTCTCTCTTGGCCACCACTTTTTAAAACTAATAACGAGAACAACAATGGGGTTGTCTATATCTGCTGCGCCTAGCCCCTCATCATTAACCTGATGTCAGTCAAACCTCAGCTCTAGTTCCTTGAGGTTTATGGTCAGTTGCGTTCCTGTAGGCATCTTAATGAAGCTTCCTCAGACGTGCTTTTTCTTTGATAGTATTTAACAAGACATTTTCTGTGTAACATGATATTCAAAGATTTCTTTCAAAATAAAGCATAGTAATGGATTAGCCTTAGGCAAGCTCTCTGACAATGCAGAAATGAAAATGTTAGTTTGAGGGTTTCACCAAATTTGGAGAAGGACTTTGATTCACAGATTTGTGGACCTCAGTTTGATGTGCTGTCTTCATACTCACTAAGTGAGCTGCCGTATTGAATAGGGGTTGGATTTGTTTCTTTTCTTGAGGCTTTTTCCCCTTTCCCCTCCCCAGATCTATTCTGGAGAAAGAAGGACCCAGGTCTTTATTCAGAGGACTTGGGCCAAATTTGGTTGGTGTGGCCCCCTCAAGGTAACCCAGTAACTTAATTTTTGTCACTGCATTTTTTTTTTACATGAAAACTGTATTGAAAATAACACTAAAACCTTGTCACGAGGTATAATTCATTGCTATCCAATGGAATGTGACTAAACAAGATGGTGATACATAGCAAATTGGCATTCATTGTATAACACCATAATTAGAAGGTTTCCATACCGAGGGTAAATAAAGCCACATAGTCAGGGATTGACATGACTGGTATGCAAGTACGCGTTCACCTTTAAAAGCGATACATGCGGCAATCGATTGTTGTAACAGCACAAATACTTATGTATTTTATGTGCATTTGCGCCGATATGACAAATTATCGTGCATTTTAATCTTTATTTGCTAATTCGTACTTCATTTGCGGTATAGAGGTTAAAATGCATGGTAATTTCATGTTATATCGGTGCAAATGCACATAAAATACGTACATATTTGCGCTGTTACCTTAATCGATTGTATCTCTTTTAAAGGTGAATGCATACTTGCGTACCAATTGTCAATTCATGCACGTAGTCCTACAACACTTAAAAAAAATAAAATATTTGCCTGTAAGGGATAGGACAGGACAGTAACAAGCCTGCCGCATCTGGGGGGGGGTACTGTTTTTTGGTGTGGTGTCCCGCTGCAGAGCTCTTGTTCAGAAGTGGGCCTCTCTCTGGCTCTGATCTCACCCTCCTGCTTACTGAAGCCTTTCAGCAGGCTGGCACAGGCTGTTCCAGAGATATATCTGAATAGTGGATGTATCTGGAACAGACTAGTTGGGGGAGGGGGGGCAGTTCTAGTCTTTAATTCTGCATAAAGGGGCGAAGGGTAGCGTGGGTGTAATTCTGAATGAATTCCCAAATTGGTGACACTGTCTTTTAGGTTGATTGTTTTTATCCTTTTTACAGAGCCATTTATTTTGCTGCCTACTCCAACTCAAGAGAGAAGTTCAACAGCATCTTCGTGCCCAACAGCTGGGTGGTGCACATGTCATCCGCTGGTGTTGCAGGTGAGGAATGGCAGGTGACCCATCCCCCACCAGAAAAGCTTTATCTAAGCATTTGTCTTTAGATCCTGCCCTTTGCCGGTCTATGCCATTATGATAATACTGAAAATTAAAATAAGAATGAAATGTCAAACACCACGTGCTATGAAATACATTATCCTATTTTTGCAGCTAGTGGAGTTATTGCTAATTATGTCCATGCTCTTGTAAATTGTATCAGAGACAACCATATAAGGAGGGGCCCATTTTCTGCTGAGCTGGATGGTGTTTTGCCGAGTTCAGCTTTTCTCCATGAACCAGCTTTTGTCATGCCTTGCTTACAGGATAAATGTTTTTGCTGGACTTTTTTGTATCTACATATGTTTAGTCTAATGATTCTAACCCCTTCCCTTCAGCCTTTGTTACCAATTCCCTGATGAACCCTGTTTGGATGGTCAAAACCCGAATGCAGTTGGAAATGAAGTATGTAAACGTTTTCTCTTTTCAATGTTTATACTCCTCTGCAGTCGAAAAGTCCTTTGTTTTAGACTGCATAAATTTCTCATATTTTAGGAAACAGATTGAATATTATTATTCTCTATTTCAGATAGAGCAGTTCCATGCAGTTAATTTCTATATATAGTTATGTAACTATGGATAACCTAGGGCTGGGTGATATGGATAAAAAAAAATTCATATCTCGATATATTTTGCCTGAATGGTGATAGACAATATATAGCTCTATTTTTATGAAATGGGGGGAAAAGTTCAGTTCTAACTCAAAGCAATACAAGATGTCACAAAAACATTTTAACAAAATAAAGGTTAAAGTCCACGTCAAATGAATTTATAATTAACTAACAGGCCTATAGTATCTGAAAGTGCTTTCAATAACAGTGCAGTTAGGCTACAAGTTAAGAACACAATGCAAATGTAAACTAAATATTTAAATATAAACCAAAAACTGGCATCTAAGTGTTCCGCACATGTATTTGAAATTGCGTGAAAATGTAGCCTATGACACAGATGTAAAAATGCTATAAAATAGGCAAATAATGACCTGTCACTTACATGCTCTCCATTGTTTTAACAAACAAGTTAATCACCTGTGGCCTATAACAGGTGCATTCAGCTTTTCTTAAAGTATTGTACACAACTATGCAAACAACAGAAGCTTGTAAAGGCAACCTATATCTCAAAGAACCTCTTGCTGAGGGGGTCTTACTGTATCTAAGCATTTTAGCCTAGGTTTCCCTACCATCCGCTATTTATTTTAAGCTAAAATTGATTTAGCATGATAACTTGCAGTACTTGCACTGCATTTTAAAAAGAGTCATGCTTTGTGAGCAGGCTACTTAAATACAATCACTAATTAGTTTTTCCTTTCATATACTGGTTCAGCAACACAGACCACAATTAATCCAACCTGTTGTTAATAGCCAACTTATATGTATATGTGTAAATGTGTGTGTGTGTGTGTGTGTGTGTGTGTATATGTGTGTATATATATATATATATGTATATATATATGTGTGTGTGTGTGTGTGTGTGTGTGTGTGTATATATATATAATATAAAATATGTGTGTGTGTGTATATATATATATATATATATAATATGTATGTGTGTGTGTGTGTGTGTGTGTGTGTGTGTGTGTGTGTGTGTATATATGTAATATAATTTTTTTACACACTATCACACTGCCCAATGCTAAGTTTTATTATACTGATTTCATAAATGTGTTGTATGGCGGCGCTAAGAGTATTGGAGCCTGCAGCAGACTGTGAAGGGGAAGGGAAAAAAACATTTTCCACAAGATTGAAACAGAACTTAAAAACTTAAACTTCATTTAACTCAAAATAATCAGTACCACCTTGATCCATATTGTGCTCATTATATTCCTGTATGTTTTAAAATCTAGATGTATCGTCCAGCCCTAGTGTAACCCTACCTGTGACCAGAGGCACAACCAAGACTATAAGTGACCTTGGGCTTCTCCCTGCCAGAGTGATCATAAACATGTGACTGGAGTTATAAATGGGCTGACCTGACGCACGAAGGCTGTCTGCCTAGGGGCCTAAAAATAATACCCCAGACCAGATGTTTCTAGGGTTAGTGCTGAAGAAGATTTTGTAGGTAGGCTCCAGGTGAAACGTACCTTGCCAACAGTGTCGCATGGGGGACTCCAGTCATGAATGTATTCTTGTAAAACTTGTGCATGGAGTAGCACTCTAAGAGCTGTGGTACAGTCCTTCTGCTGCCTTTATGTCACTGTCCCCCCACCCGTCTTCCAGGGCTCGAGGAGAGAAGAAGATGAATGCCCTGCAGTGTGCACGTTATGTGTACAAGACCGAGGGTATCCGTGGCTTCTACCGCGGACTGACTGCATCTTATGCAGGCATCTCGGAGACTATGATCTGCTTCCTCATCTACGAGACTCTGAAGAAGCATATAGTGAATAGCCGCTTCGCGGCCCCAAACAGCAGCACCAACAGGCCTAGCTCTGACTTTCTGGCACTCATGGGGGCAGCTGCTTTCGCCAAAGGGTGTGCCTCTTGTATAGCATATCCACATGGTGAGTACATGCGCACATTACGCTAAGAGGATAAACTGAAGGACAGAGCTTACCCCTCAAAATTGTATAACACTGTGCTTCTTGCCCATCAGAGGTCATCCGAACAAGACTCCGGGAAGAAGGTAGCAAATACAAGTACTTCTTCCAGACTGCACGGCTGGTGGCCAGGGAAGAGGGGTACACGGCATTCTACCGTGGGCTTGTCCCACAGCTTATCAGACAGATCCCCAACACGGCCATTGTTCTTTCCACCTATGAGGTAATCATTTACCTGCTAGGCCAGCCTCCCCAGTAAGGGGGCCCTGATCCAGCTCCCACAGAGATCTGTGTACTGGATGGACAGGGCAGGACGATCCTTGTGCTTCTGAGAGATATAAACTCCTGTGCTGGAAGAGAGGCTCCTGAGTTCCATGTTGAGGAAAGTTGGACAGTTACAGTGATGAGGTGTGGACATGAGCAGACCTGTGTCCTGTTTCATTTTCTGTCTAAATCTGGAGGGGAAAATATGGTACTTTAAAAACTACGAATACCACAGTGAATAGCAATAAAAAAAAAAAAAACGGAACTGAAGTTGTACTGTGAAGTTATAAATTATTTATTATCATTTTATAAATAAATCTTTAAACATCCAAAGAAGATTGTGTGAGCAGCAGTTTGATTCTTCAGAATGTGTGAATGAATGCTTAACATGAATGTGAAGATGGAGACTGCTACGAACTTCTGGTCCACAGTTCAAAGTGTACATTTTTGTTTATTGTAAGACTGTGGAGAACAGCTGAAATTTGTCTCATCTGTGCA
>JAODKC010000070.1:481840-496230 GCA_026777985.1 Mormyrops attenuatus | reverse complement strand
TATTTACCTGAGAAATGGTGTGGCTCATCAGAAGCCAGGTAGGATAGAAAACCTTTTGGACAGTAGCTCTCCAGGACGGGAGTTGGAGACCACTGTTATAGACTGACTGTATACCTTGCATGTGACACATATATATCCCTGAATCCTTTCTGAAGCCCTGAGGCTTTCCAGCTAATTCATTCACCAAAAGGTTCATTACTTAAAGCTTCAGTCTCACAGGGTGTGCTGGTCACTAGACACATATTGGTGAAATATACACAATCCATCCACTCATTTTTTTATACCATTTTAAAAATGAGAAACTCTAAATTGGAGAACAGTATGTCTCTTTTATGGCTGTAATTTTCAGATGGTAGAAAAGGAAGAAAAGTGAAGGTGAACGACAGAATATTGAACAACTTCTTGAATTTCAGGAATTTTCCCATGGGATCCATAAAGTTTCTTCTTATAAAAAAACTCTCCAACTCAAAAACTGTCAGCTCTCAAGTGTCCTCCTCGATGTGATGCTCAATCTCCAAACCAACCAATACAGCCTATGGTCCAAAAGTATGGAACATCTTGTTTAGACAGAAGTCTTTCTGGTATTGTTATATGCTGGAATTTTCCAAAGCATTAATTTGGAGATGCAAGCAAAATGTATTCCTTAATGCATTTAGTGTAATAGAATTATTTTTGTATGTCAATCTGCTTGATTTTTGCTTCACTACTACTTTCCTCCATAATTTGGCGTCACTTCCAAGAAGATGCCGGTGTTTGCGGTCAACCAATCAGCGAAGTTAATCGATGTAAATCCCACCCAGTGGTTTTTGGTCAAGGGAAAAGTACCTACAGTACTGTGGAGTAGGGACTAAAGAAGTTCAGGAACTGCCTCAGAGGAACTACAGTCTGAATGAATTCCTGCAGTGGGAACACAACAGAAGTTCTGAAAAAGGCAGAAATAGGGAAAGCACCTGTTGGTCATATGATTCTTTCAATTATACAAGCCCTTCATACTCAATACATTCATCGGGCCCTTGCTTTGAAATGTAACATGCAAGGAGTGGTGGGAGGCATGTTTAAGCACTTGCAGGGTTAAGAAGAGCCATTTATTAGCAAGGTAATCCTACCCATTGCCAAAACATACTCCCATCCCTAGTTGTCTGTTGTTTCTAAAATAGGTTGCATTTATTTTGGTCATTTAAGTGATGGTGGTCAATTAAATAAGTGGTGGCGTTTAAAACAGGCTGAACTAGTTAAAATGAATAATTGTCAATCTTATTCTACAACATCCAGATATTGTTTGATTTAAAATTTGCTGTTTTTTTATATAATAAAATGTGCCAATAACCTGACTGAAGGTAAATTAAATAGTATCCAGTGGGATTACTGAACTTGGAAACAATGGCAAATTAAACTGGATTACATCATGTTACATCACTGTCTGTTAGGGCAAGCATGAAATAGAAAGAAATGATCTGATTTGGAAAACTGAAAATGAATGAAGTATACAAATAATTTTCAATGGGAATAATGTATATGCCCATTGCTTAGTGTCTGGGGTTTGCATAAATTCATGCAGTGTTTGTTGAGTACTCTGGTTTCCTCCTAACCTGCTTAGGTAAATTGGTGTCACTGAATTGCCTTGCTGGAGTGACTGTGCCCTGTGACTTGCATCCTGCCCATCGTGCCCCCTTATGCCTTGGGAATTCTGGGATAGGCGTATTCATCACCCTGTATCTGATAAGTTGTTATAGGTCAGCAGATTTATAAATAGCTCAGAGTAAAAGACTAGTTATCTGACTCCTGTTTTACCTGTCACAGAATGCAAGGTGAAAGTGAACCAGTTAAAAGTGGAATCTGGCCCCCAGTGTTTCCGGTAGTGAATTGGTCTGTAACCCACTAATTGTCACTCCCAAGTGGAAGAATAAACCTGGTGCAGAAAAGCTTTTGTTGGTAGTGGAAAAGCTACTTGCACTTTTAATTGTAGAGAGAGCTTGTCGCTGTTATTTACAAAATCCAGGATATTTTTTATTTCTTAACATTTGGCACTGCTAGCCGGTAGCCACATGCGTGCTTACAAAACTTGCATTTGATTTGGCAGGAAGAAGCCGACTCATGTTAATGTGAACTGTTGGTTCTGCAACCAAGACACAGTGGTTCCGTATGGAAACAGAAACTGCTGGGACTGTCCCAACTGTGAGCAGTATAACGGCTTCCAAGAGGTAAGCCTCACCTAGCCCAGCTAAGGAAGATGTACAAGGAATGGTGTGTTACTCCATTTTTGTAAGTTAATGATAATGTGCATTTGTGATGGGAATCATGCCAAAATTAAAAAATACTGTTATAATACTGTAATAAGTATTAGGTATGGAGTATGATTTTATATGCTTGTGTGTACGTTCCTTGCAACAGACTAACTACATGTGTGCCCATTGCTGGTATCTGCACCAGCCCTCCGCCAGATTAAGGCTAAATAACTCACTAATGCTAAGGAATACTACCCTGGATCATGTGATCCATCTCCCATGAATAGGGGAAAAAATAACCTAATGCCTTTGTTGATTGTCAATTTCCTAAATGCCTTTCTGTGGTCACATACAGCTAGTTTTTTTTTTTTTTCTCACAAGTAAATCTCATCTCAGTGCTGATTCATGTACCTCATTTCATTTTTCCCTTCCAGAATGGTGACTACAACAAGCCCATCCCAGCGCAGTACATGGAACACCTGAACCATGGCGTGTCAGCAGGTCTCACTCAGGCAGAGGTGGCTCGGCCGCTGCAGTGGGTCAACTGCCAGATGCTTCTGTGCAAGAAGTGTAACCACAACCAGACCTTGAAAATCAAGCAGCTGGCATCTTTCCTGCCTCGTGATGAGGTCTGTGCAACTGAGTGGAGGATTTGTCTGTCTATGAATGATTTAGTTTGCATGCGGCAGTATTTTTGGAGTTGTTTATTTATTCTCTAGGTAAAAACTCACATTTTCGGTGACTTGCTGGAGAGAACAGCATCTTGTGATACAGGTAGTCCCCAGATTAGGAACTTGTACTTACGGGCAGCTCGTACTTAACAGACTGCCTCAAAGCCTGTTATATTAAAAATTCGGGTTAAGTACAATGGTTTGTAATAACGACCGCACGCACTACTTTGTGATGCTTGTGAAAATATTGTGCGACTTTAGCGGTTCATCGCCTTGAGGTACAGTACCTTATGTAGTCACTTTTATTATTACTGTATTTGTACTGTATTGCTCTTCTGACTTGCCTACAAATAAATAAATTGTGTATATATATCATTTTTTAAAAACTGTTTAAGGCTTTGAAGCTGAGTGGGGCATATGCAAGACACTTATAGAATTTAGAAACAAGATCGTTAAAGCCAATGTCTTTAGTGGAAATAAGGCCATGGAGAACACCCAGTTTACCCTCATTGGCTGGCTCTCAGTTGTTTATTCATTAGATGATTTAATATAAACAGCTTGCTTATTACTGAGGTCATTGTGTTAAACTTTGTTCCCATGATAAAACATCAATAATGGTTAAATAATAGGCAAAAGTATTCTGAATAAATCTAGTGCCTTTCTAGAATAAGTGGGCAGCACAAGAAGATTTTAATTGTAAAAATGCAAAAATTTGGCTTATGCACCCAAGTGCTAGTGACAAGAATGTTTATTTTTTTTTTTTGCATATTGGGCACCGAGCCTGTAATGGAATGAGGTGAGGACCAGCATTATACTTTATATACATTATAATAGGAATTCCGCAGACCAGACTGGCTGCTGAATTAAATGTTCAGAAATTCTTTGGATATCGTAAATTAATCTAACCCAATAAAATGTAAATGGCACCTCTACCCAAATGAAAACCAACATTTGCAGGTCACCAACAAAGCACCTGCTAATGGGACATGAAGGCCGAGGCTTTATTTTAGGCTCCTTAAGTTTGTCTTTCAGTCCACAGGGCTGCCCTGCTTGCACACTAAAGTGGTTTTTCCACATACAGTCTTTCTTCTGTGCAAGTAGACCATGACATAAGAACTAACATGGGAATGATTGAAATGTAGGCGCAGGGAACCCTGGGTGTTTCCAGATGAATGATGTTCTCCATTTTGCTCTGATTCCCTCCTTTGAGAAGCTTCATTGTACAGAAGCCTTGTCTAGGTTCTTTGTGATCAGTTCTTCACTTTTCAGAATCATGTGTTTGCTGTTCAAGCCCTTTGAGTTCGAATAGTTGCGGTTATCCATCTAATTGGGAAGGTCAATGTCAGACTACTATGAAATAATCTTATTATGGGTGACTGTCAGTTATTTTTTTCTCTCTCACCAGAATTTTGAAATGCGCAAAATTAGTGTCAGTAATTTCAAAATATTTCATGTCTTGTGCTGATTATACACTGCACAAATAATGCTGACCTTTTGGATGACACATACTGTCATGTCAACTAATTTAACTCTAGATAATACTTCACTCTGACTTAGAGGAATATTTCAGGTTACTAAATTGTGTAAATATGCACAGTAAAGACGTGTTAGATGTCATTCTCCTTGCTCTGATCACAAATTAAGATTGCATATATAGTTATATCAGATATTACTCTCCGTGATGACCAAATCAGATGCAATCCCACTTTGTTTGGTATTTACTTGTGAAAAGGGGGCCAACAGACATTACTGGTATTTTAATGCGTTGTCTTCCTTGGCTGGTCCAGGAAAAGTACGATGAGGAGATCGAGGTGTACCGGCACCACCTGGAGCAGACTTACAAGCTCTGTCGGCCCTGTCAGACTGCCGTGGAGTACTACATCAAGCACCAGAACCGGCAGCTACGCGCGCTGCTCTTTAGCCACCAGCTGCGGCGTGGTCGCGATGCTCAGCTGGGCTGCGTGCAGGTGAGGTTGCCCTGGAGGCCCGCCTCCTAAAGGCTCCACCACCCAAAGGCTCCGCCCTCAATCTTCGGCCTTGCATGCATGTGCATCTCATAGGAGATCAAGCTAGGGTGTGCAAGGGTTGCTGACTGTGCAAAGACAGGCTTTCTGTTCTGTGCAAAACCAAATTTACTTTGGTATAGTTTACATTGGTAGATTTATTTACATTGTCAGTTTTACAAATTTCACGTTAAAAACAACTGGAATGTCACTGGAAGAAATTAGCAGTATCGCAGGATAGAGGACCAGTTGCCTAATAGAGGCATACCTGTATAGACATGTATATCTGTGTAAGTGGACTGTGAAATGCATATATATTTGAATGATTGATAGATATTGGTTCTTTGGCATCCCATACCAAGATATTCAATGCTGTTTGTATGTGCTTCTGGTTCACTTGGTATTAATAGGGACACCATTATGCATAGGCGGGAGAATGAATTTGTTCTCCTATCCTTCTCCTGTGCAGGCCTCCCACTCCATCTCGCCACCAGCACGGGTGATCCTCCTTCGCTTCCTGGCCTTCCTTACCTGTGTGTTCCTGGTGCTGATTGCACTGTATGGGCGACGCCCGTTTCTAGCCCCTGCAAGCCCCTTGCAGACACAGAGTGGGGGTGTGATCTCACCTGAATCCAGCCCTCTCCGCGAGAATGTGTCGGACCCCAGCAGCAGCGAGTTGGGGGGGGTGTGGCGTGAGCTACTCGGCCTCGTGCCAGGTGATGCTCTGGAGAAGGCCCAGGTAGCCTGGGACTATGGCAACGACCATCAGATGGTTCTGGTCTTCCTGGGCCTGCTGACCTGTGTCAGTAGCATTTTCCTCGCCGGCCTCATCAGGTGACACACTTCTACCTATAAGAATACAGATCCATAAGTAATATGTAAGATTCTACTATGCAGATAAAGGTACAAGGGAACTTGATCTTGAAGCTACAAGGGAAATTAATCATAAAAAGGCCACTGATGTGATCCTCTTAGATTTCCAGAAGGCCTTTGTCTGGCTCCTGCTTAAGCTCAAAGCAACAAGGATTTCAGGAACTGTAGTAGCTTGGATTGAAAACTGGTTCACACATAGGAAGCAGCAGGTTCGAGGCACAATGTGGTAGTGGGCCTTCATTCATAGTCGGGGTACCGCAGGGTTCAATTTTAGGACCACTATTGTTCCTGATTTACATAAATGATATTGGCACCAAAATGTACAGTAAATTGGTTACATTTGTAGACCACAAGTTGAGTGGTGTAGCAGATACTAAACTAGTGGCACAAAGGCTACAGTGGGATCTTGATTTAATTAGTGACTGGGCTGATACCTGGCAGATGAAATTTAATGTAAACAAATGTAAGGAAATCCATGCAAGGAGCAGGAATATATAGATATTTTGTGGGTTCCTCTGAAATAAAGGAAGCTGATTGTGAGAAAGACCTCGGTGTGTATGTTGATGCTTCCATGTCCCACTCGCCAGTGTGGGGAAGCAATTAAAAAGGCCAGTAGGATGTTGGGTTACATCTCTAGGTGTGTGGAGTTTACGTCAAGGGAGGTTATGCTACGATTATACAATTCCTTGCCAGGACTACACCTAGAATATTGTGTGCAGGTTTGGTCACCATACCTTAAGGACATTGCTGCCTTGGAAAGGGCTCATTGTAGGGATACAAAGATGATTCCCGGTCTTAAAGGAATGTCGTATGAGGAGAGGTTAGCTGAGTTGAGTCTGTTCAGCCTTGAGTAAAGGAGAATAAGGGGGGACATGATCCAGGTATATAAGATTCTAACAGGTCTTGATGCTGTTCAGCCAAATGGCTACTTCAGTACAGGAACTCGTGGCCATAGGCGGAAATTAGCTGGAAAACATTTTAAACTGGATTTGAGAAAGCACTAATTTACACAGTGTGTAGTTAGAATATGGAATAGTTTTCCTGTTAGTGTAGTGCAAGCTCAAACCTTGGGTTCCTTTAAATCGGAGCTAGATAAGATTTTAACAACTTTTATGCTATTAGCTGAGTTCTCCCCAAACAAGCTTCATGGACTGAATGGCCTCCTCTCGTTTGTAAATTTATATTCTTATGTAATGTTTCCACTGTGAATGCTTAGGCTTGTAGTTCTGATCATGCTGTGGCTAATACCAAAAAATTAAGGCTGAGATTTCTACCTTTGCTCTGCATATAATTTTGTTTTTCTGTTGCGTATCAATATAATTACATGTAATTTGTTTTCGCTGCTGAAGGCTGCGGCGTATTGATGCTATGGCCTCACTGCTGTGGTTCCTGGTCCTGAGCCTGTACCTGCTGGAGAGCTACCTGCAGCCAGACACCCCGGGTTGGCTTGACACGGTCAAGCTGAGCACCACAGCCCTCTGCTGCCTGGTGGGCTTCGCAGCCGCCGTGGCCACGCGCAAGGCTGCCAGCCAGAGGAGAGCCAGGGCTCGAAGGTCAGAATTCGAACAGTGACACTTAAATACCATGCAGAAGGGAAGGAGACTGTGTGGCCTAGGATTTTGTGTGTTGTTTTTGTGTGTATGGGTTTTTTTCTCACTCTCAATGATATTTGAGTGTTTCTCTGCTTCCCCCAAGAGTGCTTCTCTGGCTTCCCCAATCTCCCCCTTTGCTTGTATTAACAAAATAATCTGTGCATATATTTTTTTGATCAGTTATAATCATTAGTTTAAATGTTTGTAGTGCCATATAACATGTCCTATCACTGAATACATTTTTAACACTGGATTATGTATCTTTAGGAAATATTTTCAGTTTCCACATGGTCTGGCTGTATTAGCAGTAATCAGTAGTATATTGAAGTGACATGCAATGTCACAGTTAAAAAATTAACAGTTAAAAAAAAAAACACGCAGTAAATTATATCATTGCCGTAACACTGAGAATGGGCATTTGTCTGTATACCACTTCACTGACCAGCTGAAATGCTGCACAAGCCTAAGTCTTTGTACTACCTGTTTAGTATTATTTTTAGACTTAAAGAGCACATTTCAGTTTTTTAATATCAGATACTTCTTGATTTGTTAGTTGTGAATTTTTAAAAATGCTTCCTTTCACTGTAATCTACAGATATAGTCCAGTCAAATTAGAGGAATGTGTTGGAATGAAAGGTTTGAAAGAAGTTTGAAAGACCTGTTTAAATGGTCCACCAGTGCTGTTGGTTGTTTGTTTCTGGCTGAAGTATGTCCAATGATTATCTTTTACTGTTAGTTCATTGTCTTGGTAGCATGGGTAGTGTAGAGTGTAATGACTTTTCTGGTTCTTACGACATGACTCACTGTAGGTAGCTTGGAACATTTACTGAAGTCAGCTTTTTCTGTTGCATTATAAGACATTACTGTTCCAAATTCTGTGCTTTTTTTAGCTTCTGTTTAGCTTTTAATCTATGGTCAGTCAGTCATGACGATTTTATATGGTTATGTATCTTTCAGTATCCATTATGGATTCACTTGTCCATAATTAAGAAAGTAATTGTTCAGTTTGTCCTGAAAACTAAGCAGTATAATGAAAATGCATACGCTGCCTAGCTATTGGTCTACCATGACTCAGTTTATCTGTGATGCCTGTGACTGTATTTTAAAGGAAACTGAATGAGTGTTGTTTAATTACAGCTTATGGATGCAATTACCATTCAGCCTGTTTGGGGCAGTTTTAGTGACCAGTGATAGCATTTTGGTGAGGAACAGTGTTTGGTTACTACACTCAAAGTGGCAGCTATAATGCATTTATGGTAAAATGTGTACAAGATTTACTCAAAGGGTACTCAAATTTGAATGTGAGTTTAACGACACTACGTGATCTAGAAACAAACCTTTATGACACCCCAGTGTTTTAGCCCTGCTGTTTTTTGTTGTTTTACATACCTAGAGAGAGAAATATTTAGTAAGTCTTTAGTAGCAAAAAGAAATAACCACTAATGCTTAACGCTAAAAAACACTAATTGTTATACTTTTTAGCTGTGAATAATTGGGCTGATTTAATTTTGGATTGACACTACAGTAACACAGAAACATGATGGCACAAGCCCTTCCTTTAATTCAGTTTGGGGGGGAAAAAGGCTGTATTTTGTGTGATGGACACATTGTTATATACTGTATTATGTTAGCACAGCAATGGAGCCTGGGCTCAGCATTCCTGAAGAAGATTCTTTTTACAGAAACACTCTGTGAAGTCATAATGGAAAAACTGTGAGCTTTTGGGGAAAAAAATAACCAAGATCACACTACTTTTTAGTTCTGTCACTGCATGGTGACCTAAATTGTTATAAAATCATGACCTATTCTTATATTTTTATAAGTAGGTTTTTAGGATTAGTTCTGTTTTTGTGTTGTGGCATGTCTGCATGTGAGTATTATAATTTGCAACTGCATGTGCCATTTAAACAGGTTCTGAAACATAGCTGTAGTCTTCTGGGAATTATGTGAATGAGAAAGCTAATGGTCCTTTCCTGGCAAATTCTTAACCCTATGATATGACTGACGTCCTGTCCTAATATTTTACCAGTTTTCTAAACACTCTGAACACTATTTTATTTCCGAACAAATTTGCAAGGAAGAAGTGTTTCATCATTTAATCTGTCAAGTTTAGATTGTGTGTTCTAGGAATGTTATCTTAGAGAGTCGTGTATTTCAAATATTGTAGCACTATGATAAATGTGAATTTACATAAACAGTTGACTGTATTGTCTCCTCTGTGTTTTGAATGAAGCTTTGTATTTTGCCAGCGAAGAAACTGACAGTCAGCATTAGTTAGTGAGTGCAATTTCCATATAGTAGTTGGAGACAGATTCCTAAAATCTGAAAGTGTTGTCTGTAGTTCTGTTTTATAGCTTAGTCATTTACCTGGTTTCCATTCGTTGGGATATTCCTACTGTAAAATTCAGCACCCAAAGTTAGAGGAGGCTAGGGAGCTCCACTTACTACTGCCCTCCTATCCAGAAGAGAGCAGCACAGAGTTCTTGTACTGTGTCATTTTCAAAACCCCTGTGAGCTTTGGCTTCATCTCGACTCCAGCTGTATGCCACCTGCCTTTACATGACTTTGTGTGCACTTACGCCATCTTGCTAATACAGCACAATAATTGGTTCTTTGGAGTGTACCAACTGTACATATAATACCAAAAACTGAACTGTTAAACTCTTCAGGTACCTAGGTGTGTTCTGCATGAATATGGATTCGTTTGAGACAGATTAAGGAGAACCATAGGTAATGCCACAGGCTAAAGTTGTTATTCTCAAAGCTTTAAGATATTCTCCGATGTGCCATTTCCATGTATGATTTTACTGTCATTTCTTGTTTAACCATTGGAATATTTAGCATTTTGTATTTTTACAATTTATTTAACTTAATTAAAACACCAAGATCCAGTACCCTCACACTTGTGTATTCTTTTTTTGTTTGGCTAAATGATCGTTCTCATTTTGGAATTTAAAATTTACTGAAATTTTTAAAATGTATGTTTCAGAAAGATTGGACTACTGTTGGAACTGTCTTTTCAGTAAATGTATGAATTACTGGCTAATTTGGGTACTGTATCTTAAATTGTCCTCTTGGACTTTGTCATGTGATGTAATTGTGTAAACAATATATTGTTCCATAACTGTCATTTGAATCAGTTAAATAAACTGTGCAATATTCAAATGTGTGTATGTATGCTATTCTTAAATGGCAGTCAATCCTTGTTACATCACCAGTGCTTTCATCCTGAAGTCATAAGAAACTTTAGTAAAGCTAGATTTTATATGACCTTCAATTCCCATAACTTTGTGATTCAGTTCAGCTGAGTAGAAAGAATTTTAGAGCATCGGTTTTAATTGCAGCGGTACATAAGCACCAGTTTGCTTGTTGATACAAATCTACAGATTGAAGGATGCATGCTTTTGAATCAATGCAAAGTTTTTCTTTTTGAAAGTGTACTGGCCACAATGAAGGGTATGCAGTTGCATCTTGATTCACATGTAATGATTTTCAAACAAAAACACAAAGGTGAGAATATCCTATAACTGCCCACACATTACTTTTTCCTGGCCCACAGCTAAGTGAAGGTCCATGAGAACGTATTTGTTGGATGGTGTGTATATATGTAATATATATGTTTTATTTCAGCTGATGTTAAAGTTTCAGTAAATTTGCTCTTTTATCTTAAGTATATTTTTACCTTCTTAGTTCGGTTTTATCATCAGCTTAAACTTGCTTTCCAAATTCCTGAAATGTTGGTATGTCAGTTAGCCAACTTGAACAGCTGTAAATGACTATGTACTTCTACAGAAACCTTTGCGGGAAGTTACAAGGGGTGTAGTACATTTTTTTATTAGTGACATTAACTCGTTACTCCTGGAAATTGGTGTAAAAATGAACCAACGTGATACATTGCAAAAACCAGCCTTGTGTTAGTGGTATGTATTGGTAGTGGTGATGTTCTTCTGTTAAGCTCCTTGCCGCTGGCTGGGCGTCCGGACTCTCCCCCTGCCTCCTTGCTGTGTAACATGTAACAGCACAGTGTGCTCGCAGGGCTTCAGTCCAGTAACCACTCTGCTCTTCTGTTCTAGGTATCTGTCTGGCAGCTCTTTGGGCTCCTGCTACGACGGGCACATCCCAGTGATGGCATCGGCCCTGTCAGGACCCTCCCCCTCCTTTGCACCCACACCGCCTCCCAATCTGTTGCACTTTCTCAGCCGCCAGCTTTGCCAGCAGCGGGGTCACCGGGCCTCCCCCTCCTCTCTGCCGGGCCGCCTGAGTAGAGCCCTGTCCCTGGGCACTATACCCTCCCTTGCCTGCACGGGTGAGTCTCCGTGCTGGCTCCGCCCTCCCTGCTACACTGAAGTATATATCCATGCCAGTCAACCCATTAAGCTAGTGATTGATCATAGCATTAATAACAGAGTGCTTGACCATAGCATTAATTTAAACCTATACCTGATTTAGAGTCGTGACTTAAGCTGACACAGCAAAAAATGGTGCAAAAAAGGTTGAGAACTATTGCATTAGGCATCATAGGCAGTCACCTAAAGTGCCATCTTCTGAGGGGGTGCTGACCTGGCAAACCGGCGGTATGTACCAAGACTGACGGTTAAATAAAAGCTGTCCTCACAAAGCTTAGTCACCCTCTATCAGAACCTTAACATCCACTGGAATGCAGTACTGAAATGACAGAAGGAGCTGACAGAACGATGGTTAGCACCTTGTTGCGTGAATTCCTAGCTAGCATGTTCTGAGGCAATACGCGGGTCTGGTACCAACCTGGGCTAATGGGGACATGTCCTAACCTGAAAGGTGCTGATCACATCAGTGTTAACAAAATGTGCTGTGATTGGCATCTTCTGAAAGTTTGGATCCAGCACTGCGAAAGTGATGTTTGTAGTTCTGCAAAAGAGAATTTGCATGAATAATATAAGGGCTTATGGGCAATTTTTGCATAAGAACCTGCCCCTTTGCTCTAAAGGCATGTGTCACCTCTCCATCAGGGCTGCAGGCCATGAGCCAAGTTTCCTGAGGTGAGGTGAGGTGAGGTTGGGCCGCCTCTCATGTGGAACCATTGCTGAAATGCATTGTGGGAGCTGTGCATGGGCTAGTGGCTTTGCATCTATGGAGAAATGAACTGGCCTGTCAACACTGGCAGTGCCGCACCCAGAAGTGGAATTTAGCCTGCTCAAGTGGTGGGACAGGACATAGGCTCCCTTATTGCTGTCAGGTCGCTGTTTGCTGGTGGCAGATTTTCCTCAGTCAGGACCCAGCTCAGGATGATTATTCATGGTGAGAGAATCAATCCTGTGTGTTGACTTTTTTGTTTCTGAATTCAGAAGACATACAGCCCTGCTCTTTGTTTTGCAAGTTCAGAATTCTATGTGAAAATACACTTAGTTTTGAGTGCTGTTAAATAATAATTGTGACTAATTGTGAATTGGACTAATTGTGAATTCAGGTTTAATTCAAGCCTTAACTAGGTATGACTGGGCTTGTGGCACTTTCAATAAAGCTCAAATGTAGTCTTTAAAGGGGGTGGATATTAAGACACACATAAACACACACATGTATGTGTGTGTGTGTGTGTGTGTGTGTGTGTGTGTGTATATATATATATATATATATGTGTGTGTGTATATATGTGTGTATATATATGTATATATATGTGTATGTATATATGTATGTATATGTATATATATGTATATATATATATATGTATATATGTATATATATATATGTGTATATATATATATATATATATATATATATATATGACAGAGTTCGAATCTTTGCTCTCAAATGCAAACTGCACAGAAGGACCACTGTCAGCATCAGCTCAAGTGAATGGTAACCACGCTTTCGAACAAACCGTTTTCTCTGCCATGCATTGTTCTTAGCAGCTCTGTGTCTCCTAGGACGGTGCTGTCTATAATCGGGGCTCTCACACATGCTGCAGTGTTTGAGAGAGCTGCCTGCTCTGCCCCACACACACAGAGTGAAACTCTCCTACACAAGAAACCAAAAAAAAAACAGAACTGATAACATCGGGCTGATATGGTAATAATTAAAATTTTAGCAATTAAAATGATTTTTAACTATTAAAAAAACGTCTGTGAGCCCATCAGCAAGTGCACAAAACTACCTCTGTCAGAATCAATGATCCTTAATGTTACCTGTAAGCTGCTGTTGGTTGAAGGCTCATTATCATTACGCCAGTTCCCGACAGCGTAATTCGTGTTCTCTTTCAAAAGCGCTCACGTTTTCTTTAAAAGCAACATTTCATAGCAAACCAGTTAAATAGGTCTATGAAAGATCAGAATTTAAGCCTTACCGTTTTCTCCCAGGACTCTTCCAAAACTTCTGGCCGGGGTCCTGCACAAGGCAGCATGGGTCACGTGTTCCACAGCAACAATAACACTGGGCTGCCCGCAGACGTGCCGGTCTGTAAATTGGCGTACTACACTCGGATATCGGCCGATGCCGATACATTAAAAAATGCCAAATATCGGCCCGATATATTGGTCGACCTCTAGTCCTTAACCTCAGCTGCTCCAGGAACCCTGGCTGACCTTGCTTTCAGATGCTCACTTTGTGGCACATTCCAAAAAAATTGCTAAGTACATTAAGTTTAAAGAAAATGTCTTTTTCTAAAAATGTCAATTGTGTCCAATCATAGGTCTTTCAAGATCATTTTAACATGGGAGGTGCTGGTTTGATTTGGCTTTGTTCAAGAAAAATAGTATAAGGCAGGAAAAATGTAAGTAGTCATAATCCGCTTTTGGTTAGCTAGTGGAAAAAATTGCTCTCTCGAGACCTGTGCGATCATTTTCTCGTCACTGATTGCTGCAGTGAACTGCTGGGAAAATAGCTGGAAACAGGGACATTCACTTACACAGCCTTCTTGTACACAATGATAAAATCATAAAATGTGTGATATAAAATTCATGCTAACATGTTTAGGTGTCTTGGACACTCGGGTGAAGAGAGGGGCGGAGCTGTCAACTGATCACTACCTGGTGGTGGGTTGGCTCCGCTGGT
>JAODKC010000070.1:461672-476108 GCA_026777985.1 Mormyrops attenuatus | reverse complement strand
TCGTTTCAAAACGGTAACCTGGCGTTAATCGGTCGCAAGTACTTCTAAAAGTATTAATATTTCAACGGGTACTTCATGCTCAAATGTGATGGTGCATTTTTGTCTAGTGCTTCACTTCCAGTCATTCTTATTCCTATTTTTATTACTTTTTTAATTGCTTGGCACACTTTATGTTGCAAGTTTTATGGAACTCTCTGTGGAAGTAATGGTTGTCCTTGCCTGAAAAGATGGCCTGAGCTCTGCTGGAGTGCTCAGCGTCTGCTGCCTTCGTCGTGCTTGTAGACGTGTCCTCATAATTTCAAAATGTAAAACAAGCTTTGGTGCTTGAGTCCTTTTTGTATTTGTCAGCAATTGTTCCATTAGTAGGAGCAATTAGATAAGAAGAAATACTTGAATATCGGCTGTGCTGGCAGTGCACCCCTGGAATGTCGACGTTTCGCATGGCCCACCCCCAAGCTGCTTGGTCACACTGGCATCCTGTCTGTGGGGGCTGTTGCTCTGTCAGGCTGCTGTCTTGCAGGAAGACTGGTTTGTTAATGCCAAACATGGTGTTCCCCAGGGTTCAGGGTAGTCGCTCCTGCTCTGCATTTTGTTTTAAATCTATGCTAAAGGTCCCTGTTTTCCTTGGATAATCCATGTGGAGTATTTTGGCAAGGAAAATGTACAACACTGTTAATCTGGTCTTGGGAAAGATGACATATTTGTACTTTTTGTTGTATTTGAAATGTGACTGCTATGTCAGCTTACATAATTTGTCTTGAAACATGACTCCTGGGTTTATGTGTTTACATGTTCTGTGAATAACTATTTCTCCAACCTTAACTAAAACTTCATATTTATCTTTTTTAACACAATCCTGGAATGAAACCTGTCACTTCTGTGTTTTATGTTCGTTTACTCAGATCAGTTAAAACACTATTTTAGCATGAGGACTCTTGAGTTTGAAGGTAGTAGGCAAATTGAAACATGGTTTGAAAGCTGTAAATCAGTGTTATTGGATCAGATGTTACATATACAGTGACTATATGATTGAGGTTCTCTATGTTTCATGAATTTCAGATGCCAAGATTCAGATTACTGTAGCCCCTTGAGATTTTTACGTGGTAAGAATAAACCATGTTTTACACCTTTATACAGTATTCATTTATTGTTCTACTGAAATCATCGAGGTGTAATACTTTCACATCTCCCTGGTTTGACTTATATTTGTAGATTATACAGACTTGCTTTAGTGACAGGCTCATGAAAACACCTTTCAAATATGCTGTTAGCTGGAAGGGAAATTCTTGCATTTTTTTGCCCAAAAAAGGTAGAAAAAGAGCATTTGAACTGATGTTGAAACACTGGCAAAACGGGGCTTTTCTTCCTGGTGCTAATTTAATGGGTGAAAGTTTACATCATGTTCATAATGCATATAAATGATTGTGTTTTCAGTGCGCTCTCCCTTATCTGTACTAGAGCAATGCAACTTGAGATCAACTAATCCAGAGAATTTCCCTATACAATATTTTTGGAAGAACAGGACAAATACCAAAACCTTTTGAAAAAGTTTGTGATAGTTTGTGTGACAATATAATAATTTGTCTATAATAATCAACTTGGATACTTGGATGATAATTTTCTGATTTTAACTTTCCTGTTGCCTTGAGAATTTTTGAGTCTCTTGTTTTTCCTCCAAATAAAGTAAAAAGCATGAAATTTATCACCATAATATAGGTTTTGTTGAAAATAATGAGAGAATGATGGTATTACAAGACAAAATCATGTGTGTGTCCCATTTTGTAAGGAAGCCTTTCTCATTTTTATTCGTGTCGCTGATGGACTTGATATAGTGTATTCACTTTTTCTGTGACACAAACATCACCAAAATTGATGACATACAAGTGTATAGCAATGACACATTATCTTCTGAAAAATAGATTTTAATTCAGCTGTGAAAGAATAAAGTTTAGTTTCTTTTTCACTGTTTAAAAACCTGTGGTGAATTAAGACACCAAGATATGAAATCTATGTTGTATTGCAACAGTGTATCCTAACATCATGCCCTGTGTCTTTTGTGTAGACATATTTACAGGTTCTGTAAGTGTTTAAATTATTACAAAAAATCTTATCCAAAAATACTAAAATAATTTAACACATTTACACACAGTGTCCTGTCCATTGATTTAAAGAAGAAAATAAAACGTTCCCTCTCCATGAGAGGTCTTGCATTATTTAAGAAATCCAACAAGCTATGTAGTTAGCAACTGGCTAGATGGAAATGCCCTTATTTTTTCTGTAATTGTTGGTGTTTTGACTTGGATGGCATGTCAGTTGAATAAAGGTTTATTTCAACCAAGTATAAGTATAACATTGAAGATGACTAAATGCAATCCCAGAAGGAGGCATCAAAACATCAAGAGTTTGCATTTATAAAAAGCTGTGAAATACTTAGAGTACTATGTACAATACATAATTCTGAATGCAATCAGGAAGTAAATCATCTGTATAATGTTTAAAATTGATGCTCTTCATAAGTCATTTTGAAGCTAAATTGTGTCATTAATTTTTGATATCTACAATTTTTACTATGCATTTAATTATGAAAGTTTTTCCATCATTTCAACAAAATCCAAATAATAAATGCACATACGAAGACATGGAAATGGTGACCTGTATTCATGTGATGCCAAACATTCTCTTTTTATTTAAATGCCGGGTAACAAAGATCATAACAGATGAAAAGAAAATTCTGTCTACAAAGCTCTTTGTCCCTTCTGTATGAACTGCTCCCACAGAGAATAATTAGTACAGGGATAAAAATGTGTGTCTAGCAGTGTGTCTGTGATTGCTTTCATTTTGACCCATGTTGCTTGCTTAGTTGCCCCCATTATCCTGTTTGTTTATAGCCGTTGTTCCCTAAAATACAGGGTATAATTTTATTGTGGCTAAAAATACTAAAATTAACTAATAGGTTGAAGTAAAAACTGTGTTCACATCCCACAAGAATGAGTTAAATCACTTATTGAATTTTGTATCACATTCTCAAACTGAGGGTGTTAACCAATACAACAATTAAAACACACCTTAAAATGCCATCATAGACTCTTTCCAAAAATTGCTGAGAACAAACAGTAACGAAATCGTAGCCGTCCGATCCTATTTAAACCATCCAGACGGATGTGGCTATAAAAGCGGTAAATGGCTATTGCGCATGATTGTCAATCATGGTTATGTAATTGCTTTATTTTATTGGATTTGGGTAGGATAGGAAATTAGCTCAATGTAGTGTCTCAAGTGAAAATGCAATAGTTGAAATACTGAAACGATTATTTCGCTATATGCATTGTTTATTAATATTGTTGGTTTAAAAACATTACGGAAGTTTAAAAAATTTAGCTGCCAACAAGCACTAGGGCAGAAAATAATTGCTCAGGCAACAAAGGGCTGTAAATCTCTTACTTTTCCGTCGCTTCCTCAAAAGAGGCGCCCTGTCTGAGACCAACCGATCACTATCTCTCACCTTTTGCAGTCACACGCTATACATAAATCTATATGTGGGCGATGGCTTCAGATGCCGCAGTGCTCTGATTCGTTGAGGTATTGCTTCCAGTGTATAGGTTGTATGTACTCAGGTTACAGATAATATCCAGGTGTACATGGCAGGAGGAAAGTTTTCTAAATAAACTGATTGTGGCAAAAACCTAACCTGGCTAACAGAAAACGTTTGTGATCTCATGCTACATACTGTATGCTATAACGGCGTTTAATGGGTTGATTCTACATCTCTTGAACTTCTCACGAAACATAAAGGCTGTATCTGTAGCTCTGTAAAAACGTAACTTTTAAATCAAAATATCTAGTACATAAAGTATCTTCTGTTTTTTAAAAGAATGCATAATTTTTGTGTTTAAGATTCAGACTGCTTCAGGGTTGCCCTCTCTCACGCATCTGGCATCATCCGCTTTCATATTCTCACTCTCGCGCAAGAAATCTTACGGCAAATCTATATTATTCATTATAAACCTAAAGCTTTGTGGCAGTTTGCTAACCCTACGGATTACTTACAATGTAATAAAAACACTTACATACATGTACAGGGATGGGTGCATGTGTGTGCAGACCTGTCTCGAATTGAAAATCTCACGCCGACCACCTGACCATAGATGGCTACCCCGTTGCTTTGATCAGTCGCTTTGTATTTCTCATGAGTAATCTGGAGTGAAACCTAAGAGAAAGACAATATGATTTATAAATGCCTGACATGTACATGTATTACTTTAATATTAATTGCCTAATATTTGATAATATTAACATGCTGATAATTTGAATATTAAACGTTAATTTGTAATATTCCACGAAGACCATGCAATCTTTAAAAATAGCAGTGGCTGTTTTCTTATAATTGTTTCAGATAAATCCATGTAAACGTATGTGAAAGGTTTCGGTAGCCTGTTGCAATCTAAATTTGTGTCAGGTCAAGACACGTCTGTGACCTTCGCGTGAACTTATACTGATTTGTTAAAACTTTTTGATCCTTTGAGACTTGAAAGCAAAAAGAAATACAGTTAAATGCGCCTGTACCTTTGGTCTATTTCTGTGGGAGGAGTTATCAAGGTAGCTACCTGAACAGACTTTTTGAGTGGCAGTTTAGGGAGCGGCTGTGAATCTGTCGAGGTTTGCCAGCTTCTCAGGAACTGAAATAATTAAAGATTGCGAAGCAAGAATGGACGACGTTCAAGTCACAGATGACATCAGTGTCCAGGTCCGTCAGGGCCACATGGATTATGGCCGAGATCCGGTAACGGCGGTAAGGATCATGACTGAGAGCAGTACGGGCAAGACCGATGAAGGCACGGAGGATACCGCCGAAAAGGACAGAGGTGACCCTTCTCAGAAGCCCCCTTATTCATACGTGGCTCTTATCGCCATGGCTATCAAAGAAAGTCACGAAAAGAAACTGACGCTGAATGGAATTTATCAGTTTATCATCAACAAATTCCCCTACTATGAGAAAAACAAGAAAGGCTGGCAAAACAGCATCAGGCATAACCTGAGTCTTAACGAATGTTTCGTAAAAGTTCCTCGGGAAGGCATTGGGGAGAGGAAGGGGAATTTCTGGACTTTAGATCCTGCCTTTGAGGACATGTTCGATAAAGGGAATTACAGACGACGCCGACGGATAAAACGACCAAACCAGCATCAGTCCATTCCTTACTTGCCAGGGAAACCATGCTTGAATTATTCTGACGGCTGCTGTTCGCATCAGAGTGCAAAGTATTTGCAGAACCCATTCGTAAATAATGCATGGTCCCTATCTCATTCAAGTCCTCTGGAGTCAAGAGCGTCAATCAACTACCAGCAGATGCAACCCGGCGACGGAATTACTAGCCCTGCATCCCTGTGTGGACCCTACAATTCTGCTATGAACTGTTACCACCGCTTCCAGCCCAGCTACGGCGTGTATAATCGACACACAAACGTCCTTGTGCCCCACGGCGGCCCTTACACCGGTATGACCCAACCAATTAGTCCTGGAGGTGTTACACTGTCAGGTGGCCTGTATCACCAGCCGACCTACGGAGAACGACCTGAACTGTCTCGCACAGTCTATTACGATTAGTGTGGGGCATCGGAGTGTCTGGCTGCGCTGTCTGCGTGGTGCTATCTGAAGAGAAAAAATTATAAGTATTTTGCAAATGTAGCCGCAGTACGGGCTTAAAGTAGAAGGAATGTTTGACACGACTGATGAACACCACGTATTAGGCCTATATTAAGTTTACAACGTGTCATTTCCTTTTTTTATATAGAAAACACATTATTTAAAAAGCATTTTAGTTTTATTTCCCATTACTGTATGCTGATAGTAGATCTGTTTTGTGTCTGTTCTTAAAATTTTTCAGGCGTGCACTCGAGTGTATCACGGGATGAATTGGTTAAATTAGTTAGAAAACATTGAGTTTCTCACTGTTAAACGGTACCAACAGCACCTGTAACGAGTATTTACAAGATTAAAAGTTTCCTTCTTGCCTTCGTTGCAGCGGAGTTCCAGGTTGTATAACTTGTCGGTTGTTCTAAAAATCTTATAGGCTAATTATCAAAACAAACTACCCAAATGTTTATGTTTGCAGTTTTAGCTCATATTCGGAAATCTTGCCTTACATTATTAAAAGTTAAATTTTATCTGTTCAAAATTAGTTTATATTTTTGAGGTAATGCTTTAATTTGTGAGTTGGGATGAAAACAGAAAAATGTTACCGTGTTCTATTGACAATGGAACTGTTTGTGATTACTGCTTTTCATTAGGTAGCAGCTCAATAAATCGTATTTTTGCATAAAATTGGCAAAAATAGAATGTGTTGTGTTTTATTAGGTAATAAGGAGAAAATGATATATATTTAAAATGGGAACCGGTGATATCTTACAGTTTTAAATAACTGGTGTTTTTACGTATTGTTGAGTCATTAATTTTTTTCGGCAATGTATTTTACAGTTAAATAACAAATATTACGTTGTAATTCATTGGTAATACAGATAAATTTACCTCTGGCGCTCTTATATTAATTGGTAATTGATATTTCTAGGTTCAATATTTTATTTTGCCATGCAAAGTTATGTTTAACATAAAAAATATAATATTATGAACTACAATAATTCAAAACAGATTGACCTTTCTACTAATTGTGGTGATTATATTATTTTGAAATTGAATATGCTATGGGACTGGTGTTTTACCGCAAGAGTTTTGAAAATAGTTTATAAAATTACTGAATCCTGCTCAAGGTCAGTTTCATCTGACATAACAGATTATATTATTACTCTGGTTTCCTCACATAGCACAATGACACTGCTGACAGGCTATGTGAGGCTAATTTGTGTCTGTAAATTGTCAGCTGGAATGTGGATGGATGGATTATTATTTATATTTTATATTGTATTTATATTTCATTTTTTCTATTTTTGTTTCTTTAATATTGCTTTGTTCAAAACATTTACTTCACAATTGATACAATTATATAGGCTGCATGTTCTGCATGGGCTTCTGTTGTTATTCATTTTTATAAAATAGGTATTTTTGGACCCAGAGAAACAGGGTTCCATGCAGAAGCACAACATAGTTCTTGGTAAAGGTGCATCACTTTAAAACTGAATTTCAAATGTACTCAGACAGATTTAAATAAAGTGACTGTATTAAAATATAATCTACTCAGATGTATTATATCTAAAACTTTTGGAATTAAGTACAAATACATGGATAATGGCCAGTAAAACACAGTGGGTGGGATTCTTTGCACAGCATTCCAGTTGCTTAGTAGTTCCATAGATATGGGTGTCTTTAGGTCTCTCTTAGACAGACCTGTCTCAGGGAAACTTTTTTGCTACATTTTACTGCCTCTTTTCAATTTGTCTTTCTGTTAGAGTGGGGGACTATTTTTCCTCAAAGGCCAGACTGCATCAACAACCTGGGGTGCTTGAGATTTTGGGCCCCATGAAAGAATTGGGGCCCCAACTCAGCCCATCACAATTATGAAATAATTGTATTCGGCTCAGTGGGGAGGGGGGGATCAATCATGCAGTCTGGATGATAACCACTAAAAATAATAATAAATAATAAATTCACAGGTAGCACTTCAGCCTGAGTATGTACAGTCTATAATTACAGCCCTGCTGTTCATAGTAAAATTATTTAACAATAATAAGGAAGCATTTCTTTACACAGCATGTAGTTAGAGTATGGAATAGTCTTCCTGCTAGTGTAGAGCAAGCTAAAACCCTGGCTTCCTTTAAATCAGAGCTAGATAAGATTTTAACAACTCTGAGCTATTAGGCAAGTTCTCCCCAAACGAGCCTGATGGGCTGAATGGCCTCCTCTCGTTTGGAAATTTCTTATGTTCTTATGTAACTGTCCAAGTTATAGAACATTGAACCATATGTTTCACCTGCCTGAATGGAATGTGTACTATAATGTGGTTACTGTAAAGTTTACTGTAAAGAAATACACAAAACCCTGACTACAGTTTGGCAAAAGAAATGAATGTTGACAAACCACAATCCATATCTGCCAGGTTGTCGGGGTCTGGAGGCAAGGAATCGACTCAAACTCTGGTCTGCCAAGAGGTAAGGCTAACCACCACAAACAACAGCATCACCACGCTCCCTGAGCCACACTTCATTTGGAAGAATGACCTTTGGACAGATGAAAAAAACAAACTTTTTCGTAAGTCACAGAGGCTCTGTATTCACAAAACACAAAATGATATTTTCAAAGAAAGGAACACCATCCCTACGGTGAAACATGGAGGAATATGTGTAGGGCACAATAAAATCAGGAGATCATCAAGGCATTCAGGAACAAAACACATACAGATGCGCCTCTACTTACGAACGAGTTATGTTCCAAACGGCCGTTGGTAACTTGAAATGTTCGTAAGTCACTGTTCAACATCATTTTAAGGGTATACGCAAGTACAAATAACTAGGATGCTGGGAGTATGCACTCTACGCTCGCCAGAAGTCGTACCGGCGCGAAGAAAAAAAATATTGATGTTGCGGACAGAAAACGGGAGCCCAACGAACACAATTTGGACTTACAGTCCTCTTCGTTCGTATGTCTGAAAGTTCGTAAGTTGAAAGTTCGTAAGTAGTGGAGCGTCTGTATATAGTCCCCGGTATTAGAAAGGTCTGTTTCAATCACAGGTCATGGGTCCTCCAGCAGGATAATGATCCATAAAACATGCATATATTATACGACATACATATATTGTAAAAGGTGGAAGAGATCCAATTAGTGATGGGCCGATCTGATATTCAGTATTGGTATCGGTCTGATACTGGCCAAAATTACTGTATCGGTATTAGTGAGTAAATAAAAAAATATTTTTCGATATTTTAAAAATCAAGGAAATATTTGGCGAATGTGTGACATGCCGTAAAAAGAAATGTCACCTGACTAGAGCTGCTGTGTGTTTGGGACTGTCTCAGCATGTGCGCTGTGTGGAATTACTTAAGACTAATATGGATTTAATTTCGTCTGTGCCTGTTTTCCAGCCCCGCAATGTGTGAAGTACTGATGCGCGATTATTCACCAGGCTGGTTTGATTAATCGTGGCTGACGGAAAAACCTCTGTGGCATTCAGAGAAATAAATATGTCATAGATTAAAAACATGCCAAAGTTTCTTTTTGGGGATGTGGAGGTGGGGAAGAGTTATAACTACCCCGCTCCCCATAACGGTGTGGGAGTCTTAGCCAAGTACTTCACATTACTGTGCTTCTGCAGCAATTATGAAAACAAACAGAACCGTAGTTATATATGTAGACCAATTCATAAAACTGTTTTGTGCAGGCATGTAACGTATACTGTTATATAATTGCGTCACTGTTGGGTCGTTTCAAACTGCAGAAAGTAGCATCACAAAATCTGTAATGAAATATAATAATTCTATTTATAGCCATTGCTGAAAGTTATATTGAACATACTACAATACTAAAATGTCTTGAAGTGCACAGAAATATTTTTACCCACAGTTAAGAATGTAAGTTGCAGTTAAGATGGATCGATAGATAAAGCATTTTTCTGCTGATCCATCTCAATATATGAAAGCAGACAAAAATGACAAGTGAAAAAAGTTTGTACTGATAGTGACCTTAATACCAGTTGTGCTAAGAAAATAAGCCATTTTCACACTGTTTCACTACTTTCTATTGTAGATGTCTATTTATGTTTAGCTTTAAGAATATAAGGTTCTAATCTACATTTTTTAAATAGTTGTTGAATATACAACACAGTAATTCATGCTGAAGTTACAATTCCTTTATTTTCATATCCACAGCATTTTTTTGTACTACATGCGTAAAGTGTCAATTTGAATTTCAATTTGAATGTTTATTTAGACACTAAGCTTTAAAATTTTGCATAAACGTGCAGTTAAAATTTCAGAATGCATGTTTACATGGTGCTGACCAGTCAAATGCTGCTAGTGTTACAAAGTTTTAAATAAAAAAGCAGCAGTGTTGCTGAACTGAGTCACATTTTGGGAGTAATGTATTTCTTCTTTATGACTTTTAGATTTTTTGTGTGATGTGCAACCGGTCATTTCCAAATTATGTTCTGCTTTGTTGTTTTTAAAAAAAGAGATATTCACATTTAAAATATCGGTATCGGTATCGGGACTGAAAAAGTCGGATCGGTCCATCACTAGTTCCAATACTTTTGGCCACTTATGTAGTTGCATCATGTTACCTAAAACTCATCTATCGAAAAACTGATTGTCAGATATCTTTTTAAAGCTAGACAGGTGCCAAGTCCTGGAAAGAGCTAGTACTGTGCTTCAGATGGGGGCTTGTGTTTATGGAGAGAAAGACAGGAATCAGAAGTCCATTTTATTTAAGACTGGTAAATCAGTGAATTTCACTTGCTTTCACCCTGCCTTGGGATGTCAGCACTCTCATAATAAAAAAGAAACCCCAGTAAATGATTTTCAAATGGGAGATAATAATAAAGTTCCTTTCAAATTTAAAAAGACAAACACGTAATGACGCTGTGTCTCCACACGGTGATGCTAGAGAGCTATGAAATTCCAATCCTTGGCATGTTTAACAAAGGGGATCCAAACCCCTGGTCCGCAGGTTCTTTTACGAATCCGCATATTCGTGCCTTCTGTTGGCACCTGAAAAAACTGAAAACTATTAAACTTATCTAAATGGTACCACCCGACGGATTTATTGGTCCATGAAATTTTTGAACAACGTAAACTCAAAACCCTTCATCAAAAACTAAAACATAGACATCAAAACCCTTATTTTAACACATTTTATCTCCATATTTTACGGAAGTTTTATTACGTGCATTTCGTCTGTATTTTCATACGGCTCATGGCTTTTATTGTATACATGGGTGCCGTAAGGGGGGTGGGGGGGTGGAGTTAAGACAATTCCAAGGGCCCCTGAGTGGCAGTGGGCCTAAAAAATTAGGAAAATAACTGGATTGGTCTGGACTGGGGGGCCCAATGTATACCTTCATGGGGCCCAAAATCTCTAGCACTGCCTAGGATTATATAACTCATATTTATTATATTTACTGTACTTCTAATAATGGACTAGGCTGCGCCATTTCAAACATACAGTAAGCGTTCTCTTACTTAGGTAATGACGTAAAGCAATGACTATGGATGATGTTTTCTCCTCTTTAAATTCTGCATACAGCTGGGGGAAAATTTGACTAGAATATTAGACTGGCAACTGAACAGCGATTTCATCCTCAACAGTGATTTTGCAGAATCGAGTGAAAAATGTTAGTTTATTGTAGTGATTTAGTTTAGCTATACAGCATGTTTCAGGAATGTGCAGAGGCGGGGGGGGGGGGTGGTTGGTGCTTGAGCGCTTGCTCCTTCTGCACAAACATTTAAAAATGAGCGTCCTGAGTGCCCCTTTTTGATTATAACAGAGGGGGACTCCTTGTCAGCAAATTTTAGCCATTTTCTCTCACAGGTGAAAGGACACCTGCCCCTCAGAAAGTCTCTGCACACCCTGCTTCATTTTACAGCTCTGACTTTAAAAATGACCTTAAATCTTTGTATCTTACCCTCATCCTATAAAAACTCTGGATGATATAGCAACAGTTGCATATTTTTTAAAGGAAATAAATAAAAATTATTTTTTGAAAGAGTACGATTTATTTAACCATTAATACATAAAGGGAATGGAAATGATCAAGGGTGAGTTTCTCAAAGACTTCTTAACGCTACGTCGTTCGTTAGTTCTATTTTTTAACACAGAACTTACGAACGACGTAGCGTTAAGAAGGCTTCGGGAAACTCACCCCAAAGCATTAATGAGGACAGGAACCACTGGAATGATAAACATAAGAAGAGAGAAAACTGGACATCAGGAAAGTGGCATAGGGCTTTCAAAAAGCCAGAGAAGTGGCAGGTGGTCATTAAAACTGTTGTAATCTCTTTTATGAACAGCTCATACTGTAGCTTCTTTCCTGGACAAGAAAAGCAGGAAATCAAAGTTAACTGTATCAAATTTACTAGAGGGTAAAATCCCCACAGGAAGGAATTTTGGGGAGCTGTACAAATATAGTGGTAAATTTCCCAGGTCTTTAATATTTCACAAAGAGTCTTGGACTATTCACAGTTTTCCATTCCTCTGAACTGACCTTCATGCAGCCTACCTTCCATGTGCTCAGTAGTCAGCTCTTATCTGATGGGGTGAATGAGCCTAGTTCTCCATCCTCTCACTTGGAGGGTGGGGGGTGGAGGTAATAGTGATGGAAGAAGCAGGACTTTCAAGCAAAAACACTAAAATACTAACCCGAGCCATGATGTAAAACTCCTCACCTGAAAATCCTAAACCAAGCACTTCACAGCTTATCTCTAGTTGGTTTTGAAGATTCTGCTTCTAAGCCATACCTAGCCGAAAGGCTTCATATTGTCTGGTTTTGTAGATGACTGGTCAAAAGTAGATTGAGAGGTCTTGATAGAAATTCAGCATTCCTACCCTAATCTCACAGAACATCAGTTTTCTGAGCATGGCATTGTTAATATCCCATTGTCATTTTTCATTAGTAGTGTTCCTATTTCCCCCTCTGAGGATCATAACCATGACCTGGTGAAGGGGTTTGTATGCTTTCCCTATAAGAATGTAGCAAGAGTTGTGTCCACATTTTGGCACAAGACCAAAGTTGTCTAGATTGGGTGATGATTTCTGGTGTAGCACCAAACTTTGGGCCCTGGACACAGTACTGTGCTGCCCCCATCCCAAAACCCCTCCCAAGAAAACAGGGTACTGAAAAAAAATATCATTTATTTACTATGTGATATTTAATGATTAGGTTAGCTGGTATGTATGTAAGGCTTAAATAGTTGACATTCACTTAGGTAAGTGTGCTTTGAATGATATATCTTGCTGTATGAGGATTAGACTAAAACTTAGTCTCTATTCCAAAACAAAGTATTTAGAGAGCAATTCTAAAGAGAATAATAAAAATGTGAACTAAAGTACAATATAAAAAGCTAATAATCAGCAAGGTAGGCATGTTTTGTCTATCCTACTTTGGACTAATGAGAATTTTATGCTTGCTGTCTGAGGATTAGACTTAAACTTAGTCTCTGTTCCAAAACAAAGTATTTAGAGAGCAATTCAAAAGAGAATAATAAAAACATAAACTAAAGTACAAGATAAAAAGCTAATAATCAGCAAGCTAGGCATGCTTTGTCTACCCTACTTTGGAAAAATGAGAATTTTATGCTTGCTGTGTGTTTGAATTTCACTTGTTTGAACGCTAACTGCATTACTGCAATGTATTTAGTGTTTCACACTTCAGGCTCACCTTTTTTTCGGAATTAAACTTGTCAGCAGTTGCGTGCCCTCTTTTCGCTTTCTCTCTCGCTCCCTGTGGTCATTGTGCTTCTGAAATCCTGATTTTAGTTTCAGTTTCATTTTGGACTCAGAATCAGCAAAAGTCACTCACTGCTTAAGTTATTTACTCAAGGGTAGTGGCAATAGGGGGATTGTGAGAATGTGAGATTACCCAGCAGATCGGATAGAGGCTGAAGTTTTCAGAGCACTGAACAGGCCCATGTTGGTGAGGCAGGAATGTTGTACCAGTCATATCAGTCTTGAAGTGGGTCGGTACTCACCGGTACGCAGTAGCAGTTTTTCTCTTCAGAGTATTGCCCCCTGTCAATATCTGCTGATACTGAATAACAAGGGGAGTACTGGCACCTAGTACTGAATAACAAGGGGAGTGCTGGCACCTGGAAGTGAATAACAAGGGCAATACTAGATTCTGTTTTCCCCCACATCAACCACTGAGTCTGTCCCTATTATCAACTATGGTCATGACCATATGGTCAGTGATGAATCAAATAACTAGGTGTACAGAAGAAGTTCAAAAAATCAAGTTTCTCTGCAGGGGTGCTGAGGTTACTCTCACTTACAACAAGTTCTCTGTGGAAAAGAGCGTCTGCTAAATGCGGTAAATGTAAAATGACTGTATCATAAAATGCGATTTCGGTTTTCAACCTTGCGGTGTCAGATTACTCGTCTGTTTTTTCTCTCCTGCCTTGGGCTGACTTGGTGCTCTACACGCGCCTCACGGCAGCGATGGGCATCCTTTGCGTCCCCTTGCGGAAAATGGGGCCCCATATGGATCGTGGGACCCTACGCACAGCACGTGTTCTGCATGTAGGGAGGGGCGGCACTGGATGTGGTTATCCGTTACTTTTGAGTAATTGTTACTACCGAGAACTCGGCAATCCAGTATGCGTTACTACTTGGGTTGGCTATGCATACAATAATGAATGCTGCTACCTATACTGTACCATAGTCCGTAAGCCGACCCCCTGCGCACAGTCACGTCGGAAAGACGTCTTTTATACAGTTGTGTGCAAAATAATAGCAGTCCGACATCACTAACCTGATCCATCACTGTTTTTGGTAGAAATTCATTT
>JAODKC010000070.1:422678-434424 GCA_026777985.1 Mormyrops attenuatus | reverse complement strand
GCGAGGCTGAACACATTCAACTCAGCTAACTTCTCCTCATAAGACATTCCTCTAAGACCAGGAATCATTCTCGTAGCCCTACGTTGAACCTTTTCCAAGGCAACAATGTCCTTTCTAAGGTATGGTGACCAAACTTGCACACAATATTCTAAGTGGGGTCTTACCAAGGAAGGAGTGCAAATAATGGGGTGATTTTAGCTGTAGTTTGAAATGGCTATGCTAATACGCTGTGACAGGGACACTAGCACAGTGGTACCCCAACATGAAGATCACTGAAACATAATTTTCTTTGGCTGCATAATACTTCTGCACAGTACTGTACTGTATGTGTGTGTGTATATATATATGAATTTTTTTCATATGACCAGTATGTGTCATGCACTTACTGCCTAGACATTCAGCATGTGTGCTATCAGGGGTATTAGCAGGCCAAATTGTTCTAGTGAACCCATGTCCTGCCCTTTCTATCCTTCTAAAACACTCCACCTCACTTTACAGTTTCAGGATAATTGTTTTATTTACTTCTTATTACACTTAAGAGCTTTATCCATCTCTTAATATTTAATAGCCCACAAATATAAATGTGTGGTACAATTCTGTTTGTGAGGTGATTTTCCTGGGTTGCTTTAGGCTCCTGTTATGTAAATGATGAACACTGTTCTTGTTCTTTTGATCAATTCCCTCAATGCCCTGTAATATTACTCCTGTAGTACATTAAATGGCATGCAGTAGACTCTTTTAAAGTCATACTATTTTTTTCTTAAAGGACAGCAAAATGTGATTTTCATGGCATGGTTTTGCATTACTGCCATCATTAACCAACAGGGTTCTAACTCCAAGATAAACACAGTGAAAGCAGACTAACATTACTACTATTATTGGAACATATTACTGAAACTTCAAGAATGATTCACAATTTTTAATCTTTAATTTTTTTACTCCATCGACCCCCGACTGCCTGGCATGGACAGCACCCCACACGCGTTTTGACTTTCTCACAGAAATGGCTCGCTAAATGGCACCTTCGTAATGGACTCCCTCTGTGGTTCATACGCCTTCTGTACAACATCGCGTCAAGTTTTGTCAATACCATTAACATGACAATGACCAAAAAGAATGGGCAGAAAAGATCTTTTTGAATAAATATCGGAAACCATAGAATTCTTTGTTTTGTTGATAAAAAAAGATGAAATCAAAGATGTGGAGTGGTCATTTTATTTATTTATTTATTTATTTATTGAGTGGTGTTAAGTCAATGTCTTATTTACATTCGAAAGGGAGAGGACGTGACTGTGAAGGATGGGAAAGCTCCCCCTCTATTATGCAGGGAGGCAGGTAGCAGAAGACAAGCAAGCCTGCCTGGCCCCCCTGCCAGGTCTCTGTTAACAAGGCCCTAGCTGAACTGGCGAATGGCAACGAGCTTTTAATTGGTGACACATTATATACATTTAATAACCTCTCCATCTAGCAGTGCTCTCTTTTTTTGTGACTTTGTGTGCCTTCCAAAACTCCACTGTCAGCATAAACCACACCCATTTTAAGAGGTATGTTTATACGAGGAAAAGAATAAAATACCATAATCAGGCCTCAAAGTGAGTGGCATTGCTGAATTATTCATTAGGGCTCCTTAATGTTCCAGTTAAATCAAGGCACCACGTTTTAAAAAGGTTGCCCTTTGTTCTGGGGGCTGAATCCCTGCAAGACAGTTTAAACCGCCAGATAAAAGGCAATCCCTTTTAACCCTATTTAGCTGTGCCCATCAGAGCAGTGTTCCATGCAAGGGAATAGAATTAACAAGTTTTTAATATTCGTATTGGGCAGCTTTTTGGCCTTCCCTCACAGGATGTGCATGTAGTTCAACCCTGGAAAGACAGGCAATAGGAGGACCAGGCACTTCATTACTTCCTCATCTGAGAGATCGTTTTGTAGGTCCTTATTTTTCTGACTTTCAATTTTTCATAATATTTTCTTTCTGGCAAAGTAAAATAGCAAAAGTAAAACAGCAAAAATATACTTTTACCCCTACCCTTTGTAGAGTAGAACACATCCATCCGTCCATCCATCCATCCATCCATCCATCCGCTTTTCCACTGTGCTGAGGTGGATGATTTAAAAAAAGCATTTTATATTTACATACAAGGATGCATGAGAATTTTTTTTACTCACAGGTTTGTAAAGAACTTATTATTTAGTTAGTTATTTCTTTCTGGCAGTAATTTCGGCACAGGGACCATTATTCACGTTCACATCGCTCAGCAGCCTCTGTCCTGCTTTGAGAGGCAAACCCAGTTTCTAATGATCAGGGAAGAAGAAAGAAGTGTGTAAGAAGGGGTAATGAAATACTTAAGGTGGTGAAAGGGGTTTCGGACAAAGGGTTTGTTCAGGCTCTTCATTGTGAGGGTGGCGGTGGGCCCGCATGGCAGTGTGGGAGGCCCATACGGAGAGGGAGTGCATGGGTCTGCTCCACAACTGTGTCCCAGTGCCCCCTGATGTGGAACTCAAAAAGCTTGACCTTCACCCCCCCCCCCATTTTATCTCCCCAGCTGCAGTTTGTCAGAACTTGTCTGCCATTTGAAATAACTCCTTCCTCTCCTAAACCCTGGTGCCTGTCCTATATAAGACAGTACATCCTAACCCATATATAAACACATATAAGAGACTACACCCTAACCCATATAAACACATATAAGAGACTACACCCTAACCCATACAATACATATAAGAGACTACACCCTAAGCCATATAAACACATATAAGAGACTACACCCTAACCCATACAACACATATAAGAGACTACACCCTAAGCCATATAAACAGATATAAGAGACTACACCCTAACCCATACAACACATATAAGACACTACAAGCCAAGGGTCGGCAACCTGCGGCTCGCAAGCCTCTTTGATCATGTGACTGCGGCTCTTCTCAGAAACAATAGGCACATTCACATTTTCATGTCTTAACATATTATAATAATGCTTTCGTAAATATAAATGATTTATTTATGGGTTAATACTATTATTTTTCATTTAGGTATTTCTTTAGCTATATGTGAATGAGGCGGTCCATCGCGCACTTCTGTGATGTCTTAACTGCATAATTTACATCTTCCTCAAAGTCATTCTCTATGACGAAAGTACATAAATGGTGTGCTTTCAGTTTTCTTCAGTACCTGAGACTGGATGTACACTTCAGCGATTATTGGGATTCCCAATTCTTTCATATACTTTTTGTAGTAAATCGGCCCACGCCTTCCCAGGTTTTCGTAAAAAGATATTATATTTTCTCTGATTTACATATTGTAGCCAGCTGAGTTTGGTATGATGACTACATTTGCACTTGTTCGGTCAGTACAGTTACAGTAGGGAAGTGGAGAGTGAAGGGCAGGGGACAGCAGAGCTGAACGAAACGTATCTCAAACCCCCGTCTCTACCCATTTACCCTCTTTGTAAATAGTGGTTCAGACATTTAGGAAAAATGGCTCTTTGCTTTAACAAGGTTGCCGACCCCTGCCCTAACCCATATAAACACATATAAGAGACTACACCCTAACCCATATCAACACATATGAGTCTACACCATACCTCATATAAACACATATAAGAGACTACACCCTAACCCATATCAACACATATGAGTCTAACACTAACCCATATACTGTAGACACTACACCTTAACTCATATAAGACATTACACATTTCTCACTCAGTTTCCCTTGATTTATATCCCAGTCTTATGTTCCTCCCTTTAGGCGCCTTAAAAGCATTATGGATAAATAGGATTCACAGGGATTCACTAGATATTAAGCTGCATCTTTCAATGTTACTACTTAATACTGATAATTATCCACAATGATCTGTTTGATAGTAGAAGATTGCACATTTCTGTACACTTAGCATAGTATTAGAATCAGGAAAGTAAGTGTATATTTACTCAATACACAATTTATCATTAGAGCATATGCAAATTAATAGTAACAATATAGACTAACAAGAATTTCTTCTGTTCTCCAAATAGGGGAACCTTAGTCATTTGATGTATTCATTAAATTTCGCCACCGGCTCTCTTAATTAATTAACTTAATATGTTAAATGATGAGATATTGATTAACCAAACACAGCATGCTAATGGTTGAGTTAACAAATGCATGGGTATATTGGCCATTTGCTGCAAGTACTGAGTTTAGGGGAGGTTTTGAAATGGCTAAGCTGACACACTTAGGCAGACATGATATAATTTTACACCAATATGAAGATCATTTAAGCATTATTTTCTGTGACTGCCTAAGACTTTTGCACAGTACTGTGTAAATATTTGTTACTACGGGCAATAGAGGTAAAAACTATACTATTTTACTATTGATGTTCAGTGTTCTTCACACAAATGGTAATGTAAAAAATGAACAACTGCCAAGACAACAAAGCAACTAAAGTGATTGTATGTAGTAATTTAATTAACCCAAATAGACAGAGTGGCTCAGTGGGTAGGATGCTTGCCTCGTATATCCATACTGAACAGGTTTTATCTGTCCTGCTTCCCTCCTGCAGCACAAAGACATGTAGTTTGGCTGCTGCACCCCATAGTAAGCATGTCTGTGCAGCTCTGAGTTTAGGCCATAATATAAAAATGAAAAGCTGGTACCCGTCTCTAGCCTCATCAGCCCTCCAATCAGATACTTCCACATAAAGGGGTAGAAAGCGAAATCAGGAACAAAGAAAAGAATGCTCAGTGCTTATAGTATTTTCCAAAAGACAGGAGAAGAAGAGTTCTTGATCTGCATTTTTGGAATAAATATCCTGTCCTGCTGAGAAGAGAGTGCTGGTGAACCTGTACTTTGTACTGGTTCACTGCTCTCTGTAGTGTTTTACATTCCTGTGCTGTGCCGTTATCTTAGTAGGATGTTATGCAGCACATGATGATGGTTTCCATGACATCTGCACCTTTCTCTCTTTCGTGAAATGTTATTTTATTGTAACTCTGGCATAATTTTACTGGTATAATGGGGTGTGTGGCTTAGCAGTTAAGCCTCTGTGATTGGATATGTGTCTGTGCGTCATGGAGAGCAAGTGGGGGGAAGCAAAAAGAGGATTTCCCCACAGGGATCAATAAAGTGTCATTATTATCATTATTATTATTATATACTATTGTTAGTATTATTATGATGATCATTATTATTATATACCATTGTTAGTATTTATATTAGTAGTATCTGTAGAATCTTTTAAGAATTATCCTGAAATCTGCCCCCCTTTTACAGCAGCTATTTTGTGTTAAAAGATGTATCAAGGATAAAACAGTGCAGAGGATTGTGTGAAGACTTTGCTTGTACTCATTTGATTCAGTAGCTCTCTGTGTATATTTTGGAAAGGTTGGGGCATTGTTCTGAATACCCGTCTTAGTGTGTTAGTGACTGGGAGCTGTAGACACTGTAGGAGCTAATAGTCTCAGACTCATGTTCTTTTTTTCATCTCTTTGCTCCCCTCACTTTTATGTGTGAATTTCAGGAAGTGGAGGTGGAGAATAGCTCCCAGGAAAAGTCAATCATCTGGTTTAATGTGCTCACCAGTAGACATGGTTATGTTCCCTACATCTGGCAATAACAATTTGCTAAAAAGTCTGAGTAACAACTGAACAAAATGAGGCTATAATAGGAGTTTGTTAGAAGAGAGAGGGTATGAATTTTATACGAGTCTCTAGGCTAGGATCAAAACATTTGGGAGGCATATTCTGGATTCCAGCACAGTGACATTTCTTTTACAGCTTTTCCTGAGAGACCTAATCCTGAGCCTCTTCCCTTTCGGAATTTGCACAGTAACTGTGCCATTTTATGGTTCTGATTGGCTTTAGATCCATTACTCATGGGCATTATAGGCAATATATTGTTAAACATATTAAAATTTGCACATTTAACCAAACCATATAAAGGCTTGCATCGATAATATTTGACTTGCAGGGGCAGCACGGTGGCGCAGTGATTACCATTGTTCCCTCACACTATTGTTGCCTGGAACCAGGGTTTGAGTCTCTGCCATGGCACCATGTTTGGAGTTTACATGTTCTCCCTGTGTCATTGTGGGATTTCCTCCAGGTACTCTGGCTTTCCCTCACAGTTCAAAAACATGCTGAGGTTAATCGGAATTACCAAATTGCCCATAGGTATGCATGTGTGATTGAATGGTGTGTGTGAGTGTGCACTGTGATGGGTTGGTCTCCCATTCTGGGTTGTTCTCTGTCTTGTGCCCATAGGCTACAGACATAAACCCTGAACAGGATAAGCAACTACAGCAAATCAATGGATTGAGCAATAATAAAGTTACCTACATACTGTACTGTACCTCAAGCCAAAGTAGTGTGTGTGTTTGCTATTATGAACATAAGGATGTAAGAAAGTTACAAATGAAAGGAGGCCATTTAGCCCATTAAACTAATAAATTAAAGTTGGCAGGATATTGTCAAGTTCAGAGCTGAAGGAATCTAGGGTTTTATCTTGCACTACCCCTACGGGCAGACTATTCCATACTCTAATTAATTAGCCAAGTTCTTTCTCAGATCCAAACTAAAATGTTCCCCCCATTAATCTAACCATTGTTTTTAACCTGAGTTTTTAATCTAATAGGCTTTATGGCAGTCCATTGGTAAGCACACATTTGTCCGTAAGTCTGACATTCGTAACCCGAGGTCTGTCCATGCAGTGAAATTCTAACTTGGGTGTTAGCCTACAGGCTCGTAACGTACAGAGAGCAAGAAACGCCAAGAACTAACAACAATGGTGTAACAGCATAGCAAGCAAAATGCTGTAGTATGTACAAAAATGGAACGTGAGGTAAGATGTGGTATCAGTTCTGTGTACTAATGCTCGCAATACCCTTTTTTAGACCTGTCATCCACTGCAAGGAAGCACTAATGTATACAAATGAAACTGATGTCATTGTCATAATGTAAGTTCATCCTAGGACTATTTACCATCATTCTGATTGGTCTAAATGGCCAGCATTCAATAGACTACTTAAATGAGATGACATGAGGTCAAGCCTAAGATGACATCAACTGCTGACCCCTACATGTAAACAGGAAGTGCCCTTAGTGGAATATACAGACAAAACAGGTAAAAACATGAAATGGAAATGGAAGATAAAAGAAAAGAGAAAGGAGAGAGAGAGTAAAAGAGTGAAAGACAGAGGTTGTGAAACCCTGCTGGAAGGCTGTTTTACTACTTGCTGTTAATAGTGGAGAGACAAAGAAAAAGACCACTTTTACCAGAGGGTTGAAAGAATAAAGAAGATTGGCAGGAAAGACAGCTACGCAGTAAAATATACAGTATCTTTAAGTTCCATCAGTCAAATCCACCATGCAGACCTGGTCCACCATTAGGTCTCTTTGTATTACTATTGTTTAAGTATCCATGAATGTTTGAAATATATGGATAATAAATATCAATTAAACACAAGGAACTGATTTACAGTTGGGTACATTTACTGAGTTTTTTCCTGTTTAAACATAAGTTAACAAATTTGTGTAAATAAACAGTATTGTTTAGTTCATCTCCACTAGTTGTCTTAGTCAAATCCAGTAATTATTTTTGTGTGTGTAAATTGGCATCAGATATTATTATGATGCTCAGGAGTCAATAAAGAGTTCAAATGTTTCCCAGAACTGGCTGCTGTTTTTATGTTCCCTATGGGGAATTCCTGTAAACTACTTTATGACACTTAATTTATAATAAAAGTTCTTCAAATAAAATTTATTAAAATGTGTATGGTTCAACTACTTTTTTAAGTTTCAACCGAAGAACAACTTTCCACAACTGAATGTTTAATTACTGGCAATTTAAACTTTTGATGCAGAAACTTGTGAATTCTAGACAATGTCAGTTTTCATCATTTCCCTGTCTTTTTGTCATTCTGAAGTATTTGTAGATCTTGCACTTCACATTATTTTTAGCACATACTTTAATTTCTATGACAGTTCTGTGTTCACTTACCTCCTGCTGTAGTTTGATCAGTAAGACAAAGTGCTGTTTACACTAATGGCCCACAAGGGCCTTTCAATGGAGAAACAAATAGCTCCAGGGGTAGAGAATTGAATTTAACATTCTGACATTTTTCCATATGTTCCCAAAACCAATATTGACCCAGGTCCCCTGCCGGACAGGCTTTAGTTCAGGGCCCTACTAACTTGTGGAGCCAGAGAAGCTTGAGCCACAGGCAATGAGTCAAGGGGGGAACACAACAATACCCTGCCCAGGATGGGGCTCTCCCAGTGGGCCTTCTCTCCTGGGCTCCAGCTGGCAGAGAGGGGCTGGCACTGTGAAGAGCCCTGGGGCTAGTCTGCCCATGCTAATGGCCCCTCAGAGAGGCCCGATTGTGCTACAGCTGGGAATCCTGTGGACCAGCCAAGCAGGCTGCATGGAAAACTGGGGGAGGGCGCACAGTGGTTGGTGCATCTCAAAGGCCACGTCGCAATCAATTAGGCCCTAATGATTGGGACTTGGGCTTGTGGCACCGTCACGATTCTTCCTAGGAGTCAAAAGCATCTGAAAGAAGTTCAGCAGCAGAGTGACTGAGTAGATCAGAGCCTGGGGACCTTCTGTATGACATCGGGGTAAGTTCAGGCTGTCAGAGACGTTATTGCCAGCGGCACTTACTCTTTGTCTATTTAAATCCAAAGAGGGCACCGTTCTATAATTAAAACACCATAACCATTTGTAGTACTACAGTTGTTAATGCTCACCAATGTTTAACATAATATGAGCATGAAATTTGTATGAAAGGTTGCATATTTATTCCAGGAACACCTTGTTGAATAATGAGTAAAGTGGTCAAAAGACTCGACCAGGAATTAATGTCCAGGGAGAGACTGTAGAAGTCAGTTTCTTAAGTAAATATCAGATGTGCAATACTAGATTAAAAAAATATAAATCATATAGATTAAAAAAATTATTAAATTATTTCATTTGTGATCTTCACTTGGTTGAAGACATACAGCATATGACCTATGCATTGTCATTGTTTCTGTTTAGTTTTTGTTTAGTTTTTACAAGGATAGTATCTCAGAGATATTAGTTCGATATTATCACGGGCACTAATTTAACTGCTGACATAAAATGTCATAGATCTTAAACTGAAAGAAACACTTACGCACTAATGGGGTTTAGCACAAAGTGAGACTAACACAGAAATGCCAGTGTTTCATTTTAACGGAGCATTAGCACATGAAGCCGGATATCCACAACAGCTCATTAAACATCATGGCGATAGTGAGCACCATAACTGCAGGTTTTGGGTCCCTTGGGGAGGGCAGGAGTTCGGGGGGGAGGGTGAACACAAACAGGGGGCCTTGGGGCATTGCCTGCTGAGCATTTATGAATGACTTTCACAGTGCGAGGGGTGGGGGGAGGCAGGGGTGTCACCAATGGCCTGGGGGGGGCTTCGCACCTATGAGGAATTTTGCTTTATCCCTCCATGGGAGCTGGGGATTTGAATCAGGTAAATATGTCCTGACAAGGGGCCCAGCAGGATATGTGTGTCCCACTGGTGAATTAATAGCAAAAGACCTATACAAACACACAAGCGAGAGAATGTTTAGACAGGATTGTTATTCAGTACCATTAACTAGCATCTCACTAAACTACGGTATGTAAGTTTCTTTAAGACCCGGTCGTCACTTATTGTTATTGTTAATGCTGTTATTTTTGGTCCATTCCAATGATCTTTACATTTAGTTTATTAATTTTAGATAAAACACAACATAATTTCCCAATGAGTGCCTAAGTGGCTAGAACTGTTATGTCATGCCCCAAGGGTTTGAGGGTTGAATCCGGTCCCCGTTCTGGGTGCAAGTGGGGTTCTTTGTTCCTGTGTTGCCTGACTTTCTCTCCACAGTCCAAAAACGTGGCTCAAAACTGCCTATAAGTGTGCCCATCCTGTAATGGCCTGTCATTTAGTCCAGGTTGTTCCATTGGCTTGGCCTTTCTGGTACAGACTCAGCATAGCCCTGCACTGTACTGTGCTTAGCAGAGATGGAAGATGGATGATTGCAAAATAATTTCAACACAGTTTGGCAGATATAATAGACATTTCTAAAAACTTTCATGTAACCTTTCATATTTCTGAGGGCATCAGTGATCCACTGGGGTTATCAAAATTAGGACAATTTAAGAAACTTACACTGATGAAGGTATGGCCATTCATGACAAATGTTTTCTTGCTCTTGCACCGAAAGAAATTCATTATCATATATTTTAATCTTGAGTGTAGTTTTGTTTTGATGACAGTTCCATCACCTGTTACAATATTACTAGCAGCTTCAATCTGGAAAACAGAAGACACTGAACAGCAGCAACTCAGTATGTGCTTCGGATGTAACGTTGCAGGTCACTGGCCAATCACAGACAATGAGAGGGCAACTTGGAGTATGCTGGTGGGAGTGTAATGACATCATCATAGTCTCAGTGGGAAGGTGCTACAGCTTGCCTAGGCAAGTATGTATATAAGTGTTGCAGCAAAACCCTGCCATATTTATTCACAGTTCTGGGAGAGTAGATGCACAATCCTGAGTGGGAATACGAAGGAGGGTGTCATTTCCTGCTAGTGTGGGAACCCAAGTGAGCGCTGTCAATACAGAGCAGACATTTAATCTTATAGTCATCTGTTTTCAGTATTCAATATTATGACATCCCATCGTAGGCACATTGATGTCAGGGAGGCAGATGGGGAAGGTGGTGGTGGCTAGGCTTGGGTGGTATTATGGTAAACCCCCCTGCCTACACTTGGCAAATTATTTCATAGCAGAATAGCGTTGATTTTTAAAATACTGTCAAAACACGGTATACCTCAGTATAATGGCTGTACGGTATGGCGGTACTAAAGTTAGATGCCACCGGAGCCTATTTTGATCTGTTTACACTAATGGCCTACAAGGGCCTTTTAGTGGAGAAACAAATAGGTCCAGGGAGAATTAAATTTAATATTCTGACATTTTTCCACATGTTCCCAAAATGTGTTCCCCATTTTTCCATATGTTCCGGGAGAGGTGGAATGTCTGTTATGGTAACAAACATGCTAATTTAAGAATATTAATAATGGACACCCAGACGGTCCACATTTTAGCTCCCTCCCAGCTCTTGGCAAAAACATGATTGTCTGGGGGTCCCTGAGGTCCGGGTTGAGAAGTACTGATTTAATTAATATCAAAGTCATGAAGATTGTCCAACTTTTGATCTTTAACAGCCTAATCTGGCAAAGAAATCTCACTCAGCCTCCGGTAGACAGCACACTTGGGCCAGTTCCCTCTCAAATGGGAGAAAAGCCATAACTTGCTTCCCTTGATACAAACCTCCTCTCATTAGGAGCTAAGTGGTGCTAATTTCTCTGTACCCTCTGTCCATTTTCCACACTGACTTGTCCTATGAAGGGTCACAGGGTTCTGGAGCCTATCCCAGAAGCCATGGGTGCAAGGAACGGAATAACCCAGGATGAGGCGCCAATGTAAAAAAATGGACTGAGTAGCTCTGTCAACTTTGGCAGCGTTCTCTTTCATTTAGCTTTAGGAACTCATTCAAAATTGTACCATTTGTAAGTATTCCCATGAGAATACAGGCTATCCGCACAATGGCAGACATTTTAACGAGCAATCAATATTTTATGCCTTCCGGTCATTGAAAACCCACGAAAATTCATAAGAACATAAGAAATTTACAAACGAGAGGAGGCCATTCGGCCCATCAAGCTCGTTTGGGGAGAACCTA
>JAODKC010000070.1:333373-344819 GCA_026777985.1 Mormyrops attenuatus | reverse complement strand
CTGCTACAGTTCCTAAAATCCCTGCAGCTTTGAGCTTAAGCAAGAGCTGTTTGTGGGGGACAACATCAAAGGCCTTTTGGAAATCTAAGTAGACCACGTCGTAGGCCTTTTGTGATCAATTTCTCTTATAGCTTCCTCAAAGAACTCAAGTAAATTAGTTAAACAGTATCTACCTCTCCCAAATCCATGTTGGCTATCCCTCAGAATGTTATTTGAATCCAGGAAATCTACCATTTTCACTTGGATTATAGCTTCCATTACTTTTCCAGTTATGCATGTTAAACTGATTGGCCTATAGTTTGCTGGATTACTTCTATCTCCTTTTTTGAATATGGGTGTTATATTAGTGTAGCAGGATGCCAATTTTGGGCTTACCTTCCCTGGTTATTGGCGTCCCTGATTAGATAATTGGCCCGTGCGTAATGGTTTGGGCCTTATAAAGGACGGGAATGCCAATGGTGATTGATCTGTGGTAGCACATGCCAGGGGGTTTTGGGCTGTATGTGTTCGTCAACTTTGGCAATCTTGTATCCAGAAAGAGGGAATTTGCCTCTGCAGTCCCTTCGGTGTTGAAAAGCCACGATTTGACTTCTGCTTGGTTGAACTGGCAAGTATTATCTCCCCTTTCCGGTGGCCAGAACTGGTGGTTGTACACCATACATTATGTTATTCTATTTTTCTAGTGAGCGGTTACGAAGCTAACGCTGGCAGCACTGTCATCTTGTGGTTCCCTTATCTGATGCCTGGTAGGTGTCCGTCGCTGCTCTTCCTCCATGCTGATTTCTTTCAGGGTAATGTGTTTGTATTTCCTTTAGGAATGGGGCTGCCATCATAGCGCCAACGCTGCTGTTTTGTTTCCTGTTTTTGTTTTAGTTTTGCTTCCTTTTGGATTTGTTTCTTTGTTTCTGTTGGGGTTTGTTGTATTTCTGTTGAGGGAGTCTGTGAAGTTCCAGCCGGCTGGTTGGACTGGCCAGTTTGCAGCTGCCCTGCGTCTGGGGGGGAGCCTGGCTCAGCAGTGACCCGCAACGTTAATCTATGCCATAGTGCTACGACGCTGAGTTACGTCGACTGGCTGCTGCCGTGTGCGGACTAGCGTTAAGGGTTGTTGGTATTCTTTGATTTTGTTTGTTTCATGCTCAGTTTTATTTCTTTCATTTGGGGGTTGCTGTGTGCATTGGCTGCTGTGTTGGATTGCCTGTGTATTTGCTGTGATGCTAGTGTTGCTGTAATTATATGGAACATTGTATGTGCGTGTCTCGCTCAGGGATTGCTGGCTCTAATTGTGTACCTTTGGTGGTACCTTTCCAGCTTGTTTTATGCAGGACAGCAGTTGGTTGTTTTAATAAACATGTTTTTATCTGGTAACCACCTCTCTGCCTCTTCCGTATGAACTTGATTTCCTTGAGCTGAGCTTCTGTCTCGGAATCTTATTATTTCCTTGGGTGAAATTCCCAAGGTGGCATAGTCGCAGTCCTTCTGCTGGCCCGGCGGTCAGTCACATTCGCATGCTTCCAATCAGAAGGTACCACACAAGCAGATAATGACTTCTGGAATAGTAAAGTTAAAGGTTGCCTAATAATATCCCTCATCTCTTTTAAAACGATAGGTAAGATGCCATTAGGGCCCTGCGACTTATTTATTTTGAGCTTAGCTAGGCTTTGTACCACATCAGCCTCAGTTACAGATATATTGGTCATAGACAACGCTGTATTCGTACTAAATGGTGGTATGTTACCCGTGTTCTCTACTGTGAACACCCGTGTAAAATAATCATTAAACTCATTTACTATATCAATTTCATTTTCAATTATAAGGCCCTTGCTATCATGCAAATTAGTGATTTCAGCGTTTAGAGCTCTTTTGGAGTTGAAATATTGGAAGAAACATTTAATGTCATCCGTAGCCTCCAATGCAATCTTCCTTTCTACATTCCTCTTAGCGAGTCTAATGTTATTTTTTTAAGTCAACCTGTAGACTTAGATACTCCTGCTTTATTTTGAAATTATTAGTTATTTTCCATTTGTGGAACAGATCCCTTTTCCTCCTGACTTTATTCTTAATTTCCTTAGTAAAACCTTGGTTGCAGTTTCCTAGATTTAGATTTACTTGAAATAGGTATTAAGTCCTCTCGTGCTTGCAACAATGTGCTTTTAAAAAGCTCCCATGCCTCTTCAACCGTTTTGCTATTTAACTCCATCCAGTTTACAGTTTCTAGTTTCAGTCTCATACCATTAAATTTGGCCATCCTAACATTGTACACTTTTGTTTTGGACTTTGCTCTTCGGACACAAAAATTAACCTCAAATTTAACCATGTTATGATCATACTGTCCAGTGGTTCTAAAACCTCAGATTTTCTGATCCTATCCTGTTTATTACAGAAAACAAGATTAAGAAGGGCTTCTCCCTTGGTAGGGGTATTAACAAACTGAGTAAAAAACAATCCTGTACTAATTCCACCATCTGAAGTTTCTTTTACAGAAGAGCCAGAGATGTCCCACTCTTGAATACGAGAATTTTAATTTAAACTGAGAACCTTCAAGGTCGAGCTCTGGTAGGCTGCATCAACATATTACCATTAGTAAGCATAGTTCTCGCTCCTCTCAGCACATTGTGAACATGATTTTCACAGAGACATTTCATTTCCCTTTGGTTTTATCATGTATCAGTCAAAACTTGGAAACTTGGAAACATGGAATAAATGAAGAGGATTAGGTGATAGAGAAAGAGTACATTCTATACCCTTTTCAGTTCATATTGTAATCCAAATAACAGCTGAATCATAAATTTGTATATCACACATAGCCAAACTAATATTAATCATTTTGATTTAATGCCGTTTGAGCTATTTGCTGAAATGTAATGCATGATCCAATGAGCTATAATTACAGTTGAATTTATTCAAACAGCTTAATATAAGACAATGTGAGATATGCTAGACTACTGGAAAAAATAATGAATTTGGGTTTCAGTTAGTGGATGCAGGCATTTTCCATTTTGCTGAGTAATTTCTCACAATACCCTTTTGTTCACTTCTGTAGATTTTTTTCAAGGTTCATCCAGTCTATCTTTTTAAAATACCTTGGGTTTCTGCTTGATAAACTAATCAGCTAATAGTGGTTTTGATTGAGGATAAATTTATTGCAGAATTAGAGATCGCAATGGACTCTCAGACTAATTTCCTAATTGACTCTCTAATGCATAGCCTGTCAGAGCTGCAAGTAAGTGAATTGCCTCCATAAAACAGAATGGCTCTCTGCTTGATCGATTCCTTCCACTCCTTCTGTCTTGTTCCACACTGCAGCAATTCTTTGACCTGCTAATCTGATAACATCAAGAGCAACCAGAGCAGAAGCATCCTAATATTCTCACATTTGACAATGTTATCTAGTAACATCTAGTAATATCTTATATTTGTTCTTCTTATATATTAACTAGAGATACTGTGAGATTTTAAATAAGTATTCAGTGTAAGTGTGTTGGGGGGGGGGGGTGACAGGGTTCAGTATGCCCCATATATTTTCTCCTGTAAATATGTGAAACATTCCACTTCTGTTTTTGGTGGGGGACACATGATTAGAACGTCACTGGTTTGAATCCCTAGGCTGGCAGACTAATGCCACTGTTGGACCCTTGAGCATGCCCTCAACTCTGTGATGCTCCAGGGGCCTGCACTGTGTCTCTCAAGCTTACTCTCTCCTGCTTATTGTTACAGTGTCTCATGAAGAGAAAGATGGGACAAATGAAAAGACAATGTCCCTATGGGGATGAATAAACTATCAGAATTCTATAGTAGCATTAATCATTCATGAATGGAATCTTCAGGTTTATCTTAGGTTTTCTGATGTAGTAATGTCAGTAGAAGGAGTTGTGTATACAACTGTATAAGGACTATTTATAATAAATTACTTCTGGAGACCAGCTGGATCTTAGATAGGATTCAAGTACCTTGGTGGCAATGCATGGTCTGATATAGGTTGTAGCTGGAGCTGACAGGAGCTGGGAGCCCAGGTTTATTCAGCTAATTGGATTTTCAGGGAAAGAAGAAAATAGAAATTCCACTTAATAAGCCTTGTACACATCACACTAAGCACGATGATGTGAATGATAGGCAGTTTGAATGGTTTAAGTCTTTCATAGTTTGCATGTTCTCTGCTGTGGCTTTTAGTGTGCGGTTTCTGGTCTGCCTCCATAGTCAAAAATCTAATTTGGCTCATATTCCGTACTCATCAGTATAGAAAACAGATGAGAGTAAGTCTCAATTGATAAGTTACCGGCTGACCTATCTATCTATCTATCTATCTATCGAAAATAAAATGATACTTCCAGAAAAAACAAACATACCTTCAATTTCTTTTGGACAACAGAATGTATTTCAGCCAAAGGAGAGAAATGACAGAACATTCCATGCATGTCAGGAACAGAACCAGGTGTTACTGCAGGTCTTCTGCTGGGCCTTAACATATAAAGCATCTGAACAGGACCAAACAGATAAACACTTAGGGAAACTGTAAGAAAGTAGGTAGAGTTAGACTGATTATGTTTTCTTTCCATTTTTCTTGCTTGTGGCCTCATGTGCATGGAAACAAGTTCGTGTAAGCAGGGTCTGTGGACAACTTGGCAAGACATGCAGAAGATGCAGCCAACAGTGGGAAATGAAGAAATGTATTGAGACTTATCTGCAGAAAATATCAAGGCAATATAAATCTCCCTGTGAAGGATAAACTTGGAAGCCTGCTGCCAACAGGGAAATTCTGCTTTACTAGTTCAAAACAAATTCTGAATAGGCCACTGCTTGAAGTTAAGCTTTCAAGAAAGCAGCTGTAACTTGGGCATCAGCATTGCTCCCCCTGAAAATGCCAGCTATGGATTCCCTAAAATGAAAAAACACGAAGAAGTTATAACTCGAATGTAAAGCTTTATTTTCAAATCTAATCACTTTCAAAGCACCTCATACAACTGCAATACAATTTTGTGCAAGGTATAAATGATACTGAATGATTGGAGGTGTCCTCCTGAAGAACCACAGAATGGAGCATTGACCGACTGTAACAATTGACAGCACTTCTGTGTCAGTGGAAAAGTGAGGAAAGAAAAGGTTGGATTTCAAAAATGGTCATTTTTTTACACATTACCAAGCAGCAGAGTGACCGACATAGCTGTATAGTAGCTTTATCAATTTGTCTTTCCATCTATACATTCATCTTCCAACCATTTTTCCTGGCATTTCCAAGTCAGCAGGAAGGTCTAATCCAGGGGTCACCAATCTTTTTGAAACTGAGAGCTACTTCATGGGTATTGAGCCATACGAAGGGCTACCAGTTCATATACTTCATGTATAATAAACATGTTTTAAATGCCTTTTTTTAGATATTGTCAATTTCAAATCTGTATAAATGCATATGTGACTAAAGAAGAATAGCAACAGGATAAAATAAAATTTTAGACACTGTTCACTGGTGAGTTGTGCTATTTTTAGAACAGGTCTGTGGGCGACTCATGTGGTCCTTGGGGGCATCCTGGTGCCCGTGGGCACCATGTTGGTGACCCCTGGTCTAATCCATCCAAATTGTACTGGGTCACATCTGGACCTTCACCCACAGGATGAGCCCAGAATACCTCCCTTGCACACCAACCAGGTGGCAGCCTTGTGAGCTGCCTGAACCACCTCAACTGACTCGTCTTGATCCAAAGGAACAACAGCTTTATTTTAAGGTCCGTTAAATACTTTGTGGGAGGCAATGACATTTGTTTTGAAGTGAAAACCAGAATCAGACAAAGGTATGTGTTTCCTGTGCTTAGTCAAGGGGCATATGATGGACTTTTGATGACGGAAAAAACAGTCTTTGCGAGAGTGCAAGTTGTCCTGACATTCTTAATTATTCAGAGTCATGTTTTGGGAGTAACATGCAATGAACCAATCTGAATGGTGCATCAGCTAACCTTTAAAAGGCAGTGGCGCATGATCTACATTGGATTGCTATTACAATGGTGCATCTGCCCAGCAAGCCAGATCGCTTTTCACCTGAGGAAATGGATGTGCTCGTGTGCAAAGTGAAAATGCGTTAGCACATCATCTACGGGAGCACCACTGTTCCACCTAAGCCTTGTGAGGTGAAGCAGGTGTTGGATGAGGTAGAAGCGAGTGTGTTCTCGTTTTCTAGCATCATTAGATCGCCCACTCAATACCAAAAGCGGAATAATGATGCCAGAAGACGAAGAAAACAGAAGTTCGCTGCTCAAAAAGCACAGCGCCTAAGAACAGGGACTTAATTATGCTTGTGTGTTTTTTTATTTAAATTTTGGGTTTGCAGTTCACAAAATATAAATAAAAGTGCAATTTTTGTAAAAAAAAAAACAACACAAACTACAGTTTTTAAGGTGTTTTAAAATGTTCTAATAAAAGGCAACAGGGCTGTTGTTTTTCAACATCTCACAATTTAGATTCCTTACCAGGCTACAGGTAATTCAGAGGTGATTCAGCTATTCTGCCAGCTGATCCCTCCTTGCCCGTGCTGCTGCTGGCAGTGTACACTCCTTTGTTGCCATCGGCACATGCAGTTCAGCATCATGCCTTCTAAAGTCCTCTAATGTGTCCAATAATAATTTTTGTCCAATAGAGATCCATCACATATTGCAATGTTACGCAACATACAACATGCCACAAAGAATGCTGCGACCTTCTGAGGGCTGTATTGTAATGTTCCACCTGACATCTGAAACACATTTTCAGCAATCCAAATGTCCTTTCAAATACAATATGTGCTTAATTCTGTTAACTAACTTGAATTTTTTCTTTTTAATGATACAGTTTATTCTTTACTTAATTGGCCTATATATTTTTTTTCCTATGGTGTTTCATTGAACAGTATGATTATGTGTTACACTATAATAAAACACATATAAATAAAATGATATAAAATAACAAAAAAACATTGGTGCACATTTAGGGTGTATCTGTGTGTGTAACAAGTGTCATGCACCCACACGTTTCTAAAACGCGCTGCTTAAATATAATTTAATAATGTGTAATCAACTTTTGGACAAAAGCAAAATGACATGTCACTGCCTTAAAATAGCAATGCGCAGGCCATGCACCTGGCCACACCTTATTTAAAAAACACCATTCCTACAAACGAAAAATGGACACAAAATCATTCGCTATTTCGATGATGAAATGATGCATGAAAATGGGCAATGTGCTGGTATGAAACTAGCAAAACCACTTTGCGGCACGCTTTGCACCAGTGGAAAATAGGGCCATGGTACTTTGTAGATGACCTTACACGAATAACCCACACCTGTCACATGTAGGAAAATACGAGATATACAAGCACACTTGGATAGAGTCAGTTTGACAAAGAAAAAATAAAATAGATGAACATAGAAAGATTGTATATGTCAACTATCCTGCGCCTACCTGCGCAGTATTAAGAAGTGGGCAGAATTAATAAGGACAGAATATAGTGGCATTAATAGTGCCACACTTCGGAAAGGTAAGAGTGGAGAGCCTTCGTTCTCCCCTGCTGAACAAGACCTGCAGAATGCCTTTGTGTTTCATATCTTCACTCTGGGATTACAAAATGTGAATGTTTGAAATGAAGACTACAGCTGTGTCCGAAAGATCAATGGCGATGGCCTGGTGTTTCTTCCCAGAATGCCCCAAAATATTATTAGAATTATTATCAAAACCCCTTGTGATTGTATAAGATTTTTAAATTTAGTTAGTGCTTGAAAGGTTATTTTGAGGACAGTTGTGTAAGCTGTGAGAGTGGTTCCAGAATGATACAGGAATTCAACAAGGTTGTATACTATCGCTTTACCTATTTAGTTTGTACACAGAACATATAATGAGAGAAAATGGACTGGAATAAAGTAATTCATGGATGAAACATCAACAAACGTCATTATAAGAACGGAGACAGAGGCACAGACGTCAGGGAATCGGGGAATATGAGGTTTAATCATAAAACAGGCAACGAACTCAGAACGACAATACAATGACCGGACTGGGGAAACAAATTTAACGCGGACTTAAATACAATGAACTAATGACAGTAACAGAGAACAGCTGGTAAACACGGGGAATCCACACAAGGTTAACGAGGAGGCGTGGCACACGGAAGGGCGGACAATTGGAGCAGGACACTGTGACACCACCCAAAATGTGCTATACGGACCTGCAAGTAAAAAATTATAAATTTCAAATGTATTTACATATCTCTTACAGCCAAAATCATAATTGTTCAGAATATAGTATTCACACCATTGAACTTAAGTATTAAGAACTTAAGAGAAGATAGCGGCACGCGTGAGTGTTGCGGCTTGGTGCCCTCTAGTTCCCTCCCCCCCTCCCTCCACCGTCTGCTATGATTAACTGTATTTCTGGAAATTGTATTTGAGCACTTTATCCTCATCACCTTTGCACTTTATCACCAGGCACTTTATAGTCTGATGCTGCTATGTTTGCTACGGTGTTATACCTTTGGGCAGGGGAGTGTCTTGTTTTGGCTGGGAGGTAGGGACTAATGTTTTGGGTGAGAGGAGTAGTGAATAGGCTTGGGGGGGGGAGTGTTTGAGTGAGTGAGTGTGGGCTGGCTTGGGGCTGAGGAGAGGGTGGGTGTGTGAGAGAGTGAAATGGAAGGGTTTTTACCTGTCTGTTACTTATTTATTATTTTTATACATATCTGTTATTTTCAACTATATTAGTTTTGAAGCACTGACCAAGAGTGGCAACTCAAAATTTTTTTGTGTTTGATACCATGTATTTTATGCAATGGCAAATAAAGCTTCTATTCTATTCTATACTATTGGTGAAGACTTGGAAAAACATGGATAACAGAAGAAAACAAAGAAATGGACTTTTCTTTAAATCCAGTCTGAATTATCCCAAATGACCAGACTAAAGGTTATCTTATTCTGGGCATATTATGAGAAGACCCAGTGCATTGGAGAAGATGATACTGCTTGGAAAATTGAAGAAAGAGGACTACCAGAGACAAGATGGATAGACTCAACCATAACTTCAGTGAGCATGCCTATGGGAAGCCTAAAGAACCAGATAACATAATTCTTCCAGTATGTGTTCTATTTGGCTGCCTGGAGTCAATATTGAATGGATGGGACCTAACAAATATATAATGTTGAAGTCAATTCCAAAATCTCATTTATCAGTTTCTGGCCACATGGCAGCGAGGAGCCTTTTAAAGCAAAGTGAAGCAACAATGTACAGTTTAAGAGCAAAATGTCTAAAGGCTACTTAATGTATTCCCAGAGGTAAGAAGTCTGTGCACAATATTGTTCAAGCAAGTAATTTCTTATGTACCAGTTATGATCGAGTAAAAATTCTCCTAAGGTTTAGATAAAAATTGGAATCAACACCATATTTTATCTTCAGGGAATTTCAGGGAACACTCTGGCATTTATATATCAACTATTATTTATTTATATTATAGATAATTATGTATGATCTTAGTTTCTTCATTAAAATATTATCTCCTTGCATGACACATTACATATGATCCTCTAAAGCTAAATGCAGAGCAAAAGGAATATTATTCCTATTAATATAAGGATTCAAAGGAACATAGTTACTATCCGAAGTCAGTCAGCTGAGTTTATATTATTCAGGGATGTACATGTCGTAACTTGCGGGGCGGAGCGGGAACAGAGGGGCAGAAGTCCGGGGAGTTGGGGAAATGAGGACTTTATTTGGGGAGAATACATGCACAAACAAAGAATAAACAAAGGACTGACTTCAATGACCAGACTGGGGAAAACATACCTAACGCAGACTTAAATACATTGAACTAATGACAACAACAAGAAACAGCTGATCACACAGGGATTCCACACAAGGTTAACGAGGGAGTGTGGCACACGGGAGGATAAAACAAGCAGGGCATGACAGGATCCCCCCCAAGGGGAGCAAAGGACGAGAATGGGGGGACAAAACTGGGGACAACACAGGACCTGGGGAAACAAAAACAAGAACATCAATGAGGCACGGGGAACAGCAGGGACACATAGAACAGACACAAGGAGATCAACTCAGACAACAAACGACAAACCATGGGGAATGCAGACAGACATAGGGGCACCAAAGAAGTAAACACAGGACCCGGGAACACTAAAGGGGACAACAGAGGGACAACACCAGGAGACAAACCCACAGGAGGCACAAAAGGACCAGAGGGGAACAAAGGCACAGAGGGACGGGGAGCAAACATGGAAGCCACAAAGGCAGGGGGCAAGGAAGCAAAGGGTGGGGGGAAACTGGGATCCGGAGGGAACCCTAGTGGGTGAGAGGCGGAAGCCACAGGGGCAGTAGGCAACCGCAAGGCCGGAGCTGGAGGGACCCTTGGCAAAAGTGAGGCAGGAGCTGGAGGGGACACCGAAGGGGGCAAGGAGGAAGATGGAGAGACTGACAGAGGGGGCGAGGAGAAAGACAGAGGGGACACCGGAGGAGGCGAGAAGGGAGGCAAAGGGGACACCGGAGGAGGGGAGGAGAAAGCAGAAGCTGCGGCAGGTAAAGGCGCAGCCATGGCCGACAAAGGCACTGGCGACTGATGAGTCGGAGCAGGGGCACCTGCAGGCGACCAATGAGGCTGGAGCCAGGGGGACCGCAGGCGGCCGCCGAGCAGGAGCCAGAGGACCCGCAGGCGACCGCCGAGCCAAAGCCAGGGGGACTGAAGGCAAGCCAGGGGGTCCTGCACAGGTTTCCTTTCCCTCTTCGGGACACAGAGAGCCGAGGTTCTAGCTAGGATCTGCCAAGCTGGGGTGGTGACTGGGGTGACCCACCGGAGGGGTGCAGTGGTACAGTCATTTGGGTAATCCCCGAGGTGTCCCACTCAAGCTCCTCCTCCACCAAGGGGGAAGGAGCGGTGGTCCGATAGTCCGGGACTTCCTCGGAGACAGGGACTGGAGCCATGGGAGCCGGGGGCACCGGAGCAGGGCCCTGGGGATCAGGGATCTCCTCAGGGAGGGGGGCCAGGGGCAGAGGATCAGGGACCTCCTCAGAGATAGGGACTGGAGCAGGAGCCACGGGAACTGGAGCAGGAACCTCAGGGACTGGAGCAGGAACCACGGGGATTAGAGCAGGAGCCGCCGGGACAGGAACCATGGAGCGCGGAGCAGGAACCGCCGGCACAGGAACCATGGAGGGCGGGGCTGGGGTTTGCGTATCAGCAGCGGGAGCCGCCCCTTTAGGGAACTTGGGGACCCGCAGGATGGCATCCCTAATTGACCTGGTCCCTTTTAACCCTCTGGGGACTAGGGGTAGGGAATACCCTTTCACTGACTGGGGCCTGATCACACAATTCTTCAAATATCATAAACTTAATTCATGGCAAATAAATTATTTCTTATATATTTGTTCTGCCATTACACTCATCTTTATTTTAATGTATATTGTAAATATGTCAGATTTTTGTTAAGTTTGTAATTTG
>JAODKC010000070.1:298322-324887 GCA_026777985.1 Mormyrops attenuatus | reverse complement strand
CTACATGAAGATGACTAAATGGTGTAGTTGCAACATTCAGTTGGATAAATAAATAAGAAAAAGCTAACTCATGTCACCATTTCTGGTCTCCTTCCATTGAATATTTAGGAGCTCTTATGTGTATGCATGAGCTATTCGCACCTGGCTACATCCCCTCCCCCCCTTTTATGGCACAGATGGGGATGTATCTGGATCGCTTTTCACCACTGCGTTGTTCATCAGATTACCATGTGAATGCGATTTGAATACGCGGAAATGTGGCTATTTAAAATGCGAATAGTAATCTTCACGTCTGGGTGGAACTACATGCCCCCGATGCAGGTAAAACAAAGAAAGGTGACATTGTTTACTTTATTGCCGATTTAACCTAATTTTAAAAACTTTAATACTTCCAACAATGGACGTTTTGAAAAGAAGACAGATTACGTATTTAGCCAGTGTTTTTTTCATGATTCTACATGAAGATTTCAGCGAGATATAAACGGAAATAGACGAGAAAGATACGCGGCATTTCCAATGGTGCTGTCGTCCCCAGAGGGTTAAGGCCAGGCGCATCCCCAGGAAGGGACAAGCTGCTGACATAGGCAGCGAAGCGGCAGGCAGATGAGCTGTGGGCGTAAGCAGTGAAGCACCGGCGATACGGACTTCGGGCTCCCGCTTGGGCGAAGTGGCGGCGGTGATGTCGGGTGCGAACACCGCCGGGTTCAGGATCGGAAGGGAATCCTCCCGACATACAGCAGGGCAGGCAGCGGAGACCGAGATGGCCCCTAGGAAGACCACTGGTGCCTCCTCCCGTCTTCGGCTTTTCTGCTTCTTCTTGCCTCCCTTTTCTGTTGAAGCCTGGGGTACCTATGGCAATTCCGTCAGTGGACCAAAAGGCAAGCCACAATCTGTGGCCACCTGCTTCATATTGGCTTTGGCCACCCCACGTCTTAGCCGCTGCAGGTTATTCTTAGCTCTTCAGCGAGGAGGGCATCTTCAGAGAGGGACATCTCTTTGAGAATGTCCCTTGTCTGGAGGGTGAGGGCTCGAAGCAGGGGGTCGTTCCTGATCTCGGGCTGATCGAGCCAATAAAGAGCCTCGTTAGCCAGACCGAGATATTCCTCATTGGTCAGGGCAAGGGTCTTCTTCGGGAGTCCGGTTATTCTGTCATGACTTGCGGGGGCGGAGCGGGAACAGAGGAGCAGAAGTCCGGGGAGTTGGGGAAATGAGGGCTTTATTTGGGGAGAATACATCCACAAACTAAGAATAAATGAAGGACTGACATCAATGACCGGACTGGGGAAAACATACCTAACGCAGACTTAGATACATTGAACTAATGATAGCAACAAGAAACAGCTCATCACACTGGAATTCCGAGGTTAATGAGGGAGTGTGGCACATGGGAGGATCGGACGAGCGGGGCATGACAGTACACCATTCAGAAATAAACTAAGAATGGCTAAGAAATTCCAATTCAATTTGTGAATGTGAATTAAATTTGAATTCCGTCCTACAACAGGATGCAGAATTCCAATTTGAATTTGAATATAAGGAAGTAGTCATGAAATGTAATTGGATTCAAACAAATTCATATACATAATGTAGGCATAGCTTTTGACAATGCAGCAAATATTTCAGTATGAATTATACATAAACATGTTTACACAGCATATACTGTATTATTGTCATAAAAATGTCGTGTAATTCAGAATGAAACAAAGTATCATTTGAAGTGTTACCTATAGAATAAATAATGCAGTTGCCACTTTGTGTATAATGGTGGATCTTGTCATCTTCTCAAAAGTGGAGTGTCTCCCTACAAAAGTCAGTGTTGGATTGTTGTGTGGATCAGAAGATAGACACTGACACAGATCAGCTTTAGGTTACCAAATTTATTACTGGACAGCACAAAACACTTGGGGGGTTCAGGGATCACGGAGGCAGGTAGGTGGATGGGAAATCGGTGAAGGTAACCAGGGATCAGAGCCAAAGGCCATGGTTGGTAATCCAGGCGAGGGTTGGGCATTTGGCGCTGGTTCTAGGAGGGTTGAGACAAGAGACGAGGTCAGTGTTCCAAGCGAGGGTCAAGCAATCGGTGTCGGTACTGAGTGGGACAGGCAGAAACATGGAATCTAGGAGGCGAAGCAGAAGTCGATACACAGGAATACAGACACAGGGAAAATTTCTGAAACTTAGGGTACACCATGAAGATCCCACGTAGATCTGCTGGGTCACCAGAAATAGAGTACAGATTAACTTGAAACAGCTGGGAGAGGTGTGTCTTAAACTGGAGCAACCAGTAATACCAGATAAATGGGATGATAGGGCTCGTCACCTTGGAGAAGCCCTATTGGTCGTAATTCCCAGAAGGCAGACGAGATCCGAATGACGACGGAGGAGATCAGAGACCAACAATGGTTCAAGAACAAAATGGGCTGGCACCCAGGAAAGCTCTTCAGGGCTGTAACCCTTACAGTCACAGATTGCACCCCCTGCGACAGACATCCAACAGCCGACAGGCAGCAAATGCTTCGCCACCATCCACCAACTGGGGAGGGGGGAGGGGCAGGGCAGATGAGGCCAGAGGACTGGTCACATGGGACTAAAACTGAGAGATGTGGAAAGCCGCATGGATCATGGTAGCTGGAGGCGCACCACAGAGGGATTAACAACCATGGACACTGGAAACAGGCCAACAAATGGAGGAGCTAACTTGCCTGATTGGACATGCAGCGGCAAATATCGAGTGCTAAGCCAGACCTTCTGACCCACCCAGTAGACAGGAGTGCGAGAGTGGCGCCTGTTAGAATAATGTTCCATCCAGGCCCTGGTCTGTAACAATGAAGAATGTGCATGACCCCAGGTGCACTGACAGCGTTGCAGGAAACAATGCATTGCCAGAACAGTGACCTCTCCTTCTAGGGCTGGAAATAGAAGGGGCTGGTACCCCAAGCAGCACTGGAAGGGTGAAAGACCTGTACCAGACATGGGTAGAGAATTATAGGTATATTCTGCCCAGGACAGATGAGTACACCATGTACTGGGAGAGTGGGAGGCCAGGCAATGTAAAATTCACTCTAGGTCCTGATTAGTACACTCGGTCTGACCACTAGATTGGGGATGAAACCCCAAGGAGAAGCTCACGGTGGCACCGAGCAATTTGCACAACTCCTGCCAAAAACATGACACAAACTGGGGACCCCGAGCTTTAAAACATGATCGACTAACAGCTGGGCAGAGGGGAGCTTTAGAATGGGAATGAAATGGACTGCCTTGGAAAATTGATTGACCGCAGTAAGGACCGCCATGTTCCCATTGGACAATGGAAGTCCTATAACAAAATCCAAAGCAATATGTGACCAGGGCCAGCGAGGAAGGGGTAGGCCAGCTGGGGCCTAAGACGGTGGGATGGGGTCTTGTTACGTGTGCAGACTGGGTAAGCTGCAATATAGCTCTGAATATCCCGAAGCATTGACGGCCACCCAAGAGGGCCATAGTTCCCCGGAACCCCTGCGTGGCATGATAAGAGGGAAGAGTGCTTCCACTGGAGTGTTCGAGTACGCAAAAACTTTGGGACATAGACTCGATTCGGGAGCCCCCCCTGCAGGAGAATGAAAAAAGTGCTGTACCGCTTCCTCAATACCCCAGGATACAGCCCCAAAAAAGCAACAGAATGGGGCTGGGGTCATCCATGAGATCATCCTCATCAAACTGCCATGATAGCGCATCAGTTTTGCAGTTCTTCGCCCCGGGCCTAAAACAAGGAATTGAAGAGGGAAAAAAAAAGAAACACTTAGCTTGGCGGCCATTAAGGCGTTTAGTGGACTGTAAGTATTCAAGGATTTTATGGTCCGTTAAGACCAGAAATGGCTCCGCTGTTTCCTCCAACCAGTGCGTCTGTACTGTGACACAAGACCAGGACAGAGGGTTCAGAGCGACCAGGTTGAAATATGAGGATGAAACAGTGAATGGTCAGAAGGCGAAGCAGGGTCTTAAATAGGGAGTCCTATTGTTGGTAAGCCGGATCAGCTGTCATCATGGAGTGGGCGTGCCCGGGTGTGTGTGACAGCATCCACTCCTCCAAGGCCAACTTCATGGCCAGCAGCTTGCAGTTCCCTATACCATAATTCTTTTCAGCTGACGTCAGCTTGCGGGAGAAGAAAGCACAGGGGTGAATCTTGTTGTCCTCTGCCGATCATTGAGATAAAATGGGCCCTTCCCCCGTACCAGAGGCATCAACCTTAACAATAAAGTGCCTTGAGGGGTCAGGTAACTGTAAAATAGGCGCAGGGAGGAAACGACTCCACAGGTCAGAGAAAGTGTCTTGGGCCTCAGGGGTCCAATGCAATGGAACCTTGGAAGAGGTGAGTGCAGTGAATTGGAGCAGTACTGTACTCCTGGAAAAAAACATTGATAGAAGTTAGCGAACCCCACAAACTGCTGCAGATCCTTCAGCCAGTGAGGTTGCAGCCACTGGCTGACTGTCTTCAGCGTGGCAAAATCCATTTGGACCGTGCCTTCCACGAGGACAAACCCTAAAAAGCAGATGGTGCATCACACTTCTCAGCTTTGATATATATATATACTATTAACTAAAGGTCTCTGAAGAACCTTGTGGACGTGCTGCACATGATCCCTTTCATTCTGTGAAAAAATTAAGATATCGTCAAGGTAAACAAAAACAAACCAGTTAAGCATGTCCCGAAGGACCTCATTGACCATGTTTTGAAAAATGGCTGGGCATTGGTAAGACCAAATGGCATTACAAGATAATCATAACGGCCAGTGGGCCTGTCTTCCACTCGTCACCCTCCTGGATCCTGATTAGGTGATAGGCGCTCCTTAGGTCCAGCTTTGTGAAGATCTGTGCACCCTGTAATTGGTCCAGGATGGACGATAACAATGGCAGGGGGTAATGGTTCTTGACAGTGATTTCATTAAAGCCTCTGTAGTCTATACAAGGGCAAAGCGAGCCATCTTTCTTCTTCTCAAAAAAAAAAAGACGGTTGCTGCAGGAGACAAGGGCGTCCGTATAATGCCTGCGACTAATGCCTGCCCTATATATTCCTCCATGGCAGTCATTTCTGGTGCAGAGAGGGAGTAAAGGCAGTGAGGCGGAAGGGACGATGCCCAAGACTTACTGAAATACCCCCTGTAGGTCCTGATATGCAGCAGGTACTTGGGAGAGATCAGGAGCCACTTCAGGGAAGAAGGGGGCCACTGGCGACAGGGTGTAGCATAGGTAGCGAGAATGGCATGAAGGGTTGGATATTAGCCAAAATGTAGGGCCCTCTAGAGGTAGGATGACACCATTTTTGGTGAGCTTCTGCATAAATGGGTCCCCAGTCCCTGTTCCAAATTTGTTTTTGATATATCAAAGTATTGCTGAGATATGGCCTCATTTCCTGTTTGTCATCAAATTTATTGGACAACATCGGCCATAGCATTTGATGTAGCATAATTCTTTGTATCCCTTTTGTTCCCAATGTGAATGATACCCACCAAATTTGGTGGTGATTGGATCAATGCATTGAGAGGAGTTAGCAAAAGTACGTTTTCAAAAAAATTCAAAATGGCAGAAAATCCAATATAGCAGAAATTAATAGCCATGGGTACATTTGAATCAGGATGACCCAATGATTCAGAAGAATCAACGATCACAAACATGGTCAAAATGGTTCAAAAGTTATAAGCAAAAACATGTATTGAAATTTGGCCTGATGGTGGCGCTAGAAGGATGGGTGAATATACCCCAAATTTGGTGACTGAATACTTGCAACTGTCCTCTATCAATGTGCCAAAATTCAAAAAAAGTATAATCAAAAAATGCTAACGATTACAATAGTTGCCTACTCACCGTCAAGTCCTTACCTCCTAATAAATATGAGCAACTATTTAAAATAGAGTCATTATTTTTGCATTGTCAAAAAAAGGGTACAGATTTGTACCTTTGCTTGTCACTGGGGCTGTACACTCAAGGGTCTGGCGTACCCTTAGCTGAAGGTAATTGTACGTTTTATGGTACAGAAATGGACTCTGGGGAACATGTCTGTACCATTGATGGTACATAAATGCTGTTTGTACCCTTGGAATGTTCCTCAGGGTCCATTTCTGTACCTTAAAAGGTACAATTACTAGGGCACAGCCCCAGTGACAAGCAAAGGTACACATCTCTTGTCACAGCAACTCAAATTCCAATGTGAGACCCCCAGAATTCAACGAGGCAATGTATACATTGGAGCAGAAATCATAAGACACACACACATGTATACACATACACACACAATACAACAAGTATTTTGCAATTACAAACATAAACATGAAAATAACAAATTGTCATACACAGTGCAAACACATAATGTCACCAAACCACCTAGAGATACACATACATTGGGCACAGTGACCTTACTGTGTAAGAAGCTGAGACCCGATGCTGTTAGTACAAGTTCTGTCTTGCTATGTTCCTAAATTCCATTCTCTCATCCTAAAACCCTTAGCTAAGAGGCTGCACATGAAACACCCATATTCAGAAGCAGCACTCTGGGTGCACAGAACCAAGTATAAGTACTGCTCTCTGTCGGGTATTCACTTTAGCACCCAGAATGTATTCTTATAGAAGAAAATGCTGCTAATGTTATTAACCTTAATTAATGCCTGCTTCATCCAAAACGTCTTTGTCTGAGGCATATTTTAATGAATGCATCTGCGGAATAGGGGCTTTCTGAGCGACAAGCAATGCATTCCAGTTCAATTTGTTGCCTCCTAATCTATTGAAAAATGATCACGTCGACATTTTGTGTGAAATCATTTTGCGTGCTGGACACCATTCAAGTTTTTATAATATCAAAAAACCTTTGGTCAAAATGCTTCGCTATATTGGAGGACAACTTTCTGATACAGCTTTTTGTGCATTTGACGAACAACTCTGAAGTTCTGCAAGACTTTATTTTCAGTCTGTAAAATCACAGACATCAGTTCAGTAATATCGCACACATGATTAATTATTAAACATATGTAATTGCTCATTAAATGTTTCATCGTTTCATCTGTATCATTGTGGGCGCAGCCTCCATGGCCACCCAGCGTGGAGAAAAGGCTTTTTGATGGACTTTGGCCAACCTTCACAGGGCAACAAGGATAACAGACTCATTGATGGACTTTGTCTTCATTCTTAATCAATGCTTATACCTACCTTTTGCAAACATGTCCACTTTTTTCTGTTTTCAGTAATGCTAGTATGTCCAGCAGGGTGGGCAGTCAGTTGACCTTGGACCCCCAGAGGTTTTTTTTCTCCTTACTTGGGAGTTTTTGGTTCCTCTCCTCTGTTGCCTTCTGGCTATCTTTATTTAATTTCTTTCGTCCCCTTTTCATGTTCTGTATCTCTTTCTAATGATGTTTTATGTATCACAACACATCCATGTAAAGTGCTTTGGGACAACTCTGTTGTGAAAGGCGCTATATAAAAATAAGTTTTATTTAATTAAATATACTGGAGTTAACAATTATAATACCTCACCAAAATATTGTCGGAAAAAAACACAATAATATAAATATGATAAATACAGTGACTAAACTCTTTTAAAGTATCTGCATTTTAATTACATCAACATAAGCCTTATGGTTGTAATAGTATGTGTCGGTGGTAATCACTCATATTAGCATGAGAAGATTTACAAGTAACCCGTCTGCGTTCAGTGCCATGGGAACCAGTGGGGACGGGCGGATGTGTATCCCCCAATATTTAATTTGGCTTCATTGCTCCCCCTGCCCCCAAAGAAAAACAGACCTTTGCAGTTTGTATTATTAAAGTGTGTCCCCTTCCAATATCAAACTCTCCTACGCCCTCGAGTGCAGTACAAACCCTGTCATTTTACAGGAATAGATGAACACGCATGAAATTATAGCGTTACAACCGAGTAAAATTACGCCCTGCGTCTGTTTCAAACAGCTTTCACTGAACGGACACCAGGAAACGTTTATGGAGGATGACCAAAGGAAACCAAAGAAGATCAAGTGCATAATTATTACAAAATTTGTGCTCTGTAAATATAAACATAATCTTTGTCAGCGAGAGAAAATATACGCAAGTATTCTACTGTTCACAGTTAACGAATTTTACTCATTGATTAGTCTTCTAGGTTGTTTCTTACTTCTATTTGCTGCACAGTAACAGCAAATAAACCCCGTTTTAAAACAGGTGCGGTTTGGTCTCGGCACCGTGGGGTGGCGTTTTACGCCACTTTCGAAAATGAAAGACTCTGGGAGCTCTCTCTCCTCCTAAAATCAATCTTATCAGCAATTCAGATTACATGCAAATCAGCAGCGTCATTCCGGTGAAAGAGCTGACCGAGTAGGGGACAGTGTTGCGCATTCCTTGGGGAAGGAATTCGGTTGTTCTTTTCAGCCGGCTTCGAAGAAAGTCTCCAGTCAATGCATTACATTTAGCTGCTATAAGGAGGTTTTCAGGCTTGCACTGAAGTGAAACTAAACTGTAATCCATTGTATAGAGCAATTTATTTGTGGTATTTTTTTTTCCAACAGTGTTTTTTAAACCGTTCTTGTACGTAGTCTTTTTGTGGTCATGGGTACAAATCGGAACCGGACTGTTAACTTGTGCGGCTGGGCGATGATTATAGTTATTGTTTTTAATCGGCACTACTGCCATGGAAGTTGTTTGGAGAAAGAACTAGAGAAAAGGGAAGAAGAGGCGAACATAGTTTTAACCGGGACTGTAGAAGAAATTATGAACATGGACCCAGTTCACAAAACGTACTCTTGCAAGGTAAGATTCCCGAGAGAAAGGGTCTGTAAAGAATTCAGTTTCAGACCACGGATCATGTCGAAATTCATCCGAATCCACAACACCTATGATCGATTCCTGTCATTCTAGTTTTGAATGGTTGTGTAAACTGAATTTAAAGCATCATTCTATAGGCGGTTTAGTTAGTCTTCTGATTAGTTGGTGATTTTTAAGTATGATTCAAACAACTTTTATGAATTTTGTACCGCATAAAAAGACTACAAAACAATATTTTTATTCTTCAAAAAGCTGGATAATAAGACAATTAATGATAACTGACCTGACACCTGTGTGAACACAATCTTTCTTGCATTAGCAATTTCGGGTACCGCAAGATAATAATGAGCTTATTTATTTGTTGGCTTATTTTTAAATAAATGAAGTGGTATAACGAATGACGTTTTACTGTTAATTGATAAATATGTTGTTAGCGTGTTCATTGTGTAAAAAAAAAAACAAAAAACAAATGTGAGAATAGTCAATAGGAAAGAAAAGAAACTGTAACCAGCTAAGATCTATTAGCTGTTTTCACTTGGCGATTGAGTCCGTGATTTGGTGCCTCGTCAATGAATAGGTGTAGGACAAGATGAGCCTTAGATTTCAAAAAGGTTTAACGTTTACGTGTTTAATTCCCCGTCTGTTATGCAGGCTAAAATATCCCAATGGTGTTATTGTACGATTCTCACTAGTAAATTATACCAGTACCAGTTTCTAACCCTAATACTTAGGGTGACCTATAATGAACCGACCGTTTAATTAGTTGATTTCTTCTTGTATTTACGGACAGCGTCGCCCAGAGTTGACAACATAACTGAAATTTCTGAAAAATGTAATTCCTCTTACACAATGACATTTTAGGTCCAAAAAGATATCTTGGTAGATTAACTTCTAGGTAATGTAACCTATAGCAAAAATGCACTGAATGCAGATAAGTGCATACGACATAATCAAGGGCATAATATTATTAAAATTCAAAAGGGGCAATTTAAAATTCAAAAGGGGCGATGGACATACTATGGTTAAATATGTCTAACAAATGTGCAGTGTAGAATCGAAAAGTGGGCAAAAACATCATCAACGTAAAAGTTGCATTTTGTGGCAGCCGTTTTAAAGCTGTAGGGATTCAGGGTTTGCTTTTCTTGAATCCATTGATCAATTTCGAAATCAACCTAAATCAAGACCATTTCCATTCCTGCAGTCTCAGGAAATGAAAAAGGATAAGATTGATTGTACTGCATTTTTTGTTATAAGCAATATTGATGTTCCTCTGTTGCCAGCATTTCAGTTCTCTGTGGGCTCAGTCCTCTTCCTCATCTGTTTCCGGGACACTAATGTATCTTAAATCTTGTGGTCTCAAAATATTCTGCCTATTAACCTGAAAAAATAAGTGCACAACATTGCATCTCAAAGTTCTGTTTCAACAGTCTATTAAAATATCTTTCAGGCTCAATGAAAGGATGGGGTGGCACAGTGGCTCAGTGTCAGCACTGGGAACTCACCTTTGGTTGTACAATCTCAGGGTCTGAAGACTTGCACGTTTGGTGGATCAGTATTTCTAAGCGGGCTTTAGTTTTCACCCTGCAATAATTGGCTTGGCCTGTGTTTCCTGGGATAGGCTGAATACAGCTCTGCATTGGATAACTGGCTATGAGAAATGGATGGGTACACATATTTGTGCCTATAATTCTATATATTTTTTATTTTTACAACAAACAGCATATAACTTGATGCTTTGAATGTTTTCCAACATGTATAAAATATTTATCATGTTAATTTTAAGAGGTAAGGTATTCTGATATTGTGTGTGTGTGTGTGTGTGTGTGTGTGTGTGTGTGTGTGTGTTCAGAAATACATATTGAATTAAAGGTATGGTGAATTTTTTAAGGCCGCAGCCACCTTCAGACTTAACCAGCATTCTATCAATAGTTAATTTAACTTTCAGTCTAGTTTACTGTATAAACTAGTGCTTGCCCAAACAGGTTAAAATATGAAAAGGAGTAAAAACTTGGGCTTTGATAAATTATTTTTGATAAATTAGTCTGTGTGTAAGTGTTGGTGAATTAGTACTGCATTTTCACACTTTAATTTGATCTAAAACACCTGTGCTGTAAGTGCTGGGATTACTGAAGTTTTGTTCAGTTAGTAAAAAATTATAAGCTTTCCCTTATATTTTTTTTTTAACTATGGCTGTGTTGAACAATGATAATTTTTGTTTATTTAGTTTAGGTTATTCAGGGAAAACAAACTTCTTTTGTCTTTATAAAAATTACAATGTTACTGATTGTTTCAAACATAAAATTGAGCTATTTAGAGTCCCTGTTTAAAACTGAATGGCATTAAATAAACATTGTTATTGAGTTATTTGGACCTGGGGGTAAATTCCACCTGAGCTCATGTGGAATTGCTGCCGGTTTACTGCTTTTTGTGTCTCTCCCTGGGAAGGTCAGAGTGTGGCGCTATTTGAAGGGCAAGTCCAAGGTGAATGGTGAGGTCTTGCTGGATGGTGGCAACAAGGTGATGATCGGTGGCTTTGGAGACCCAGAGATCTGTGACAACCAGGTGGCCACGGGCGACACTCGTATCTTTTTTGTGAACCTGGCACCTGAGCCCATGTGGCCAGCTCACAGGAATGAACTGATGCTTAACTCCAGCCTGATGAGGATTACCCTACGCAACTTGGAAGATGTAGAGCACTGTGTTGAAGGTAAGAAGTGATCTGTTTACTGAACTTCATTGTAACCTCCAATGACAGTGTTTAGTCAAAATGGAAAGCTGATAATGAGTCACATTGAGCACTGAAAAGGATTATTTTTTTCTGAGGTATATGTTGTGTTAATAGTTGATTTCATTAAGTTTTTTGAGTGTACATTGAGGGGTGGCTTCTATGAACAACATCAAGACATCTACAGAGAAATCTGTTACAGTCCTTTGGCACTGTAATCATTAAGTCCTTAGTGCACTAACACCTGTGAGCAGTGCTATGATTTTTTTTTCTGTTATTTTGGGCTCCCAAATATGATGAATTCGTGTTTGTGGGGTGGTTATATGAATTGAAAATCACAGCTGTTTTTGAAACACTCTGGGTTTTTGGGCATTGCCATGTCTTGCCTGCTGCAAAAGCCCATGACAATGTAAGTGTTCTATTAATTGTCTGCTTGCTGCTTTGCCATCACTGTTACTAGTGCTGGCAACCCTCTTCCCATAAGAGTGACATGTAAGAACTACATCCTGGGGGTGAGATTTGACACTTATGAAGTCAGACAGGAGCTTGTAAAATTTTGAAGTACAAGCTTAAGCCCAGAGGCCTGGCCTTATGTCCCATAGGAGATCAACTCAATAGTAAAAAGAAGGATGATTGAGGGCCTCGGGCTTCATTCGATTTTGAGAAGCTTGCAGTTATAGATAAAACCAGTGATACTGAGCTGTTCAGTTGTGGAGGTGTGTTGTGAATTATACTACTTTGGATTGGCTCAAGAGAACAGTGAGAAAGATCCATTCTCTGTTACCTCATGTCGAAGGTGGAACTGTGAGTCTGCACCAGACTCTAGCTGCCTGTCAGTTTTTCGCATGTGATTTCATTGTCACACCAGAAGATGTATTAATTACTTAATTAATTCATTAAATTAATTCATTTATTCATTCAAGTCTTGGATAAAATATGAATTGTTTCCCTGCCAATGATTCTTAAATGGAGTAAGATACAGAAGAGAAAGTAATGGTTGGAAATTCCATTGCATATGCAGTTTTTATATTGTAGGTTTTGATTGTACTAGATTTCAAGATAGCAGTTATCTGACAGTTATCATTTTTCCAAGACAAATATTACCCTACATCTGCTTTAAATAATTGTAATTATTTTCAAAAAATATCTGCATTACTTTGATGCACACCGCATGTTTCTAATGTTTCTGCGTAGCTAGTTCTGTCATTCTGTGATTTGGTTTTCTTTTAGAATACTACCAGAAAATATGATTTTACTAATTTGATTTTATTGACTTTCCAGGGTTACTTTTAGAGTCACACTGTACTTTACTTTATAGCAGTTTCTGAATTGTCAAATAGAAATATGTCTGAATGAAAGTGAAATATGTACACAACAGCATAAAGGCTTCCTAATGTACATCTAATTTTATCTGAATCTATTCCTTAAGTCAGATAGGAAGAGCATAGGAAAAGATTGTTATTCAGTGAATGAAACTAATATACAGCTCAATACCGAAAGAACCTGTAGAACTTCAATACCTAAAAAACCATAAATAGCAAACGAAAGGATATCAGAGCCAAGCGTGGCCCTTTTATATCTTATGAAGGTACTCAATCAAAACTCTACAGAAGACCAAGGATTGATTAGTTGTCTTTATAAACACTATAACATTATGTAAAGACCTCCAGAATGTTATGCCGCAGTTATGCTTCTGTAAAATTGGTGGTATTTAAAAACATTTCTAGGAAAAGATGTTCAGTGTGAGCTTGTTAGATGAAAGTGATCCATTTAAGCATTCATGGATCAGTGCTTCTCAGTCTTGGTTCTGAGAGCACAGTGTGTTTGCTGGGGTTTGTTGCAGTCAGCCTCTAATTATACTGTGATTTAGTGTTTACATTGCTGCATGTGGTGGCACTCTTGCCTCAGACTTGCAGGGTTGGTGGTTCAAATCCTGGGTTTGCTTTCTGTGTGTGTGGCATTTGCATGTTGTCCATGTGTTACATGGGTGTCCTCCCATAGATATGCCAAATGACCCTTATAAATTGTTATGTGCATGTGTCCTGCGATGGCCTGGCATGCCATACTTGTGTGCTGTGCTGCCTAGGATATGCTCCACGCCCATAAGACTGTCCAGTATAAGTAGTCAGATGGATGGATTAGGTTGGATTATGTCAAATCTGTTTATCCGTGCAAGCACAAGTCTAATAAGAAGATGTCTGTGGGTATGGTTATTTAAAAACTTGCAGCATGTGACTGGAAGCTACTCCAGCCATGCGACTGGTCCTTGTGGCTTACTTTGGCAGGTAAACCAAAATGGCTGCCAGGTTTTTTTTGTAGTCTTTACTGGCACCCATACATAAATTCCTCAGTTTTTCTTTCCAGGCATAAACCAGTTTATTGATAACCTTTTCCCCTCTCTTTTCTTCATTGTCTCTTTGCAATGGAATGTTGGCACTGACTCCAATTCTTCCAGTTGTTGATATTGTCTGCAGATGCTCCAGAATAAAGATTTCATAATAAATGCTATCAACTGTCTGTAAGGGCTGGGCAATGTATTGAATTGTTAGCTTGTATTCGCTTCATTTTTACATACAAAATAATGTATCATTATATCAGTTTTATTTATGTTATAAATGTAAACAATACGGTTTGCCGTGTAATGGAGAGAGCTCTTGAATATGGTTCAATTTAATGTTTTTAGTCTTGTCTGTTACTTAAGTGTCCCTCTGACTAGCATTAGCAAGCACCACACTTTGCTTGATAATATATGTATATTTTTGCAGGCAGTAGTCTTTAAAATGCTTAGGCATTGTTGATTTGTTTTGGTTTTTTGAATCTGAAAAGATTTCAACATGTCATCATCATAATCATCATCATCATCATTATCAACAGTATTACTACTACTACTACTACTACTACTACTACTACTAATAATAATAATATAATAATAATCAATGTAAGAAATAAGAAATTGTTCTTAGTGACTTGCCAGGAAAAATGAAGGTTTAATAAAAAACCATGTAGTAGTAGTAGTAGTAGTAATAATAATAGTAATAATAATACAGCAATTACTAATAATAACAGTTGACACCAGTATGAGTAATGTATGAAAAAACAGTTAATGGTTCTATTGCCTGGCTTTTGTCAGGTTTCCAATAAAATCCCACCTCCCAGAGAGCAAGAAGACAATAACAGAAGAAACTTACCAGGGGTCCTCCTTAAGTTCAGCTCTTCAGCATGGACATCTGTTGATGTGCCACTCTGGTGATGTTTCTATCAGATCAGGGGGAAGGAAGAATTCTGTTAAGCAGGGTGTGACATTGATCTCTGTGTGTTTACACAATGCAGAAGTTCTGTTCTTAATTTTTTACAGGTATTTCCACATTTAGTTTACACTGATTTAGTTACACATAGTTTAATTATGCCAATTACAGTTTATTTAATTAAACTAATGAACTTCATGTCATGACAAAAAGACAGCAGTGATAAGCTTTATTAATGTATGTGCCTAGTAGGCCTAATAAATAAGAGCAGTGCATTTCTGCCGCACTGTGTAGAGTGTGATTGTGTCTCTGCGTGCCTGTACCTGCTGTAGCACTCACCTCCAGTTTTGGAACTCTTGGCAGCTCTCCAGAACAGCACCGGAGAGAGCTCCTTTTGTTGCTTTTGCGTGGGGGAGGGGGACGCAATAAAAATGGATCTTTGTGTGTCTCCTGGCCTATGATGAGCTTGAAATGAGATAGCTGGGCAAAGAAATGGAAAGGACGTTCTTTGTACAGGTGTGGACCAGCATTCCCGGGATGTTTCCTCAGGCATCAGTTTCCGTGTGAACATGAATACAGGTTGAAGGAAATAGCTTGAGGTCACATGTTTTTATCTGCCTCTTCTGGGTCTTTCTTGTTCTGCAGACATGTAAGCTGTGCACATTCATAATCATCACAGAATAGACTTGAAAGGAGCACAGGGGAATTTCTTTCTATCCTACAGAAATGCACCAGGGGCTTTCTTTTTATTTTTGAAATATTGTACAACTCTTTCTAAATACACATTCATATGGATTTTCTGGAGTGGTACTGAAGTGATTAAATATCCTGTGCCGTATACCTTTGAAAATCGACACTAGTTCACCCAGACGAGAGATTATTCAAAGACTTCTTAATTGATGTACTTTTTACCTAAATCTTTTTTATATGGTTTGACCTAAAACTGTTACAGAAGGCAAAATATTACATTACAAGGCAGCTTAACCAGTAAAGTGGCACTGGTTGATGTGGCATATGAAGGAAGTGTGGGTCTGATGAAGCGGGCAGTAATGGCAAAGCTAGCCTGTGCTGCAGCTGTATCACATTCTTTTGTAAATGCCGGTGCTATGATTATGCCAGGCCTTCTTAGTGAAACCCAACCATGTTTGTAAATTTATCTACCCCCCTCCCCATTTTCCTGCATCTTGTTTGGCTCAGGTGTGATAGGAAGGCTCACCTACAGCTGCAGCTCTATGGTTTATCATGCAGAGGTCTATATGATAGGAAGGCTCAGCTATAGCTGCAGCTCTATGGTTTATCATGCAGAGCGCTATGTGGTAGGGATGCTCACCCACAGCTGCAGCAGTGGCCGCTCAGCCTGGGGACACATTTTTCCCTGCTGCGATGCCACTCATTAGTCTTACGCATAATCTGGTCATTTTGGTACCCACAGAAAGGAAAAGGTCATGCATTTTGTATTACCTTAAACCAGGGGTGGGCAGTCTTATCCAGAAAGGGCTGGTATGTAGGTTTTTGCTACAACTCCCTAATTAGATTACTAATTAGAGGACTGATTGGCTGAAGAGTCCCTCACACATGGGTTTGAACAGCTGACCTAAAAGTAAACCGAAAAACTAAACATGTCAAAAGTGTTGTATTTTGTTTGGTTACTTATGGTTAAGGTCAGGGCTAGATTGGGGTTAAGGTTGTCATGTTGGGAATAGTGTTTTCCCCATTGAAAAGAATGGAGAGTCCCCACAAAGATGATATTACAAACCTGTGTGTGTGTGTGTGTTCAGGTTCTTCAGGTTATGTCTCAGCATTTCACTAAAGCTAAGGTCAGGACTTGCTTAATCAATGCAAAATCAAATCTGCTAAAGTCATTAGATGTAGACCTAGTCAACAACAATGTATAAATTGGGTATTTATCATTATGGCTTATTATGATAATGACCAGAACTTAACGGTTAATTACAGGAAACCAATCAAGTTCAATAGGAACTCTTAAAAATGTTTCACAGTTACGGTTATAATGATCCTGTCAATTAATTACCATTATCATTTGGGATGACTAAGAACTTGGGCAAAAATCTTTTTGTCCATTTGACTCATATATATTAAGCAGTATTGAAACAAAGTAAATATACAGCTATTGTTTTACTGTCAATAGCTTTTTGATGTTTCTCTCTGACAAGCCTAACCCTGAATGACTATAAATCTTTATAGATCCTAAATCCTGTAAAAATCTTTACATCCTGTGATCCAGTGTGGAATAAGCCCTCTAGTCATGTAGTTGCATAGTTTTTAGTGTAATTTCATACTAATTATATCCATGCAGTGCTTCCCTCATATGTGGTACAGCTGTCCAAATTCACTTGTAGGCTAATAACTTGGGACAGGTATATACATCTGCTTGAGAAAAGTACTTAACTTGCATATTCTGTTCTATTGAACGATAATGTTATAAGCAAGTCTCTTTGGATAGTTTTAAAATACTAAACATCTGTTTCAGCTTTTTTTCTTCTAGCAGAACAGAGGAATATAGTTCCCATGAAAGTTCTGGCTGTGTGGTTTGGTGAGGCCACAGGGTTATCCTCTGGAAGACTCTCTCTTGTGGTTTGTGCTGCATTTCTCATTCTGCCCTCTCTGAACGTGCAGATGGCTGTTGTGCTTCCTACAGACGGTGCCAAAATCACAGGAGGCACAAGGCTTCTACCAGAAGCTTTTGCGTGCCTCCCAAGCTGTCTAGCATAGTGACTCCAGTCACTCCAGATAACAGGCAGCTTTCCTGACTGACTCTATCACTTTCATTCTGTGTTTGTAATCCGCAGGGTTTCACAAAATTGTTCACTCTGTCTTTTTCAGAAGTTTTTTGTGTAAATGCAAATTGTGCAAAAAGTAGCGAGCACATGTTCAGTGATTGACAGGACATTTTCTCTGAAGAATCAGCTGGTGGACTGAGGGACAGGGCCAGTCAAGGCCCATGTGGTGCCCCATATGAGCTTTGCCACTGGCAAGTCCCCCGCCAGTCGCTCCTGCCCACGCCAACATAAAAGCCTGAGGTGATGGGAATGAAGAAATAAAGATTGTTTGTTGTTTAATATTATAAATATTAATAGAATAAGTAACCTTATTATAATGACAACAAAATAGATGTTTTGAAATCATAACTCATCAACTTTACTTGCACTAATTTTGATACCTCAATGGGAGAATAGTATGAGCAAATATTTTTAATAGAATTTCATTTCTAAACTGAATATATAGACTACAATACCTTTTTCGTGCTATTACACAAAGTAAAAATAATAATAACTTGACAGCCCTATTAATAATCTTTGGTCATAATGGTAATGGATTTATTTGATTAAAATCGTTACGTATATCACAACACATCAGTCAACAGCGCCTATCGTCCAGGAAAAAGTGAAACTGACTGGTAAGTTGCTGCTTCCTCAGAGGCTGGCACCTTGCATCGCATAGCTGTTATTTGCTGGCACTGCAGGGGGCGGAAGAACTTTTAGGGGTGCAAGTATGGTAATTTCACTTTGTCTTGGGCAGTGTACACCCCTCAGAAGTTGGTGCCAGAAGCAGCCGCCTGTTGCCTATAGGATTTAATTGGCCCTGGCTAGATAAAGTCACATGGTTGTAAGATTACGGAAGAAACAATATTAATCATGATGCTCAAACTGGAAAGCGCTGAAGATTCTTCCCTCAATTAAATATTATTAGCGATTTAGGTATATACATTTTGATATTGGTATGTTGGAAGTATTTTACTGAATATTAAAAGTAATGCTGGTGCTGTATTTGCATTTTATGAAATGTTTTTAATTTAGATAGAAGTCTTGAGAATGAAGTCGTTTGGGCTCTTGGATTATGTAAATAGCGTTTGCTAATCACTCCAGTTGAATGGGTGCCTATCAGTTGCTCATGTTAACATGTATCTTTCTGGGGCTGCCCAGAATTCACGTCATCTATTGGCAGCACATGCTTGGTTATGTCATTTTCAAGACAAGCCAGTGAGGAAGGACACTTCTTTCATTATCCTCTACTTAATTGCAGCTTTAGCCATCTCCCTCATCATCTCTTATAGCCTGCTGTGGTGCCGTGAGTGATTGTAAATTCATTGGATGGCAATGCGTTTTTATTTGTATGGAAAAGGTCATATGTGTAATTCTTTATTGGGAATGGCATGTGATTCGCCATGTATGCAAGAGGCCTATCTGTGAGTCTGCAGGAAAACCTGGTCTTCGAATCTCATTGGGAGCGGATGAGTAAGCAGTCAATGCAGAACATGCAGGTAGCTGGCCTGAATAACTAATCACTTTATGCCAAGAAATGCATAGGGTCATATAAATATGAATTGGGTCCTGATGTCTTGTTTAATGTTACATTTGTTGCACTGAATAAAAGTGTAATTTATTCTGTGAACTTATGCTTCCTGCTGAAGAAGGCTTGGACATTGATTGGGCTGAATGGAATGGCGTGTGCCTGCTACTCTGAAGTCCTGTGGCCCCTTTGGCCTGAGCATAAACCTGCAACAGAGAGAGGCAGATGGACCTGTTGTTTTAGTTAACAATGGCAGTAAAGTGCTGGCTTTTGTGGGCAAATTGACCATGAGCAACTCCCCACTGACTCAGACATATACAGTACTGTGCAAAAGTCTTTTTAAAGCTGTTTGAAGTGTATATTTTCTACAAAAAAAAAAACACACACACAGACATCTGCACATGAGATTCATAAATGCATGCACACCAGCACAAAGCATTTCTACAATTGCTTTTGTCTAAAGTCATTAATGGTTTTAACTAGACAGCATGAGTGTTTGAGGATTTGAATACCGTGGGGTATTTGAATAACGATGTCTTAGGAGAAGCCTGCTTTGAATATAATGTATATGATGATAAAATGTATGCTGCTGGACTTTGTCATAGCAGTTGTTTTCCGTAAAAAAAGTATACTGTTTTCAGAATGAGCAATAGTTTTTTGCATCGAAGAGAATGTTTAACTGCTCAAGCTGTCACGTAATTTTTAGGTTAATCTGTTAATCTGAAGAATGGTCTCTGCTAGTCATCTTGAGATGGGGGGGGGTGAGACGGTTTAGTTTGGCCACTGGGATCAGGTCACTTTTGAAGATTGGGGGGTCGTGGGACAGAGTCAGGTCCTTTACTCTGGCTTGGCTGAGATCCCCCTCTCCAAGACACTTCGCTCCCACACAGAGGGGTGCATCTGTAATAAGTGTGTGTGTGTTTATGTGTGTATGTGTGAATGATTCATCGTCCTGCTTCCCGTACCTTGCTGAGGACTAGCTGGGGTAAGAGGACTCTCCAGAAAGTGTCCTGTCCCAGAAAAGGGGATATAAGCTGAATGCAGTGTTCACATCTTAAAGTGGCATTTTTTTATACACACGTGTCAATCTCTTTACATTGATGCAAATTCACATAAGCTAGTGTATTCACTTACATCAGCCAGATTTCAGTAAATCAGTACGTCGTTCCATGCTGTTGGCAAATCATGGCACTTCAATTCCTAATTTGCCTCGTAATACATAAAATTGTCCTGTTGCAAGTTTTTTCCTTTACTATTTTTTTCAGATCACTATAGTGCTGAGATTCACAAAGAATAATGCCAATTGCTGGTATGGTAGCATACACCAGAGCAGGGGTGGGCAATCTTATCCGCAAAGGGCCGGTGTGTGTGCAGGTTTTTGCTGCAACTCCCTAATTAGGTCACTAATTATAGGACTGATTGGCTGAAGAGTCCTCACACCTGGGTTTGAACAGCTGAGCTAAAGGCTACCCCAAAAACCTGCATACACACCGGCCCTTTGCGGATAAGATTGGCCACCCCTGTACTAGGGGGTAGGGAAGACTGCAAGGATCTGTGGTATCCGGGGTGAACTTCTCAAGGCTGGTGGTAGGGCTGTCCTCCTGGCAATGTTTGCTTCCATTTGTCAGGCATCATCCCAACTGACTGGAAAATGGGACTTGTAGTCCCTATTTGGAAAGGGAAGGGTGATCGCCTGGATTGTGGCGACTACAGGGGGATAACATTGCTTTCAGTGCCGGTTAAGGTCCTTGCTAGGGTCATCCTTAACAGGATCCGTGATCACTTGCTTGCCTGTCAGCGACCGGAGCAGTCTGGTTTTACGCCTAAGAAGTCTACCATCTACTGTATCCTTGCACTGAGGGTTCTCATTGAGTGCAAGCGTGAATATCAGCAGAGGCCATTTCTGGAGGGTGGGACTGGACTGTGTATCTGCCTGGGGGATCGCGGGCTGGGATCCCGAGGAGTTTCGCTGTGTGGTGGGTGCGACAACGCACTGAATTATCGCATTCTCCCCAACCTCACCTCACCTGACCTGACCTGAACTGATATATCTTGAGGCATTGCAATTTATCCAGCTCCATTTGCACTAATGGGGGGTAGAACAGGAAGCCAACACAGGCAGATCACTAAGTCACTAAGTTAAGATTCATTCATATCTCTGGTGACTCTTCCTATGAAGTCAGTAGAACTGGGAGCAAGGTTATAATAGTTTAGCATTTTTCATTTGTTTTTATTTTATAAATAGTTTAGATTTTATTAGTTTTAGTATAAATTAGGGCTGTCGAAATTAACGGGTTAACGCGGATTCATCCATCAGCATGATTAATCTGATTAAAATTTTTAACGCAATTAACCCATCTGCAGCGCAGAATGACTGAAAATCTCTGAAATGTCTCTGTCAACGCATTTCGGACAGTTTTGGTGCGTTCCATTTGCCCTCGGAACTCGTATTCTGAGTCGGATTCCAAGTTTTGAAGCCGGAAGTGACGATATGCGCCCTCCCGTTTCTTGGAGATCCGAGAAATATCTCGGAGCAGCACAGAGGATCCCGAGTTCAGAATCCAAGATGGCTGAGGCCTTTATCAACAGAAGGGAAAGTTGTCGTTTTATACTGTTTAAGAACTACTTCTCATTTGTGGCTCATTAAATCGGTCGCACACACTATACCGTCCAACTTATCTGTGGACGCATTGTGGATGCATTTTCACTTTCCATTACATGGTATTTGCTCTTATCTAAGACACAGTCATATTCAAAGTACAGTGGAAACGGCTTATACTGTAGTAATCACGGTTAGAATGATCAACTGCTTATATGGATCAAAAAGCTTGGGACAGAGTCATTCCTGTACAAACACTTTAAATAATTCACTGATAGTAATCAAGTAGTCTGCTTACAGTATTCATCTTAGGTCTGTTTATACATGACAATATATGGGAAAAAAATTACAGTAATTCTTTTTTTTGTTTTTTTTAACTTGCGTACTTTGCCTTTTGGTGACCTGTCTACTTCTGGCATGGCTTTCCAGAAAGCAATCAATCTTAGTGAATAACGAACAACATATGTGAAGAAGGAGTGACGTCTATGTACTTACCAGAAACCCTTTGTTATTCCAGAATTAACGGACGAAGTTTAAGACGTACTTTGTTGGCCTCTCCCCAGCCTCTGTGTGAAAAAAGCACAGACTGTCGATAGCAGGAACACCGATTCCATGAACTTCAGTGGTGAAATATGTTATATGATTGTCACAACAGACATATGCAAATGTAAAAAACATAAACTAAATAGAAAATCAATGAAAACACACCAGCGTAACCACAATTAAGACCACAATAAACCAACCTATTGAAAATAAAAAAGAGGCTTAAAATGTCATGTTGCGCCCTTATAAAAAGAAGGACAATGGTGAGCAGCAATAGGAACAGGAAGTAGCACTTCTCAAAAGAAGCCTTAAAACAACTTACTGAGAAGGTGGTTAAAAATATATTTTAATATAATAATTACTGCAGTGTTGTGCAGCATACTACACATAACAATAACAGCACAGCAGCATTCGGGGGGGCACCAGGATCATATCTTCCACATGCCCAAAGCACACTGTACAGCAGTGTGGGTCTTTGGTGTGTGGTGTGATACCTCTCCTCAGCTAAGGTTTGGGGATTCAACACTGGAGTCAGCAGGTATTCACTAAGAGGATCCCTGATGTCTCCCAATAACCAGCCATCAGAAAATGCACCATCCTCTGCCATCTGACACACCAAAGCTGGACCAGATATAAAAATCATGTGCTAAGGCCACAATATCTGTAAAATGTCTTTGATCATTGCATATCACCTGGACATTTAGGCCTAAATAAAGAACCCTTTTCGACAGGTGCAGGTGGGATTTGAGGGTTCCATCCACTGCACATTCAATGCCAGGTACGCCTGCAATGGCATGAAAACCGCTTTTAGTGTCATGCAAGGCATCCCCTCCTGCTGGACATTGTATGTAGTTGTGCATGGTGAATTCTAAGAACATAAAGAAGAATTCTGGTGTGTTCCTCTTTTCAATTTATCCTGCACCAGACCAAGGAGGCTCATTATTTCAGCCCAGGCCAGCCTGTTTTTCATCTTCCCAATTCAAAGGTTGTGACAGAACACATAGCAAGTTTGATTGGTTAGCTCATCATGTAGTCTACCAGGGTTGTTCAGAATTATGAATTGGATTTCGAGTTGACTTGTAAGATGTTGAATTGAAATGACAGTAAGAAGAGTTTGATTCATTTCAGTTCAATGCAATCATACAGCACATTAATGTAATTTAATCTAGCAAAACATGAATAGTTACATAACCGATTTCCTTCCAACATGGTAGATGTGTATATTGACCCTATATATGTACTAGAGAGTAACTTTACATTTGCATGATTGTAGGATAAAAATTGTGTAATTGTTTTAGCCTTTTCTAACACTAGCATTTGATTAATGTCAGCCCTCAAAGTCCTTTTCCATGGGCATATATTTATTGCTTTTAAATTAAATATATATTTATATTTAAGTGTTTTTGTGGGTTACCATTTGTGAGGAGTTTGCAGTAGCTATTGTGAGTGTGGAGGTGTTGTCAGATGGATAGGGCTGTGATAGAGTTACTTTTATGACTGTATGAAGTGCCCTTTCACCGTGGTACACAAAATCCCAGTTAAATTATTTATTCTATAGCTGATACTTAAAATGTGGCTTTCATTATGAATAACAGTGACATGCACAGACTTTTTAGGAAGGTGCTCGAACGGGGGGGCATGGCCGACGGGTATTTTTTGCTGCCATAAATATTTGGGATCGCGTGGTGGGGGCTATGGGCGGGATTCAGTGTATGCTGTATATGTTAACATGCTGGGTAATTCATTTTGAAATATTAAGCTGAATTGTTAAAGCTGCACTTATACTATGTATGTGAATCTGTGTGAAATCAGTTCCATTGTATTTCTACTTCTTTATATTCAAAGTCAAATTGTGATTCTGCACCATGTTTACAACCGATTTATGAATTGAATTTGATTTCCAAAGTCATTCTCAAGTTACTTCTAAATGGTGCACAACTCTGTTACATACTCAAATGGCATACAGGTGTTACAACAACGAGCCTATTTTATAGTCTACATTTAAGTTTTATATTGCAATACTAATCTCTTATTATATAATCAGCATTTTTACGTTGTTCAAAAAAGAGCCTCAGTGTGTCTTTTTCATCTATTTTGGCCGATCTCTGTGTCTCTCTGACAGGACAGCGAGCAAAAGTTGAAGAACATCGTAGAAAATAATGAGTGGGTCGGAGCCCTAGTAAATCTACGAACGAGATAACAAACTACTTTAGTTACAAAGGGTTTCTGGAAACATGTTCTAATTAACGATCAAACTTAAGTACGAGATAACAAGATATTTATAGCGTTACGAACCTTTCTGGAAAGCTACCCGAGGCTAATACTGCCTGCACAGAAAACATAATGGGAGAAAAAAGCCATTTCCTCTCAATGACAAAAACGAACCTCAGAGACGCAGTAGCAACAATAACCACTATAAGCTGTATTTTCTGTACAATATATATTTTATGTACAATATTGTATGGTATTACCACATATTTGAATTATGCACAGTTCAGTAATTTAATTTGTACAGTACTGTAATTTGAAAAGCGTTGAAATCAGCCGTACTGTATTTTGAGAGCCAATAAAATTCAGTAAATAGCAACTATGTCCATTTCATTACCTTATATTTGTGTAATATACAAATGTCAATTAGATGGTAATTTTCCTAAGACATGAAGAAAAAGGAAAAAATCTGTTATTATGATCATCCACTTATAGTGATCAATTTCACCTAGGCAGACATGATCGCTGTAAGCAGTTTCCACTGTAATCCCAAATGGGACTCTGGTCTTTCTCCTGACTTCGGCCGCTGTTCGCTCCATGATCAATGGATAAATTGATGATTTGTCGACATGCATGTGATGTCACGTACCTGTTTGCACACGTAAAATTGGCACAGCTAAAAAATGAAAGCAGTCATCCACCTAGAGCTACGTATGAAATAAACTGACAAAATGCGAAAACTGAAGACATTTTCTCTGTAGTTTTAGTTTCAGTTAGTTATTGTACTGTACTGTATTGTACAGTGTTCCATCAGAAAATTCTTGGGCACCACTGGTTTGACTTTATGTCATATGGCTGAACCAGGCCAAGGAGACGAAACACATAGATGAACATTTCCGGAGGGTGGGACTGTACCAGTGCATGCTCCCCAACCTGACCTCTACATCGCTTTTGACAAAACTGCCTGCTAAATAAATGGAAATGTAGTTCTGTATTGCAATTCTTGTGATAACTCTGAAGCCTGTATTGTGGATACAATTGCAACCAATCACAATAAATTGTCATATCACCCACCACTACATCAAGTAGATTAACTTCTATTTAAAAATGCTGGGGTATAAATATGGTATTTCATAGATCAATTCAGCTTCCATCCATCCAGTACCGTCACCGCAGGGGTTATTCAGACTTGTTTAACATGAATGTTCTGTGTGATGATCCATCTCAGCTGAGTCTGGGGCTAATTGTCTGTCTCTCGGGGACAGTATGTAACCTTGGCTTGCTGATGAATTCTCCTACAGTGATTGGCTTTTACACCAAATCCAGTGCACCACTGATGGCGGTATACCAAAAACGATCACCTCAGATGTACAGAGAATCGGTTGCTGGCAAACGGACTTCGGTTCTAACAGCTTTTTTGTACACGCTGACACCATCAGTGGCAGCAGGGTATGTACATAGCTTAACAGTCATGAAGTTGCGCCACGTTTCTTTTTGTTTGCTGTAGGATTTTTATTTATATATGTCTCTGTTAATTTGCTTGCACAGGAGGCTGGTCATGCAGGATTATTGAGACGTAACACTGTCCTGGACAATGATACAATCTAGATCATTTCCTTTTCATTTTGTGTGGTGTTCATACTCTGTTAAGAGGCACATTGTGTAGTATGGGTCAGTTAATCCCAGGGAATGCATTTCCACCAGTGTGTAGTTTAGTTACTTAGTGCAGAATGTGATATTTTACATTTCTTTTTAAGTATCTGTGATTAGTAATTGACTTATGTTTTTGACGCAGTACTAACTCCAGACTGCCCTTCAACAGAAATACACATTCTTATGAAATGGGTGAATGATTCCATATTTTCTGTCTGAAGATAGGATACAGAACTTTAAAATCACCTTTGCCACAGCAGAAATCTCACTCTTTTTCCTGTCTGATGCTTCCATGTAGTAATCTAATTTGTCGCAATAGCCTATCTGTATCTTTAATGTTATTGTATCAGACTGGTTTGCTATTTCTAAGTAGATTTATTACAGAACATTATCAGTTAATAATAATAATAATACATTTTATCTGTGGGCGCCTTTCTAAAACCCAAGGTCACCTTACATAGGCCATAAAAGACAAACAATAAAAACAAATAATTAAAAA
>JAODKC010000070.1:266004-284126 GCA_026777985.1 Mormyrops attenuatus | reverse complement strand
GCAATGCCTGTTGAAAATTGTTGTAGTCTGCCGGTGATTTCCGTGAACCGGCAGATGCAAAACTGGCATTTAAGTATTGATACCAGTGCTAATATATATCGAACTTGATACTAAATTTTAGTATCGATTAGTATCTGAGAATCGATTTTTTTGACAACATTAGTGTATTGTGACAATTACCTTTCTAAGCAGTTAACATTCTTCAGTTTTTCAATTTCTATTCTTTTGAAATTTGGTGAAATGGAGAAAAATTAATAGTTATAGCATATATTCTGAATACACTCTAACATTATTATCATCTTAAATTCTGTACTGTGTTTTTTATGTTGACCTTACCCAGTTTTGAATATGCTGCTTATATTTACCGCTTTGTTGTTACCGGAGCATGAAAGCGGTTTGTTGGAATGGTATTGCTGTAGTGTCACTCGCCCGCTCACTTCCTCGCTTGCTCGCTTTAGGCCCTACCCCACACCCTCCTTGCCCTTTAACCCTGGGGCTGGTTTCCTGTTTCATGCTGATAAGCTTAGAGGAGTGAGTGGCGATATGGCACTTGTGAGTGCAGCAGATTGCAGGGCCGTGAACTCAGACACGTAAGTGAGCCAAAGGCTCCTTCTGTGGCAGAAGGTAAAGAAAGCTACTGTTCTATTCCAGGTGGAGGTGATGTTTGAGTCACGAAGGAATGAATTCTAAGTGGCTGCTGTATTCATGTATGTGTGCATTGGTGCCATATTAATATATTCAGCTGAAGTCTGAATGAGTCAACAAGGTGATTGTCATTCAGGTACTTCTGTCAATTACAAGTGCCCCATTTAATGCTTTATCTTTTAATATGATAAGTTTATTTCTCTAGTCTGTCAGCCTTTTATCACCTGACGGGGGCATGGCTGATGAGTCACCCTGAGTAAGGTTTTTTCATTAGCTGGTGTCTCATTAAAATCAAATTTTACTTGTTTGAGTTTCATCCGTTCCTCATTGTGCTTAAAAATCAACTTCCTTGTACTTGAATGAAGTCTAACTTGAAATCTCCTTCTGAGATTTTAAGGTGGGTCAGATATTTTCAGTGATGTGCTTGTGTGGTATACGATAAGCCTTATGAAGAATTAGGGTTAATATTGAGGTTCTGTCCTCACAAATACGAATAAGGACAAGTTGGAGCACAACTTTTGTTTTTGCGTTAGGACTGCTCAGATATGGCAAAAATCATAATCGCTATTATTTTGGTCAATTCTGAGATCATGATTGTTTAACATGATTACACACTGACTTTGGAAATATGCATTCATTGAACCTCTTTGAAAAATTGGCCTTTTTCACACTGGATTTTCTGGAATTCGAAATATTATTTAATTCAAGTGATAAACAAATAAAAGGGGGTGGGAAAGGGGTGCTCTGGATTTATAACAAGCAAAAACAGGAGCATCTTTGAAAAATGAAATGCTGCACAATAATCATTTTATCTTAATTATTTTGTTTTAATGATGATTATAAGCCAGTTGTAATTGAAATTAAAATGTGATTAATTGCCCAGGTTTAATTCATATATACAGTTGCAATCAGAAATATTTAACCCCTTCGCCTCAAAAGACATGATAATAATGTGGATGAAAGATAATAACAATAAATGACAAAAAACTCATTAAACAGCAAAAAACATTTACTGATACATATCTGAGTTAATTTAACAACAGAAGTTGACTTAACTTTGAAGATCAAATGAAAAATGTAAGACTTTTAACTAGGGATGTAATGATACCAAAAACTCATGGTACGATATCTCAATAAATGCTTCACGATACGATAATTATCACGATATTTAAAGAGAAAATAACTCTTTTGATATGACCTGTAATAATGACATTTATTTATATTAAATTAGTTCTTCCTTTTAACAAATTCAAATTTTATTTGTCACATAACGTGCTTCTGCTTTTCTTCATTAGTGAAGTATACAGCTCTGACCTTAAGCAGTAAATGTCCTTTGCAATGAATGACTGAACAATGCATGTACAGTGCTACCTGGGCTCACAAACTTAATTTGTTTGAGGAAAATTTGCGACCTGAATCAATATTTCCCATTTAAGATAATGTAAATACAAATAATTGGTTCAAACCTCAGAAACACTTAATTTAATTTTTTATGTATTTCTGTGACCAAGAATATAGACTTAAATTAAATTAAACCTTAATTATACACAAATAATGCTAAATTAAATAAAACGGTACAACTGAGCATACGCTTGTTGGCGGGCTGGTCGCTCAAAAGACGCCAAAACACGGAAAAGAACCACAAAACATCCCCTCAAAAAAACTAGACAATTAACATTAAAAGACTGAGTAACAGTCAAAAACAATATAGTAATTTCGAAAATGTGTTTTTTTTATTATACTGTACATTCTTTTCATATGCCTAAAATTTTATGTACATTTCGTGATGCCACGCATTGTATGGCGATGAACAATACGCAGCTGCCACTATATGTGAATGGAGAATATAACACTTAAATAGGAGTTACTTAAGTTATGTTATTAACGCAGTACTGTAATTTTATGTCTAGATTTGTGACTTAAAAACCATCACAAACATGTTTATCAATCGCTGCAAGGTACCACTATAACAGAACGTTCTGTCTCTATTTTTTTTTTTTCCAGATATTCGACCTCTGAAGAGATATAGTAAAGAGATACATCTTATTTTTTTATACATTCCACAACCGTTCTTGGACATAATGTACACTTCTTCATGTTTCGGGTGGTTCTTTTCAGTGCTTTCAATGGACCCTTTTGGGGGATGTTTTTGTTCGCAGCCTGAAACACGGTTCGCGAACCAGTACAAAGAATTAAAAAACATCTGGTTCGTAACCCGATTTGTTCGTGAACCGGACTGTTCGTGGGTCGAGGTACTGCTGTAATTATAAAACAAAAACAAGCAGTCAGTAATTCCTTTATAAAATATAAATTTTTACTGCAGCAGCTGGATTTTTTAATCAAAACACAATCCGTAATTATGAAGTGGTGTTTCTGCCATTTTTCCACCAGGTCTGTTTTCACCACGTGAAATATAGGGCACGCCCATACATACTAACACGCTAAATAATGCATGAAAACAGTGAACGTGTAACACTTTTGACCCTATCTTGGGTCCACTTAGTAGTGCTACTGGCCAGTTCTAGGTTCAATGGGAGTGGTGGGGGAAAAAATAATGACACCTCAAAATTTAGAACAGCAACCTTTAGTAAATATTAATTGTAGAAGATGAAGAGTCATGAATACATTTGTATACATTTACATTTAAATGGAATAAGTAAATCTGTTTTGGGTTCTGAGTCCAGTGGTTAAATCAGTTATTCCTAGTTAATCCAAAGTCTAAATCTAGTTATATCCTAGTTCAGTTTTGCTAATTTTTGACTGCGCACAGATTGTATAAAATAATTATTTTGTATCTATTTATAATCACCTAATAAGTCATTATTTAAATTCTCTATCCAGTATCTTTAGCACCTATTTATCTTTCCTTTAAATCAGTAACCTCCCCCCCACATATCAAACTCAACATTTAACAGTCGGAATCTTTGTCCATTCTTCACGTGCAAAAGCCTCTAGGCTCTGTGATGTTTGATGGCCTCCGTGCTGCAACTGCCTTCTTTAAATCCTACCAAAGATTTTCAATCGGATTTAAATCTGGTGACTGAGAAGGCCACTCCAGGATCTTCCAGGATCTTTTTCTCAACCAAGCTTTGGTTGATTTCGAGGTGTGCTTGGGATCATTGTCTTGCTGGAAAGTCCAATGATCACCAAGGTTCAAGGCATCACATTTCTCTTTAAAATGGCCTGTTATTTCTGGGAATCCATGATTCCAGGTACATGATCAAGATTCCCAGTGTCTGCTGCAGAAAAATAACCCCAAATCATCAGTGACCCACCTCCATGCTTGACCGTGAGGATGGTAGTCTTCTGGTCGAAAGCCTGGCTTCCTTGTGGTCAAGAGTGGAGTGCGTCTTGGAGTCCGACCATGAAGTCCGATCATGAAGTCCTTGTTTATTCAGTGTATGTCTTATAGTTGCCACTGAAGCATTTGTACCAGCCTTCATCAGGTCATCCTTTAGGTGTCTTGCAGTCACACGGGGGTTGTCCTGACTAAGATGCTAAGGGCCCTTGATGACATTTTGGGCTTTCTTCCATGGCCAGGCAGATTTGCAGCTGTCCCTTGAGTTTTAAACTTCCTTGTGATGCTCCCAGTTGTGTCTCTTGGAATGTTAAATGTTTTGGAAATCATCTTATACCCAAGGCCCTTCAGGTGTGATGAAATAATCTCCTCTCTCAGCTTTTGTGGAAGCTCCATTGTCTGTCCCATGATCGCAACTCACCTTAAATACCTTCATGGGTGGGGATTATATGTACATCACAGCTGAAGCAAATGAAGGATCATTATAGAGTTCTCAAAGGCTTAATTATGTTTCAACTCCACTTTGAGCCATAAAAACATTCAGAAAGCTTTATAAAACAACAATATTGTATGGGGTTGAATAATTGTGACATGGCTATCTCAACAAAATATACCGTTACACAGAAATACTACATCATTAATTTTCTGTGTTGATTTTATGTTTCACTCAGCTCATAAAGATGTCATCCAAAGCAGAATCTTGTTTTCTGACACAACTTAAATTGATAAATCCTTAAAATCTTTGGTGGGTTGTATATTTCTGATTGCAACTGTATGTCTTGCAAAGCTGCATTGTGACTGCTGCTTAGAGAATAGCTCTGGTTTAATGCTGCTTGTAGATATAGTCTATGTTATAATGAATATGCAGATAGACTAGAAAAACTCCACTCACTTGAGCGTCTTGATAAAGCCTTAATGATTTTTGACTATTCGACAGGACTGCAGACAGTAGTCTAACCAGGGATCTTAAACCGCTGTTGGCTTAATGGAGTTTAGGGCCTCTACAAATGCAGCCATTAGACTTCATTAGCAAGACTGGTAAAAGTAAAATTCTGTTTTGATTATGTGAAATTCTAAGGCTTTGAACTCCACAGGCAAGAGCATAAATAATGGTCAAATGTTGTCTTGAGCTCTAATCTGGCATGTCAACATTATACAAGTAGTTTCTTTTGGTTAAACATTTCTGTTGATGCTGAATTTTTCTTCCTTTATTCCCATAGTGACTCACTGGGATTTAATTATCATTCTCTTTTTTTGAAAGGAAAACAAAAATTGCTAGTGTGTAAATGTTTTAAAATCCAGCTTAGTGATAATAAAATAAGATTGTTTTGGCTGTGTTTTCCTTTGAAACGCCCACCAAGCAACCGTTCTGGATTTCTTGATTAAATCCTTCTCATCAGGAGATAAGACAACCCAATGGAGACTAACTTTATTTCACATGCCGTTTTAAAGCATCTAACACATCAGGAAAGGATTTGTTATTGTCAAATCAGAATACACCATTAGAGAATGACTGTCTAGACAAACTGTGAACATTTTGACAGGACACTTGTCAACGCTAGGAACAGACATAGGAAACACCTGGAGCAGCTGCTGACATGCCTCATTGACAGGCAAGGGGCTCCATTCTGTCCACTTTTTAGCTGGTCCTGTTTTCTTTCAACAAGAGCACAATTTGTGAAAAAGCTGGTTTGAAGAAGAAAGGGAAGAGCCTGTGAATTTTTTTTGTCCTAAACCAAGCACAGTGATCAGGGAACAAAGCCTTGATTATTTTCCTCATTCACAAGACTCTCATCTTTAATGAAGCCACTGCTCCATTTATTTATTTATTTGCTCCAGTCATTTATTTATTTATTTGCTTTTTCTGTCTGTGGGTAATAAATAATATAAACTTACAAACAAGTGCCACATCCCATGTGCTGGCGTGTTACATTGCAGACCGTCATCCAAATGATGAAACAATGATGAAAGTGGCGTAAACAATGTCTTTTGCGACACCACAAAATACATGATAAAGCATAATATGAAATGATAGACGCCTTTATTTCGTAATCCAAAATATATTGTCATACCGCACAGCCCTAGTAATGAGTTTGCTGGAAGCTTGGCCACCCCCTTGAGAAAAGGCAGCCACATTGGTGTGCACACAGAAGTAGCTATGGGGTTTGTCCAGTCATGGAAAAGCATGATAGGAAACAGCCTTGAACGGAACTTGTAACCTAGTTAAAAATGTTTTTCGGAGGCATCTGGGGTTAATTATTTAATTAATATAAAAGCATATTCAGAATGGTCTAAACTTGCAGTGTCATGACATTATGAGGTTTTTCAGGTATCCAGTTTATTTAATGTATGAGAGGTGCTAATTACAGGACTCAGTACTAGAGGTTATGGGCTGTTTCTATTTTATGGTGATGTTTCCAATTGGTTTATGTTTTGGAAATTTAAGTAGAAGAAGTTGGCTATACTGGAACACTGGGCAAGTCTTAATTGTAATCGATAGTCTGCTCCATGCCAACATGCTACTCTGCTAGAATTCCAATGAGGGCAGGCACTATCCTCATAATGGAGATGAGTGAGGGATCTGATTGCTTTTAGTGCTTTTACAGTCTGGGCTTGGAGCCATAATTTCACTCATGTTGTACATCTTCTTCCCAACTTTTTTGTTCCTTTTGGGTATTTTCAATGATGACCAAGAAGACAGGGCTATGCCAGAAATTGTTTTGGCGTTGTATTATGTAAGTTAAGTACACATCAAACTAATTATGCAGATAACTGAGTTGCATAACTGAATTTAATCAATTAATCAAGTTTTAATTTCAATTACAATTTTGGCTTCCAACGATTATCAAAACAAGATAATCAAGATGGAACGATTATTGTGCCAGATTTCATTTTGCAGTGATGTTTCTGTTTTGTCTTGTGTTATAAATCCAGTGCACCCCTTTCCTGAATAAATAAACTGAATAAATAAATATCAGACATGGATTGGTCACATATGACCGATACCCAATCCGTCTGATTAGGTACGGATCAGTGATTCTGATCCTGAATTCTAAATGGTGCACCTCTACTTTTTTGTATCTCAGTTGAATTTTATTTAGAGTTCCACTGTTAAAAACACAATGTTTTTTTACTTTAATAAATGCATAATATTTCCAAAGTCAGTGACTCATTGTATTAAATAATTGTGATCTGAACACTGACCAAAATAATGATTATGATTTTTGAGTTGTGTTTTTCTCCAGACTGAAGAAACTCCCAGTAGATTCATATGCTGACTATGGTCCCAGTCCCCCACAGGCTTCACTGTGGGTGCTTTTTCCCCTATATTAAGTCAATTGGCTTACAAAAGAGAAAGGGTTTTTTTAGGCTTAAGAGTGACTTGAAAGTTCCCGATAATGCTTTGGCCTTATGTCTGCAATCAGTTGCATTTGAGTTTCGTTAATCATTTGCAATTACATGTCATGGATTCTTTGCGTCTGCTTCTAACATTAGTATAAGTGCAGTGGATTTTAGATAAAAGCAGATATATTCATAATACATAGTGTAAAACATACATCACATTTATTACTAAAAGTGATTACTAAAAGTAACTCATAAACCCAGTGCATAGTACTTTAACTTAAACTCAATATGTCCTTATTTTAACAATGCCATGATCAATATCTGAGAGGCAGGATGATGGGAGGTAGTGTATTTTGTCTAGAGTTCTGTTCAGAAACGTGCTATCTTTGTACCGCTGCACCAGCACCCTGATAACCAAAGGGCCTTACATCTTCCACTGCAGTCTTTTTAAGATGCCATATAAGGAAAGTCACTGTAGCGTAGCCTCTTGAAGCTAAGAAAAAGCCCTTTGAACCTGCAATGGTTTGAATCTGACATGTTCTGTTCTCAGGCTTCATTTCTAGTATTACCTTACAGAAGAATTCATTGCTTATCCAATCAGTATTTAGCTCCCAGTATATCCACTCTGCTAGATATTGTAGTGAAGGGTGTAGATGGGAGAGTTCGAAAGCATATTTTTTTCAGGGGAACTTTAAACTGGGGAGTTTCTCGATAACAGCAGATCTTACTCTTTTAGACAGGAAAATGAGTTTTGTAACTAACACCTAACACTCAACTTTTTATACATAAACAGCAAGTTACCTCAGCAAACTGGACACACCAAAAACTAAACAACTTCCGTAAAGAACACATATGGACAATCATTAATAACCAGACCACACACCAACTTTTACAGTCATAAGTATACCATTAGATGTGCTTAAAATGAATTAAATGAGTCCCAGGTGATTTCAATATTGTTAATATTGAAGATGACAACATAGTTGTTGACTGTAAGGAGGGTGAGATAGCCATAGGTCCCAGCTAATTATTTGATTATTACCAGAATTCGCTATTTTGCTGAAAATATTTAAGAATTTCAGCATCTTTGTTGCAAGTTTGAATTGACTTTTATAAGTTATAAGAGTTTAATAAAGAAAATAAACTTGTTAGGATTAGCCAAATTATCTCTTGTCTCCTTGACTGTTTACTGAATGATTGATGGTCCACATTGTTTAGCTCATATTGTTGTGCTGTTGGGTATGTTTATGTTCATGCTTAGACTGTCTATGTGATTTTGATCCTCCATGTGGTACAAGTGCAGTAGGTTGTTTTGACTTGTCACTTACATGTGGATACAGGGGATAGGAAATTTTTTTTTTTTGCATTTTCTTCTGTTTCAATCTGTAAACTACATGCATTTAAATGGCCCTATTTTGCCCTGATACACAGTACCCAACACCATATGAAATGTACTGAAACCATTTAACTAAAACAAAAACAAAAAATGAAAATAGATTTTAAATAGCAAAGCTGACATATCTTCATTTATGAATTATAGACCCCCTCCCCAAATCAGTACTTGGTGGAAGCACCTTTGGCAGCAACTCAGTTACCAATCTTTTGTTGGAACTTTTTACAAGGGATTGGCACGTCGGCAGTTGTCAAGTCATTCCAAAGATCTTCAGACAGATTTTTGGTCAAGATTTTCACTTGCCCACACCAGAACATCCACCTTCTTCTTTGTAAGGCATTCCATGGTAGCTCTGGCCTGCTTTGGGTAATTTTGCCGACTGCCATCCAGCTTTCCTTCACTGCTGACAGGTTCTCTTGTCCCTGCCAATTAGAAAGATTCCCACAACATTATGCTGCCACTCTCAGTGGGGAAGGTGATGAGCTGTGTCGGGTTTTCTCTGAACATAACGCCTGGCATTAATGCAAAAGGCTTCTATTTGTGTTTCATCTATGGAAAGTTTGTTACAGAATCCTTCAGGTTTTTTTGGCACACTTCAGCTGGTACTGTAGATGAACCTTTTTGAAGAAATGACTTTCTTCTTGCCACCCTCCAGTATAGGTCAGGTTTGTGCAATGTCTTTGATATTGTTGTATGATGCACTTCTTGTCCTCTGTTGGCTATTAATAATGACAATTTATAGATCTTTCAAGGTTGCTGTTGGATTCCTGGTGGCCTCTCGGACCTGGTGTCTTCTCTCTTGGTCACTTATCTATAATGGATGCCCTGTTTTTTGCACACGGGGTGGTGTTATGCACATTACACTTCTTAATTATCATCTTAACAGTGCTTCAGTGTATCTTCAAAGCCTTGGAAGTGTTCTTATATCACCTAACATTTACCATCTTTGCACAACTATGCTGCAGATTTCTTGCGGAATTCTTTGAAAGAAATGCTGCTTTCTTTGTGTGTGACTGCAATCTGAAGGACCATAGTAAATGGCTGCTTTTATTTAAGTCATCGAGTTAATTGCAGTGATTCCTTAGAAGTGTCACGTGATCTTCAAAGCAGATGGTTAAAATAATGATGTACACACACTTATATAACAGATATTGCAGTTGTTTATTTTTAATAATTGTAAGAACTTTTAGAACTATTCTTTCATTTTGAAATTTTGAAGTGTATTATGTAGGAAACAATATAGATTTGTTGCATTTTAACTCTGTGCTTTAGGTTAACAAAATGTGAACATTTTTTAAAGGGGATGTATCCATTTTCTGTCCACTGTATGGATAATCATTAAAAGACAGATTCGACAAATAGAGTCATGCACATTAACTTGCAGAAAGTTTGGTCAGGTGTGATGGTCTGGATGGTTCGATGGCAGATACTTAGGGTTACATTTTCACTATAGATTTTTGAATTGAATCATTATTTGCCATTTGTACAGGTACAGAAGTACAATTCTTGCATGTTCTTGCATGACTAACATATATAGGATGCATTCTGGTATACTATAAAATATAAACGAAACTACTTCCTTGCCCTTAATAACATAAGTAGTTTAATTATTAAAAGCAAAAGGAATGTTCACAGTATTTGTACAGCACTCTGACCATTGTTATCTTAAATGTATAAATTATGATTTGATTTGAATATATACAAAGCCAACTACTTCAGCCACAGGCATAAAGAGAGTGGCAGACAGATACAAACTCTGGTCTACTATACAACCATATAACAATCAGCAGACCAGCTAGTGAGGGCTGGGGAAAAGAGTTACATTAGCTGTTGGTCTTCATCTGGACTTGATTTGAAATGGAGACATACAGGAACTACAGTTGGTCTGAATTCCTACAGTGGAAAAGTGACAGAAGTTTCTGTGTCCCTAAAACGTTGCTGCAGTGGGAAAGGGCCTGTAGAGTGTGCCGGGTAATGGCCTCAGACTGACGAGTTTGTGGGTTTTACTTCCACGCTGGCTGAATGTGTTAGTATGGGTTACCTGTAGGTTCCTCCAGGTGGTCCTGTTTCTTCCCACAGTCCAGACACACAGTTAGGTGAAGTGGTATCTGTAAGTTGCCCATAGTACATGACTGTGATGGACTGCCATCCCCTCCCTGGTGCCCTCTACCATGTTCTTAAGTAAAGGCTCCAAGCTCATGTGACTCCTTACTGAATAAGGGATTAGGGAATATGGTGGGTATATGGTGTTCAATTTATGCACTGAAATGAATAATCATTGATACACTTTTTCAAGGCTGCATTTCCAATAATTATTAAATTTGTTAAGGAAATTTGTTTTTAACCTACTGAAGAGACATGTTCTTATAAGAATATAAAACTACTTGATTTAAAATGTTGAATGTTGTTTTAAAAGAAAAGATCAAATTGAAGTTGTAGCTCATCTTTCTATTTAATCTGAATGTCGCAACAGACCAGATTAATCTTAATATCTTTGCCCCTTTGTCATGTGGAGGGTAGCACCATCTTAACTTAAGAATGGCCAACCGTAGGCCTAAAGCTCCATCTCTAACATCCACGGGCATTCCTTTCTGGTCCACATATTAGATAAGATCATGAAAATACATCACTTCTCTGGTTAGGAATAACCTTATGCGAAACAACTATACTATAGGATTATGAGACAATTTCGAATCAAAATTTAATTTGAAATACAAAGTGTTCTCACTTCTGCCCTCTTCTACAAAAGAGGGCAGTTTTCTTTTAGAGACTACATTATGCATATTAACACAAATGCAGTGAGGGTAACATTCTGAACAATATTAGTATCGCCATTCATTCACATCAGGCTTACTCTTAATAGTTTAGCCTATTTTGTCACTTACCTTGATGTGTTAGTTCATTTCATGTGCTGTGAATGAGCGATGGAACATGACACTGGTAAGTACACTAGTGAAACAGCCACAATAAACAGACAATACAAACTAAATGAAACATCCCAGCAGTCAATGGAATACAACCATTGTATATGTTCATCTCCATACTCACAGCCTCATTCTGTATAGTCATTCACACAGCTTTTGAACCTACTGCTCCCACAAACCACCCACACATGAACTGACAGGTTTTGTCCCTGCTTTGTAATGGGATAGTACTCCAGCACTCCAAGCCATTGCAAATACAAATATACAAATATACAACCTGCCGTCATTCAGATCCTATTTGTTCAGTAAAAATAGCAGGCCAGCCCCTCTTTAAATAAATATGTTGTGAAAACTTATTAAAGCACACAGAGTGCATTAATAGGGAAAATTTATTTGTGGAAAACATTCATTTGCATTGATGCTTTTGTTAAAATGAATAATTGACATCCATTTTAGGGCTTTCAAATGAAGTATTTTTGGTGTCTTTCTATACATTTATCTGATACTTTTATCCAAAGTAACTTAAAGTAGAGGGAAATGTTACAATATGTCTGCTCCTTGGGATTTAAACCCATGACCTTTGTGTTGTTAGCACATGACCTACTTGTTGAGCAGCAGGAGGCTGAAGTATGAAGGCATTTCTTGGTGATTGATATTCCTATTTTGTAGGGTAAAAGTTTTTGTACCTGTGTCATTAGTAAGTCATTACCTTAGTCTGAAAGGGGAAAGGTAGGTTTTTTTGTTGCAAAAGGTTGCTTGCCAGCTTTGGGCTGAAGTCTTTATCTGGAATTTGTATCATGACTGGAGTGGATGAATGCTTGATGTGTACGTTTGCAGATAAATTACTGGAGATATACTGATTATTCAGAAAGTCAATCCTGCACATCCCTTCCCAGAAGTATTTGAAATATGAAATGCAGGAAACTATGAGTAAATCTCAATTGTCACTTCTCAAGATTGTTCAGGATTACTATGCAATGAGCGATGTGATGAAATTCACATTTTCCTTTAAGGGGGAATGTCATTCATTCTACTTTTGATGGGCAGAATTTAAGCACGTGGCTTGATTAAAATTGTTTTGAATTCCATCCTTTTGCTAGGTAGGGAAAGGAGGCTTTTGAAAGTCTTTTTGACCCCCTGGCAGGATGATTCAGGTGGGTTTCAAATGTTGATCTCCAACTTCTGGATGGTCACATTGCAGATAGTGAGAGAGACAGAAAAAACCTCACAAAGCCAAAGGCTTTTACAACCTTTACCTACTTTTGATGACAAGACAAGCTGTTATAGGATGGGCTGAGTCTAGTGTCACTCTATAGTTTGTGTCTGCATACTTGCGTGTCTGTGTCTCTGTCTGTGCTTGCGAGTCTTTCGGCATGCATCTCAGTATCTGCCTGTGCTTGTGTATCTCCTCATCTTGTTGTGTTTCTTTATGTCAGTTTGTGTACTATTGTGTTGATTGAAGGTGTAGATGTGTGTCTCTTTGTGAATTCTGTGTCTGCTTTCATATTTGAATCTCTTTTTCTGTGTGACATGTTTGTCTGTGCATGTGTGTGTATAACACCCATATCCGGTGCTCTGAGGTGTTGTTGCCACTTTTGGTGTCCCTGACAATATAAGAAAGGAACTCGATCCTGCTGCTTGCTCGTCATGAACCTCTCCCACATTATCTCCCCTTGTTGAATGTACAATACCTGTTGTTCCCAAAACGCCAGAGGAGCCAGATAAGTTCAATTGTGCTGAAGGTGCCTTGGGAGGATTGGCCCACCCCCTGATCACGCTGGTTGGAGGTGTACAGTTTTTGTAAAGTAACATCACAACAGGAAATTGTATAGCATCACATAAAAAGCCAGAAATGGAGTGGAGGGGTATTACTAGGAATCAGGATGTGTCTAAGCTTGCTGGCATGAACAAGCAGCATAGAACTTTGTCAGATCTGGATCTTGTTTTAACCTGCACTGCATTCTTGTCTTGGGCGTAACACAGCCCCTCTTAATAAGGGGTAGCAGTGGGCAAACCCAAGCAAAAACAATAGTCTTCCTTTAATCAGCTGTTTTCTCCATAAGATGGCCAAACTGTATCTTTCAGGTAAGTCATGTGACACCAGCCTAGAATGCCCCACATCTGTCCTCAAAATCCATCAACCTCTATGCACATTATCTCGGTGGGTGTTGGATGTTCTGCAGGACCCCCACCCAGGTACCATTAGATGGTGGCAGCATGCAGCATCTTTTTAAAAGCAATGTTCCATGAAGTTCTGACCATAGTTATTAAAAACCTGGCCTTGTGCTCAATGTGCTTTACATGCTCTGCTTCAAGGAAACGTTTAGCCAGTTTTACTGCTAATTTTGTAATAATTTGCATTGGGTAAAGAAAGTCTGTTTCGCAGTTGAATAAGATAATGATGACAAAAAGTGTATATTGTGGTTCTGTAATTTTTCTCTCTGCATATCTGTCCGCATTTATTTTTGGTTAAATTGTGTGACACTTTTGGTTTTGACAGGAGCTTATTCTTTGGTAAATCAGCAAAAATGAATGTGCTGTCCTTTACGATGATGGGCTGATACAGTGCCTTGGCGTGTTGTCAAAATTGCTGTATTTCCTGCACATTTTACCTTTTCTTTGATGTTATTGGAGGCTTGTTTTTAAAATCAGTTGATGTGCCCCGCCTCACCCCCAACACCTTTTTCCCCACACTACTCTCAAAATACTTTTGCAAAAGTATACATTGACGCTTCCTCACTTGTATGCTGCCTTGGACAAAAGTGTTTGCTAAATAAACAGATGAAAATGTGGCTGTTTCAATAAAAATATTTAGAATGTGTCTAATGTACAGCTAAAATAATTTAACATAATTTATAAGCACACTCTTCCTGCATGGTGCAAGCTGTGCACAGGATGTGTTATATTATTAGCTCCATGGTAGGTTCCCTCGCTCTACTCCTTCACTAGGTAACACATTGGTGGTGGTCCCCTGGGGTTCTTCCCAGAAACCTTTGTGCCAGTTGAGACACAGGTGGCCATTGTTTGCTCAGAGTTATGCTGTTTGATGGGAGCTGGAGGGAGGCCTGGGATTCAGTCTGGAGCCTGGGTGCATGCTGATCCATCCCAGCAGGAGTCCGGGTCCCCCTGTACTCCCTCACACATTCCCCCCCCCACCCTCGTTGCTATAGCCTCCTCCCATTCAACATCTCTGTTAATTGAATTAGTTGTGGTGTAATGGAAGGCTGGTGTGTTCATATAATGGATCTGTTTGTTTCCCACGTAGAATGTAAGTAGGCCCAAGTTTACAAGGCTGTGAATGCCTCACTGCTGCTGAAGCTGTTCTTTGCCTCAACTTGGGTGTGGTTATATCAGTTAGTGCCATATAATACCATGGGGCTGCTTGAGAATGTACTATAAAGGCTATAAACTAGAAAGGCTCCTAGCCTTTCTGTTTATAAATCTCATCTGAAAACTTACCTTTATTCCCTGGCTTTTAACTAGCACTGAGGCTGTACATTTTGGTGGTCCATATTAATTGTAGTTTATTTTTATTTATCTATGTGTTTATAATTCTGTGCTCCATGACTTAACTGAAATGTAAAGCACTTTGGTCAACAATTGTTGTTTTTAAATGTGCTCTATAAATAAATTTGAATTGATTTCGATTTGATTTGATAAAGTTTTGCTTCTTGTCTGGTTCATGGTTAGCTGCTTTCTCATAATAAATACAGCAATCATCCTATAAATGAATGCCTTACATTATTATTTATTATTTATGTTTTTGCAAGGTAACTCTAGCATCATGTTCATGGGATCTCCTGTCTTGGTTAGATGGTGTGATGTCCCATGCTGTTATATAGGGTCAATAAGCACTCACGGGACATTCAGCTGCTGGATTCAATCACTACCGAAAAAGTTAAGCTTTATGTAACTATTGACAGACTTTTTCTGCACATCTGTAGCTGATCAGAAAGAAACAACTGAGAGCTTCCAGGAACCATAATTACTGGAGAAGCCCACTGGCAACAAGCCTACTTGTCTCATCGTTCTCATTTTCATATAAAGAGGGGACTTACTGTAGGATCTTTCATTTGGTACTAAACCTGAAATTCTCCAGGAAGCACATTCAATTCCAGAATTATGTGCTTGAACATTGGGCTCTATTTTGACAATGCAATGCAAAGCGCAAAGTGCAACTAACATTTATGGGCATGTCCCAAACCATTCTGTTATTTTGACGGTGGACAAAACAGACTTTGTGGCAGTGCAAGGTGCAAAAAGGTTGTAATAACACTCTTAATTATTCAGAGGTGTGTTTTGGGTGCAACAATAAACCAATCGGAATGGCACATCACCTCACCTTTAAGAGGCAGTGGCACATCATTTACAGTGGATTGCTATTACAATGGCATGTTTGCCCGGTAAACAAGATCGCTTTTCGCCCGAGGAAACGGACGTGCTCATGCGCGTAGTGAAAAGAGGCGGGCACATCTACGTAAGCACTGCTGTTCCACCTAAGCCTTTTGAGGTGAAGCAGGCGTGGCATGAGATAGAAGCGAGTGTGTCCTCATTTTTTGGCATCCCCAGATCATCCTTGCAGTGCGGAAAGAGCTCTAATGATGTCACAAGATGGGGAAAACAAGCTCGCTGCAGAACGAGTGAAGCAGTTGGGGACCGTGACTTAATTATGCTTGTATGTTTTATTTTAATTTTGTGTCTGCAAAATTAAAATAAAAGTGAGATCTTTGTTCAAACAAAACACAATCTACAGTTCTAAAGGTGTTTTAAAATGTTCAAATAAAAGGCAATAAGGCTGCTATTTGTCTATGTCTCACTATTTAGATTCCTTACCATGCTACCGGTAATTCAGAGGTGATTTAGCTCTTCTCTCAGCTGATCCCTCCATGTTCATGCTGCTGCTGCCAGTGTACACTCCTTTGTTGACATTGACAAAGGCAGTTCAGCATTACGCCTTCTAAAGTCCATGTTGAGTGCATACTTGTGTCAGTAACGAACGGCGTCCATCCGCAAGTTTCTAAATATAAATAAGACATGGTTTAGACATGGTTTTTGTTGGTGAAAAGTGCAATGTCATTTCACTGCCATTAAATAGCAATGTTTGAACAATGCGCCTGGCCACACCTCATTTAAAAAACACCACTCATACAAGCAGAAAACAGGCGCAAAATCGTTTGCTATTTTGATAACGTGTGTGCATGGCGTGAAAATGAGAAATGCTCTGCTATGAGACAAGCAAAACCACTTTGCGTCGTGCTTTGCACAGTTGGAAAATAGGTCCATATTGTTTTGCCTTGTTTGTTTGCAGTGAATATTTTATGTCCATAGTCATTAAGAAAATGAAAATTGATTTTGGTGTCCATTTTGCGTGTTAACTTCCTGGCACATGCCCAGTCAACTCAGTGTTTCCAGTAGGTGGCAGAAGAAGAGGAGTTGCTGTAGTTACAGATGCTTCTGATAAGCAGGTGCAAAGGTACCCACATACATATATCTCATCACTGAAGGTACAAGAAAGAAATCGCCCAAACACTGCCCAAAAAAATTGTGTTTCTGCAGGGAGAGATAGAAACATATTATTTGACATGTCTAGCACTACAGAAACATTCCATATACAGGGCACTTTACTGTTCTAGTGCATTTGTATGCAACATGCAATTTTATCTTGTCATATTACAGTTGTTTAATTGTCACAGCTATGCTATCTGTGTTCACAGACCAATGTAGTATGTACACAAGCCTCCGTGAACATAACCGTGTGGCGACTAATGACATGTGGAAGGGTGAAGTATAAATTAGCCTATGAACTGGTGGAATTGCTTTGGAAAGGTTCTCATTGTGGCTTAATAACTTTGTCTGCTGCAATTCTACAAAACAATAACATACACCAATCAGGCTATGGTTTACAAACGTAGCTCAGACACATTACTGAGGAATGGAGAAGTCACACTTGTCACTCTTCTGCTATTTTGTCTGCTTGTTTTGAGCTTACATTTCTCCATATCACCACCTCAAACAAAAGCTTCTGATTGTGGAATCGGGAATCCCACATCTGTCCTCAAAATCCATCGACCTCTATGCACATTGTCTCGGTGGGGTTGGATGTTCTGCAGGACCCCCACCCAGAAATGTTCATATGACTGAATTAAGTAAGAGTAGAAAGTTGGATGATTAAGGTTGGTGATTACTGATATTTGTATTATGTTTTTAAGTGGGGTAAATTATTATTGTCTGTGCTAGCAGTTAGTGCATTTAGTGTCGTTTGAGTTTGGGTAATCGTTACCCTTATGTTTTTTTCATGGTCACTCTCATTCTTTAAGCATGGAGACAATCTTGGTCTGAACACTGTCTCAGTCACTGAATGGACCATTAAAAAAACCACCAATGAATTTACAGGTCAACAATGACTTATTTACAGTGGTATGGAAAAGTTTGGGCACCCTTGATAATTTTCATGATTTTCCTTTATGAATCACTGGTTGTTTGGATCAGCAATTTCAGTTAAATATATCATATAGCA
>JAODKC010000070.1:230023-263261 GCA_026777985.1 Mormyrops attenuatus | reverse complement strand
GTTAAATTTCATCTGCCAGGTATCAGCCCAGTCGCTAATTAAATCAAGATCCCGTTGAAGCCTCTCTGCTGCTAGATCAGTAGGTATACTGTATTAAAACGCATTTCCACCTTATGATATTTTCAGCTCAGGATGGGTTTGTTGGATGAAATGGCCCTCATAATGTGATAAAAACCTGTTATTTTGACATTGTAGGAACCATTTTTCAGGTCCCCACAAAGATCTGTGAATGCAATCAAAAAACTAAAAAGACCAAGAGTCGCGCATTTTGCTTGGTAACTTATGGTTAAGATTAGGGCTGGGTAGGGGCTAACACTTATACAAACGATGCTGTTGTTCACACTACGTATGTACATAACTGTATGTAACTCTAACTACGTACTACTATGTAATGCTGTTATGAAACCTGTCAGAGGCTAATTTTATGTTTTGATTAAGGCCTTCATCAAAAAACAAATAAATTGGTCTCTGCCAGGAGCATGGCTATGGATCATCTGTTTCAGCACCCACCCATTAACAACCCATCAACAGTCACTTAGGGCTGTGCAGTACATAGGATTATCGCAATATATTGATATACTTTCAAAATAAGGTATAAGATGACGCAATATAATTTACATTGATATACCATTTATCGTGTTTTACAAAACATTTTTATATTCTTCCTGGTTGTAAACAATGTGAGAGCATTGATCGTGACATTGCACTGATACTCAGGATTCACAGCCAAAATCAAACCATTCAGTGTCTCACAGGGTAGTTGATAAAGGTGTAGAATAATAGGTACTCATTTCCTTTTGTTTTAAAACATTTCTGAATGGGCTCACAGGTTAAAAATAGTGTTAATTCTATTAACTACTTAATAGTGCTAATTAAGTAGTACCATCTAGTATATGGAATTCATGGATGACTCTGTGATGGCAAGTTGGTCTCTCCCTGAGGCAGCAAAACCATCCCAAATGCAGTTGGTATAAGGTTATTGTTTATTAAGGCAGTTTTTGTTTTTTTTTCACTATTTGGCATTGAGGCAAAACAACTCTTCCTTTGTCTTATATATTCAGAGCAAGTTGTTCCAATAGAGCCCTGTTCTTCACATACTGTAAGCATGATATAGCAAACTTCTGGTATACATTTATATTCTTTTTTGATAGCTGTGATTTCCTACTTTCTGAACTACCATAAAGGGCATTTGTGCCATCTCCTTATAAAGGTTGTCCTGTGCACATTAACTTTGACTGTGGTAAGAGTTGCCCATAGCTCCTTTGATGATACTCTGGGTTTCTTTTTCAGAATTTTCAGCTTTTGCACTAAATTTGGCAGGAGAACCATCTTAGATTGCCAGTTAGATTGCGTGTTGTCCGAAACTTTCTCCATTTGTAGATGATCTCTTAGGCAGTAGAATGATAATGATTGACTATAAATTGCTTGGAAGAGGCAGTGAAACCCCAGGCATATAGGGATCAACAATCATTCTTCTGAGAGATTCAGAAAGCTCTTTTGATCATGGCATCATTTTACCACAAACTACAATGGCTAATACTGAACCATACCAGAGTTATATGTCCAGACCCTCAAAGTTACTGTCTAATAAGATCCTAATCATTTGTGCAGATCTGCTTTGGCAGCCTAATCATCATTCTAGGCTTTTGATGTAAGGATTAAGGTAGGAGTGTGCACTTTTTCTGCACAAGATATTTTATATAATTTTTTTTATGAAAATCATGCATTTTATTAAAGTTAGATCACCTTTATTTTATAGTATTGTCGAAATGAAAATGTCCATATGTCCAAATATAAGACTGTTCAGCTGGTGTTTATTTGAGCAGAGGTTTTCATACTAATGAAAACTGCTAGTTGAGGTATTATTTTGCCTTAATAATTGCTACTGTGTTCTGATAACTAAGCATTTTTGCTAAGCACAGAATACAAGATGTTGTTGTGCACTGACAGATGGTCTGACTTCAGAAGCACCAGACACTTGATGGAATGCATACCTGCAATAATCAGCACACATAGAATTATGTAATTTACATTGGTTTGTGTGTCCACTGAGACACGGGAATCTTCACACCAACAAAAATACAATATAAAAAAGGACACTCAAAGCAACATGTGGACAAGGATAATTCAGTGATAACTTAAACTGAGCAAGCATGTTTTTTAATGTATCACCATTCTTTATAAATCCAATGGAAGGGTAATTACTTTTACTTAACATTAGTTTCTCTTGGAAAAACTTATATTCCCTTATTAAAGGAAACTGTTGTTAAAATTTACACTAACTGATAAGTGGTGAAATTGACACTTCAGGATTGTTTATGCTTTTCCTCTTGTCTCCCATTGTTTTAATCAAGCTTCTCCCAATACTACAACAAATATAAGGAACTGACCTGAATGTCCATTGTGTGGTTAACAAAAGAAGCCCTCCACTGTTGTGGGCTACCAGTAGAGTTACAACTGTATGAGATTTTCACAGTATGATTACCATCTCAGGAAATATCACGATTTCATGATGATATGGCATACAGTATGTTACAATTATTATTATTGAATAATCAATAAATATGTTGCTATTGAGCTAAATATACAATTATAATCCATAAAACATTGCTATCAAACTATATATGCATTAATAATCTAATTAAACATGTAGCTTATACTGTCAAGTAGTGCTGGGCGGTATACCGGTTCATACCGAAAACCGGTTTTTATTTTTGTTATGATATGGATTTTTCTTATACCGTAATACCGGTTTAAATAGCCGTAACAACGTTTGGAACGTAGCGCAGCACGTAACCGTTTAAGGGGGGACCTTTTTCACTGCTGCACCACTAAACACGCATGTAACAGAGTACCTGCCTTAGTTGAGGTACTGAGCGGTGAAAATGAACAGAGAAGCTGTAGCAGACGATGAAGTTGAAAATGATGACATGGAAGGACCTTTGCTTGTCTGTTGTCTGAGATAATTTGGTTTTAAAAGCTTGGACGTGGTCCAAACAACTATTTACTGCAAATGCTGATGAGCTAAAGTTGTCACCGGAGGTGCCCACACAAGCAATTTGCTGCACGACGTTAGCCGCAAACATACTGTGGAGTACCAGGAATGTATGAAACTAAGGTCAGCATCCTCCACATCCTCAGATAAAACTGAAAAAGCTCCACTTTTTCCAGTCAGACGTCACTTGTAGACGCGTTTGCTAGTGCTTCTCTTAGGTTCACAGTGCTGTTGATTTAATGAGAAATTAACAGATTTTGTACACCTCCCTGGACGCAGATATTTTAGTCGCTTTTGAGGTAGTTGACGCGACATTTTTTCTGAAGCGCGCTCTCTGTCCTCTGGTGAGAGCGTGCTCACCTGTGTGTGTGCGAGCATTGGTGTGGATACAGAGGATCCCGCTGTGAGCGATACAGAGAGCAGAGGAGAATTGGAAATGCACGATCATGCAGACACAGAAATAGGCTCGTTCAGGATGAACTGTGCCTAGAAAAGAGACGAGAGCAGGCGGCCGCATCAGGGGGAGTGGTTAAAAGTCTGCTATGAAGTAGGACAGTTTCGAACTTTTCTAGCAACATTCAAGCCCCCATTTGTCCTGTGAGGTCAGATGCAGATTAAATAAAATTGTATTGTCCACTATTTGTTGTTAAAATGCTCTACAGAAGACGTGTTTATGGTTTCACCTCCATCATGAAACAAGGTAAAATTGTGATGAAACGCTGTCATCATGTCAGTTTGCTGTTTAAACTTAAATGCAAATATTAATCTGTCAATAGAAACACAAGACAGACATTTCGAATATTGATCTGTCACATATTTAGACTGTCAGGACTGAAAAATCTGTGCGGATGTTATTTTAGTAATCTGAGAGTAATCTGTGACTTAGTCTAATTTAAGATACAATCTGCTTTTCTGAAAAATCACAGCATTTATTCTGTAAAAGAATCGCTCTTCACAATGAAAACTCTGATTAATTAATCAAAATATTTCAAAGTAAATAAACGAGGAAACGTTTCCACTAAACGTCTTGTTGTTGATCCAACACCTGAACCAATCAGATCTTAGATCAGGCGAGATCAGGTGTTTCCTGTCATGCCCTGAGTTTTTGCAGCTGTTGGAGTGCAACTGCAGCGCCTTGCTCCAAAATCTGCGGCCGTCTTGATCTCATGAGATTATTGTTGCCTACGTAGGCATGACATCAGAGCAAGTCGGCATCAAGTCGGACAGAAAACTACCTGGCATGCACTGTGCGCCGATCACCAGTGATCGAATCTGCGGAGAACTTGCTCATCTGGAATGAGCCTATTGACATGTCGTTGGGTAAATAAGATAAATAACATAAGGCTATTTAGGTAGTTTAATAAAAGGACAATGTATAGACCTGTTCTAAAGGAAAGGCAAACTGAAATGACTTCTGTTGTGATCTGGCGCTCTTTTCTCAATCAGTGGAAAATATGATTAACACCCACTCATCCATGAGGGAAAAAAATACCGTTGAATACCGTGAAACTGTCATAATTTTGAAAAATACCGTGATATAGAATTTTGATCATACTGCCCAGCTCTATTGTCAAGCACAGGGCTTCTTCTGTAAAATAAATTAGTGAATTTTTGCAAGTGGAATGAGTTTTATCTACTCCCTGCCTCAACAACAGAGGACAGTTAAAGTTTAGATAGTTTCAGATAAAACTCAGTTTGCTTATGCAGCTTTTGATACAGCAGTGAATAGTAAGTAAGGGTGGGTCTGATCTACAGGGCTGTAGCGAACTAAATCATTACTAAACTTACCATCTGGTATATGAATTTTTTTATGGTGTATTTGAATTATTGCAGAAGGTAATTTATGCAATATTTTGAGAAAATGGTGATCTTCTATCCATCTATATTTTCCAACGTCTTGTCAGAGTCACTCCCAACTTGGACAAGGCACAAGGCTGGAGTACTCCCTAGATGGGATGTCCGTGAAATAACCTGTTAAATGTTTGCATTTTCTTTATATTCACTTTATCATCTGTTCAGCAGTTGTGTTACATTTTGAAAAGACAAGCAATGATAAAATACTTCCAGTAGAATACAGACTGTCCCCAACTTACTACTAGGTTACATTTAGACAGACAAGTTGTACTTCAAGATGGACTTATGTTGGGACAGGATAATTACATTGACTTATAGGTGTGATAATGAGACTGGGAGATGCATGTAAGTCTGGAATGGTTGCACTGCCATACAGTGCCGCACTTTCCTGTGGCAATTATTGTATGGTGTGCAGCATGCACTAGGTAGTGTACAAGTTGACAATTTTTCATTATGATTTGATTAAGTATGATGCAGAACTTTCCTAAAATGTTGTAGGAGTTGGCTGGTGTGAAAATTGAATCATTGTTGGAGGACGAGAACAAAACTAAGAGCTAGGAATTTAGCATCAGCACTTTGCAGGGTAGCAACACTAGATTCAGACCCCCTGCAGAGATTGGTTACAGATTATTCCAAACTGTAGAACAAAACCAGCCTGTTTTTCGGGCAAATGTGCACTGATCTTTGCCTTTGTAATCCTGAGCCTCTATCCCTCACAGCTGCTGCTTCAGTTCTCTGTCAAAGCAGTCATTGCTTTGGGAAGTTTACAGTGGACAGGGACGTTTTCTGAATGAGGCAATCAAGCACTGCTTTCTCAGGTTTCATTTGTAGAAGAGAGTAAGAAACCAAAAATTACATGGAATATAGGTCTATTCATGTCATCAATGATTTTATGATGGAATTTTTTATGGATATATAATATTCAAGGCTGTTAAGACAGTGTTGTTACTCTGTACTTTACTCTGTACTCTGTACAGGTCATGTTGGGCTGTCCCCAGGGTTTCCCAGGCTTGAGCAGGTCAAACAGCTTTATCTCTGTTGATTGTGAGTTTTAGTGTACGTAGTAGTCTGCTGTTAGCAAAACCAAACACCCTAACTTTCTTTTATACCCAACCAATAGAAACACATCTTCAGACCAAGACGTGGTGAAGAAGTGCAAACCATTATTATCTTCCTGCCCTGACTCTCATTCTTAAAGTTTTCCGGTCAAAGAACTTGTTTCATCCTGCTCTGGTTAACCATGACTGTGTTTGTGCATGGCATGTGATCAAGATCTCCAGCCTCCAGCCTGTTCTCTGACTCATGCATGCTTATTTTTTAGACGTTTGTAATCAGGTGACACATTGCAAGCTGCTTGTGTTTAACCTGATTTTTATCTTGCTCATTGATGATTAAAAGATGATGTTTCTGTTTTGTTTAACGTCTCTGATAATATATATCTCTAAGCCATTATCTGTCTATACAGGTATTGATAGATTGATGGTAACTTTTGGGTATTCTGGGAATGTACTCAAAAACATTTTAGCACTTTTCTGTTTAAACATAAGAAAATTGTAATGTTTTCCCCCATTCATTTTCTGTAATATTTGTTTATTTGTAAATTTATAAAATGTAATTATTTATGTTGGAATTTAGCTAATTGTATTCCTTAGACAGGGAATTCATATGGATTTGGGACTAGACTTCTGCAGACGCTTAGCTCATTAGTGTAATTCAAAAAGTATTTGACTGAAGTTTTTCAAACTTTTCAGAGACATTATATGGATGAATATGTGGTAGTGACACAAACCACACGGAAATTAAAGCAGAGCTGTATAGCTATAGCAAAGAGAAGGGCAATCTTAGACACTTGATCTTGTGTGATAACTGAAAAAGTATTTGGTGGATCTTTTCCAAACTTGACAGGAATCTTGTATAGCAGAAGGTCTGGAACTGGTCTCAGTTTGCACCACCACTTAGTTGCAGCAATGGGAAGGATGACTGTGCAAGACAGTTTACCTTGTAAATGTGATAACTCAAAAAGTATTTGATGGATCTTATTACCACTTCACAAAAACGTTATGTGGATGAAGATCTGTACCAAAATCGAAGCAGCAGCACTAGCAGCACTGTGCTTTTAATAAAGATTTTTTCGCGTGTTGGGGAGAGTGTCTAGGCAGCCTAGAGTTTGTGGGGGGGGGGGGGGGTTGTATGATAGGAGTAGGGATGTGATAGGGGGTGTCCAGGGAATACTTTGTTGTAATTCCAACAACATGTAGTTATATTTAGCTTCACATAATAAACCTATAGGATTAACAATAATAAATCATTAATCTAATGGATTAGACTTAAGCTTAAATGTCAGTTTTTGTCCATTCACTTTGTAGGACGTTCTTCAAAATCAATATATGTGGTGAAGCTCAAGGGAACACCTCTACTTTGTATTCAACCTGGCAGAGGTGTTTTACTCTGTTTACCCTGGTTTATGATTCATGCATAAACCGCAAGGGATGATAATTTAGAGTAATTGGTTGCAATTGTATTCACAGCAAGTGTTTCAGAGTTATCGCAAGATAACTCTGAAACACTTAATTTACCAGACCCTTTTGTCCATAGCGATGTGCAAGTAAGGCACATAGCACATTGCAATAATGCGTGCTGTCGAGGAGTCGACTAGGCATAAGTGCACCTAAGCTGAGCTTCCAGTGATTGCCCGGTTACAAGTGCACTACTTAACACTGTTATTATAATGATAGGACAAACCGGCAAGCACCTATCACGTATTCAGAGATTGCAACAGTACACTACTACTACAAAACAGACTGTTGTGAAACAAAGCAGTTGCAGCCTGTATAACATCTCAGCTGTGTCTGTATGTCTCACTTTTTTGTAGATTATAATGTCTTAGTGGATCTCAACTTAGTAACTAGACCTTGTGCTAAAACTTGATATTTTCTAACCAGTTAGTTAAGTTGGTTTAAAAAAAACTTTATATATCATCGGACTGCTAAAAATATTGCACTCAGTCAACACAAGGTCCATAGATGGGTTGGCTATGCTGTCTGATAAACAATGTGCGGCATGGCTGATGAGGAAGAATTGATCTCAAAAGAGGTTCTTCTTTGATTGTGTGGATATGGTTTAGTTTTGCAAAGTTTGCTCTGGGCCAGTCTTCTCTAATTTGCAAATTTCCTTACAATTTGTGCAACAGGTGGAAACACAACCAATTTAATCTATTATTATTTGTTTATATTTCATGTAAACTGAGTCCAGAAGTGCAGTTCCTCAGCAAAGTGATAATTTTTCATGTGTACTGGAAATTTTAGAAACTTTAGTAAAAAAATAAAAAGCACATTTGCTATAATGAATGTATCTATTATATGTGTACAGTATTTTACATACCAAAGGAGTGTTTCTTGTAAAGATTGAGTTACTGGTTAAGGGGATGAGTGGTCAGTTGGTTTGTTTGTAAAAAAAACAACAAAAATATCATGATCAATATAATGGAATGTGATTCGAACTAAAGATGTTCCTGTTTGACAATTACTTTATGGCCTTTGAACACATTTAGTTTAAATTGCTTGTTATTCCTGAATGTGTACTTTTAACTTACATTTCTATATTTTCTTTGACTCCCACCATGTGTATCTCTCTCTGATTTCCTAACGTTATGCTATGTCTGTATTGTGTCAGTCAAATCTAATCCCACACTTCATTCCGTTATGTGCACATTGTGAGAGCTGCTTTGTACTAACTAACACTATTTTATTTCTCTCTATTTGTCTCCCTTGCTTGCTGCAGATCACAGAATGATCATTGCAGGTAAGCACTGATGTTACCTATTATATAGATTATCTGGATTCTTTGTCACGGTCATCCTTTCCTTCTCTTGTGCTATATTTCATCCACTCATTAGACCGTATTATTCAACATAATATATATGTAAAAAAAAATATAATAATACATTGTGCATCAATAACACATTTTGACAAATATAGTCATTTGGTTTGTATTTGTGTTAACGCTGTTTATTACTTTATACACTTTCTATAAGTTGTATTTGAAAAAAAAAAATACAGTCAGACCTCGGACATGACGTGAGGTTAGGTTCCAGAACCTGTCGCGAATAAGGAGGATTCGCGAATGTTTGGTAGAGTCACTAAAAATGGTAATATGTGCTTATTTCTAGTTTAAACCCTAAATATGACCACAGTTCGTCCGTAAACATTAGCACTTTTCAAGAAATGTATAATTTTTGTGCGTTGAATTTATGTTAATGTGTACTTACTATTACAAAATAGTAAATTAACTATTTTCTAATATTTATGTAACCATTAGCGTTCCGAAGGAAATAAACTTTGCGAATGGGATTCGCATTTTGTAAAGGTATGGTACAGTATGTTCATGAAAAGGAACGTTTCCGTAAGAAAGCCAAGTTTTTTAAGGGATCTTTTAACTGATTTATATTGTATGTCTTGAACTTTCCCCCAAAACACAGTAGAATCTTCATTAACTAATTTTTTCTTACCAATTTTATGCTTAAAAGCATGAAAACTTATAAATTACTATGAAAATTAAACATAAACACTTCTGTTGGGTTTTTTGAGGATTTCGCAGATGTGCGAAAAAATTGCGGATGCAAATAAGTTTGGTTCCAATTAAATTTTCATGGATCTGTGAATTAGCGAATCAGGAAGCGTGAATGCACAAGGGCTAACTGTATATCTGTCATACAAATTTTTAATATGCAAAATTTTGCTTGCTGGGATGGGTGTCCAGTCCTGAGTTGTTCCCTGCCTTGCGCCCGTAAACTCCGGGATAGGCTCCATACCCCTCGCGACCCTGAACAGGACAAGCGGTTTCGGAAAATGGATGGAGGGATGAATTTTGCTTGATTTAGAATGTCTAGATACAGTCTATCAGTGAGATAAGGGAAAGAATGGTTGGGTAATTGCTTCACCATCAGGGGGAAAGTTGGCAGTTACCAAGTTCTGTATCTACAATTTTAGAAATTTGAAACTGCTTTGCCCAAAAGTCAAGAGTTGCATCTAGGGCACAGGGGTTGATGAGGCTGTGGTGTATGTATGCTTCATATATGCAACAAGGTTCTCCAATTCTGGTCCTGGAGGGCCAGTCTGCAATACATACTTGTTTGAGCAGGGAAATCTGCAAACTGTGTTGCAGACTGGAATTGTAGAACCATAATGTACAATTTGAAACTATATCAAACTGCATCTGTGCCCTACCTTAGGTTGGGTGGGTGCTGTTTGAGTGGATTGTTTTATATCTTGCCAAGGGCTGTCTGTCTGCTAATAAAAATCTGTAACCCTTTGAAAAGAGCCTAAGACACCAATTTCTTGTCACGTTGTGTGCATCCCTTTAGCGGTTGCACCGCATCCCTGTGACAGATGGCAGAAATAGAGAGCAATGAGCCTGGTTTGCCCTTCAAGCAGCTTAACAACTATGCCAGAGCCTAATGGAAGAAGTTATTATGAATGTGTGAAAGATCTGCGCATTTCCACATATCTCCAATGGGCTGTTAAACAGACCAGGCCTTTCACTCCATGCAACACGTGTAAATACACATTGAAACCAAAATAGGATTGAGGTTTACTGTAGAAGTATTAAAACAGGTAATTAACAGTATCCGGAACCTGACGCAGTTAGTTTGAAACCTGCTAGTTTATGGAGCATAACTTTGGTATGGAATCCAGATGGCATTTTTTTCTTGCTTGCCTCATTTACTCTTACGCACACTGATCCATAATATTGCCCTGGGTAATAGTATATCATCTGTGGAGGGTCATGCAGGAACTGGGCAGTAATCATACCATCAAGTTGGTCTGGGGGAGAGATTCATACTCCCCCTGATCTTATCCCTATTACCCAACTCACAATTCAATGGTAGGAGGACGTTCCAGTGTCCTTACTGGTAACACTTGTTATCTAGAATTGATGTAACTCAGCTTAGGACTAAGGCAATGAAGGTACATCATGCAGCAAGCCATTTTATTTATATAAGTAAGGAGAATACCAGCAGTGTCATACATTCAGCGCTGTATGGGTTATGTAGTCAGTAATTAAGGTACAATGTAGCGTGTCATTTTATTTGATAACATGACAAATGATAATATTGCCAAAGCATCAATACTGTTGCACACTTTTGGCGCTTTTCCACTGCCCTCAAGAACAGAGGTGTACCCGAGTCGAACTGTAAACCAGTTGCATCACCACCACTTGAATTGCCAAAATGCACAGAGACAAGATTGGCAGATCTGCATCCATATGCATGAATTAACTGAAGGAAATGGGGGCGTATTCTATATATTATTTATTATTAGTAGTTTCACACATCACAATGTGTCGATGCATTCTTGATAATTTGGAACTTTAAATTTTCCAACCATAGATCTTGGAATAGCTGAATGGAATGTATTCGTAATGAAAGTTTATACAAACTAATGCTAATTCCGCTAGCGTTTTATGCTAATATATCATGCCGATTCTGGCTGTGTTAGCGGAATTTAGCGGACAGTAAATCATGATGTACACCATGTGAACAATAAACAAGTGTCTTTACGACTTTACAACATAGTCACTCTCCAAATCCGGCATTGGCTTTTCTGAGTCGACCCTTCCGCAGTGAAAAGCTGTAACTAGTGCCTCTTCGTGGTACAGGTTGAGTACAGCTTGCTTGCTCTATATCAGTGGAAAAGCGTGGTGTGTTAGTCCAGACCAAAATTCATTTGGAAAGTTAGAAACCTACAGAAACCTAAGTCCTGTCAAGTCTCTCTCTTCTCTCTCCCTTCTTGTTTAATCATTTATTGTCAAAATTTTTGTTTTTTGTGTTTTGGGGGGGGTTGTGCGCCCTTTTTTTTTAATTTATATTGTTTTTGTCATGTCTCGTCAAGCGCACTTGGTTGGGTGAGGTACAGCTTCACTAAAGTTTTGTAATTGAAACTGTCATTAAAAATAAAGTTGTCCTCCAAAGAGGGGGGGTGGTGACGGGGGAAAAAAAAAAAAAAAAAAAAGAAACCTACAGATTGTGTTTGACTTGTGCCCTGTTGGGCTTTAAGATGGTTATAGCTTTGAACCTTGTCAACAAATATCTGGATGCACCTGTAAGATACGTGCAGGCCAAACTGCACAAGTGGAACTCTAACAGAAGTGGCTAAAGAGTTAAAATTTCTGCCAATACCTGTTAGGTCAGCCAAGTAAAAGAGCCCTTAATAATATTGGCCCTGGCCTCAGGTATTCTCATTTCTTAAATGATAGTGGATAGTTTCAAAGAGGGTGAAAAAAGTTCATTTTCTTAGTGAAAATCTGAATAATTGTGTGGATTGAGACAGAATATTTGTACAATTAAGGAAACATTGACATTTTTTTGTGTGCATCAGTCGTTATAGATTATTCTGAGGTTATCCTTTTTAACTTTATTTAAACTTTATTCTATATTTTTTTTTACTCAGTCTTAAGAGCTACCCAGATTTTTGCTTCACTGAAAGTTGTACCAGTTTAACTGTATATATTAAATAAAAGCTTGAATCTTGTAAAAATGTGACGTTGCTGCCGCCTTATGGTGGTTTTCTGTAAGGGTGATGCCTACAATTCCCTCCTTTTTGATTTTTTTTTCGTTACTATTCTTTTGTTAATTTCTGTCATTGTAATTTTTTTTTATTGTGATGGCATTAATGGTGACCACATGTTTCCTATAAACAATCATAGGCAGAAGAAATGGCATGTCATCTGCCTTACAAAAAGATGAAAAGGGAACCTAATTGCAATGGCATATCCCCCCATTCAAGCATATATATTGTACAAAAACATAAAGTTTAATGTTTAATTTTTCCATTTGCTTAATTCCATGTTTCTATTACAGGAACCTATTAAATTAAGAAAAACATTTGGGTAACCTCATTGGAAATCATTTGGGTAACTTGTTTTTCTGGTGATTCTTTTATGTGAACATTTTAATCTTACCGAATTAAAAAAATTGTTTTCAAGATTAATATTTCATTTGCTTGCTGCTATCTTTTGGTTACTTAATTAGATAGCTTTTTTCAGTTCTTTAGTCTTATATAGGATGAATTTTGAAGGCTTAGGTTTTAGAGGAGAAACCTGAGTGTACCTGTAAGTTTTTGTAGCCACCCTTTGATACCAATTATCCGATTTTAAGATTTATAGTAATGGATGTGTAACTGCTTATAAACTGCTCAACTATATCAGCATGGCAGTCACTGACTTCAAAGTGTCTTTCTTTTGAACACCAGAAGACAACAGGGGAGGAGAAACTGGGGAAGGATATTTCTTATTTTTCTTCTTTTAGATCTTGAAATCAGCTCTGTAATTTTGGTGAAGTCAGTAATAAAAATTAATATATAAATACATGTTTTATTGTAAAGCAGTGGTCAGCAGCTGGTGGATTCTGGTCCACATCCAGATTGAATCATAAGTAACTTTGTGCATGATCAATACCCCCCTCCCACCCCTTGCACTGGATCTTGGCTTTGTGCTACTGATGGAACATTACTTGTGGATGACAAGTGGAAAAGTGACAAAGTCCTTGATGATGTAAGTTCTGTGGCACCGTACCAGGATTAGACAGTGCTTCCAGAAGATTCCACTTGGGGGTGCACAGAGATAAAGAAAACAGCTATGTTTTATCTACTGTATAATCCTAATGGGCTTCACAGGTGATTCTAGACCCTATTTAATGGGCCTTCAGCCACCCTACTTTTTGTCTCAGCCCCCCTAAAAATATTTTTTCTGAAACCATTTAGTGATGTGTCCTGTATTTTTGTACACATTTCATTGTATCACGGCTCAGCAAACTTCATCGTGGGGGACCCAGTCCCCCTGCTTGGAAAATTTTATGATTGGGCAGTGGGGGACTGAGCCCTCCTTAAGGGTCAAATCCCAGAATTGCCCCAGGTGGGCTTTAACAGTTTTCTCATACATACATGAGTCTCAACATCTTCACAGAATCGGCACCCAATCAAATAATTATACATATGCAAATGGATAAAACTCAAAGAGCTAATTGGCAGTGCTAGGACTGTCTAATTTTGGTCATAAGCATAATCATCTGTTTTTGATGACCAGTATAATGATTTGTGGAAGCTGAGGAAGGATAACATTTGAATAAATCTGTCTAGGCTCTTGTAAGTCATTAATCAGCCCCGCACACCAAGGCACTTAGAGATAGGCTACCATTACCTATTATTGGGGGTAGGGAGCTCAGATGGCATATGGTCTCTAAGACCTCCTAGCTCCCATTCAGACACCCTGCATGGCCAGATGCACCACCATCTTTCCCATAATTTCAGATGTGTCTGCTGTGTCCAGGCTCATGGGAACTGAGCTTTTCATTAGCGCCTGAAGGCACACAGGAGCGACACTGCTTGTCTACTACAATCACACGCCGAATGTTACATTATTCATATGTCATACTTTGTCTCTCAGATTTTTAAAACAGCATAACTATCTGTTTTTGGCTACTCATACTGACGAATGTTTTGCTGAGACAGTTCAGATTAAGTACTTCACTCCCAGTTGACAGCAGTGGCCCTTTTGGAATTAGTTTGGTGCAAGGCTTTTTGGTTCCAAACACAACTTTTTATGCTGCCATGGTGGGATGTAGGCAGCTAGATAGTCCTAAATGATATCAATATCTACTTCATCTGTACCAATGTTAACTGCTGGCCCTACTGAGGCGGTTTAAGAATTTATACATGCAGCATGCTCTGAGTTTCAAAAGTATGAGCACAGTAATATTCAAAGGGAGCACAATTATATGCACCATCACTTTACTAGTGTAGCAGAATGACAACAACAAGGGATCCTGCTGGGGCTCACAGTGCTTCAGGAAATGCCTGACTTTGGTAAGTGACTTACAATAGCTTACATTATTGTGATGGTATATGCCGACATGTCTAGGGAAGTCATTCTTAGATACCTTCATTTGAGAACTTTATGAACTTGTCTGTGGAATTTCAGAAAGTACACAGGAATCAGATGGTATTCTGGGAGTCAGAGTAAGGTTTGCCAATTGGTACTGTATTCTTTTGGGATTGTGCAAGGAAGCACTATTAGATTTATTTGTAGTGGAGTTTCATATTAAAAGTGAGCTATTCCAGTATGCTCAGCCTTACTATTTGGTTAATATTTAAGAATTTGAAATAATAAATAATAAAGCAAATGGAGTAAATGTTCATTATATCCCCTGTTAAATATGAAATGGGAAACTACTGATTGTTTTCACTTTTGTTAAATAAAACAAGGAATTCACATTACAGTACAAATTTACCAAAGAAAATTATGGTGAAATACTAGCCATTGTAAAACCTCTCCTAAGGTCACCCCAGTATTTTCCAGCCAATATACCAGTGTATTTGTTAACTCGATCATTAACGAACCATGTTTCAAGTATCAATACGTCATCAAATTTAATTAATTAAGTTAATTAATGAAGTCAGCTGGTTGAGGAATTTCATGGAAGTTCATGGAATGGCTTTTGTGAAATTCTTGTTACATTTTATTATTACTGTTTCAAGGACAGTTGTATGTGCTGCCGAGTAAAATTATTGGTGAAGCACAGTGTACACTGCCCCCCCCCACACACAGTCAACAAGATCAGTATTCATAAGACAGACTATTTTGAAGTGGGTCTCTTTCATTTACAGCATATCAACACTCACAACCAATAAAGAATATTTCCAAAAAAGAATTTATTTTGCAGCATGGCTGTACTCTGTTCTGAATGGTTAGACACGTGTCAATAATCTTTGGGTCGAACATGCATAATTAGAAAGACTAGGTGAAGCACTGCTTGGGATGTGTTTAAAAACGTGTAATAGTCTGTAACTATCAACTACTAAATAGAAAGGGTTGAGAAATACATTGGGGTCCGGTGAAGCAAAAATATTTTGCTTCAATGAAGTCCCCTTTATTTATCTAAAGGTAGTTCTGTTTTGCACAATACTTTTGAGGCACTTTTGAACTACCACAAAGGGAAATAGTCATTGTCATGATTAGAGCTGGGCGGTATGACCAAAAATTTATATTATGGTATTTTTCAAAGTTATATCAGTTTCACGGTATACAACGCTATTTTTTTTTAAGTATGACTGGGCATTTACCACATTTTACAGGATTTTACAGGACACCTTTTTCTTTTAGGTATTTGCATTGTTCCCACATTAACTATATTATTTTATTATTAGCCATTGCGCCTATCCGCTACCTTAATGATAACGTTAATGGCTAACTTGTTTGTTGACTAACTACTTGTAGATAAATGAATAATGTTAAGGTGTGCGCTGGTCAAGTTAACATTTTTGATAAGTGTTTAATAATTCAGTGTTGCTGGAACATGAGCTTTACTGACCTCGCAAAATTTCTCATAAAGACCGGGATGTCGGTCTTTAAGATGCTTTGCCAAGTTTAACATGTTACTTGACTTCGTCGCCACAACTTTGTAGCACTCTTTGCATAGAGGCTTATCGACTTCTTTAACCTTTCCATGTTCGTCTGCAAAATACTTCCAACCGACCTGCATGAAGTTGGCCCCCCATATGTTTCAGATTTCAACCAAACTGGTCACAATCGTATGTGTCGCGATTGTGCTGGATTGCGTTGTTAAAATTTTTGTTTGTGCTGTTTTAGTTTCTGAGATATAAATGTTTGTGTACATGGTGACGTCATCAGCGTGAAGTTGGCCCCCCATTTGCGTCTGATTTCCACCAGACCGATCGTAATCGTTTGTGCTGGTTTGTGCCCTTAAAATTTTTGTTTGTGCTGCTTTAATTTCTGAGATAATAATGTTTGCTTACACGGTCACGTGACACCAGCGTGAAGTTAGCCTCCCATTTGCATTTGATTTCCACCAAACTGATCGCAATCGTGTGTACTGCGTCTGTGCTGGTATGAGCCGTTAAAATTTTTGTTAGTGCTGCTTTAATTTCTAAGATATTAATGTTTGTTTACACGGTCACGTGACACCAGCGTGAAGTTAGCCCCCCATTTGCATCTGATTTCTACCAAACTGATCGCAATTGTGTGTGCTGCGTCTGTGCTGGCGGGGCTGACTAAGTCTATGTACAGCTTTGTTGGAGTCAAATGCTCCACCTTCTATTAACATGAGAAACACGAGCCTGAGCACTATACGGCGATCATGTAAAGGCATAAACTAAGACGTATAACTCAGGAAAAATAACAGTACAGACAATTTAAAATGGCACAAACTCAGAGGCAAATGGGGGGCTAACTTAACGGCGGAGTCACGTGACCATGTAAATAAGCAATATATCTCTGCACTGAAGCAGCACAAACGATTGCAATCGGTTTGGTCGAAATCAGATGCAAATGGGGGGCTAACCGCCTGACTACATCCCCATTTGAGATCAACAGTTCTCTCTCCCTGCTGTAAAGAGCATGTTCCACATGTTGGCTCCCTGCACTTTTTGGGCTCCATGCACTTGTTCATGAGACATTACTCCCGTGATCATCATCAAAATGATCTGCCATTTGTGGCATAGTAGCCCTTATGTTAGTTCATACCACATAGGCTAGCCTTCATTCACATCTCGCATCGCTGAGTCATGGCCGTCTACCACCCTCTCGGCGGTTTGTGGTTTTTCTCCCCTCAGACCACTCTTAGTAGGTTACTACCACTAACCTTGAAATGCACCATTTTTGCATGATAGTCTACATTATTTGCTTCACATATGGGTGGTTATAATGTTATGGCTAATCTATTTTGGCTCATACATGTATATTTATTCTGTTGCTTAAAGGGGAACAAGCTTATATTACTATTAGCTAGTTTTAATTATTATCTATCCAGTACACTAGGCTAAAGTATTTATGCTTACTCAAACCAAAGAAAAACGTTCTCTCCTTGTATTAGAAGTAATATTAAAGAGACCCTGTTTTTCCAGTATTAGGAGTGAGTGCACATGTGAGCAAAACAGACTGAGAAGAATCTGATGGCAGTCCATTAAGAAGGTGTTATGTGGTTTGGGTGTAACTGGTGCTCTTGGCTGTTTGTTGTGTCTAGTTAATTGGATTTTATTTGGGTTTGTAGCAAGTGAATGGGAGTTGGGAGCTGGCAGAATATCAGTGCTGTGAGGAGAGGGCATATGCTCAGTATCTGGTCAGAAGGAATAACAAATATTTATGCTAAATATTGGAAATATTAAGGACTTGCACTGTACTTTCTGCTGCATCACAAGTACCGAAGAGACCCTGAGGAAGGAAGATGGTGTTTCGGCATTTCCCTGTCATCTTTCCAACTGGCAGGATAATATAGCTGTGCCTTCATGCTTCATATAGCTTTGTGGAACAACTAATTTAATATTTGAATTTATGCACTATTGCATAAATAGTAATGGTAATTGCTAACTGCTGGTAATTTAAACCCCTTTGCATATGTACTGAGCGATATATAGCTGATGAAAAGCCTTCTTCATGGAGAGGAAGAAACCTGAGGAGAAAACAGATTCAGGGGAAGCTCATCCTATGATTGGCATCAGGAAGCATTATTTAGCGCATGGTAGATACAGGCAGATGGTGGGACAGCACAGTTAGACAGGTGCATTAAGGCAGGTAAATCAGATAGGTAGGCAGATGGGGAGGTGAGGTGGCTTAGGCAGACAGGCTGCTTGGCAGGTAGGAGACTACGTTGTATCCAAACCTTTGAACGGTTCATCCCAGAAGGGAGGAGGGGATAAGGAATGTACATCAAGTGTGAAATAGAAAAGCGACGACGCCGGACAGCAGGGCGAATGGAGTAAAGAAGCTCCTAGTTATGTCAGCACAAATAGGAGGAAGAAGCCGGAAGGAAAACAGGCAGGAGTAAATATCTGAATGCTAGTGATATTACTTGCAGTACATCCAAAATCAATCACGATGATCTGTACCTCAGACTATAGACTCATTCATCTATAGTCTATATTTGTCATTGAGAGAAAATGACTTTGTCTTTCCCGTCATCTTTTCTGGGCACGCAGCATTTGCCTCAGGTAGTTAGCCAGAAGCAGATGGGTTACCGCAAGGCAAAGTAGGGTTATCAAAGTAAAGTAAAAAAAATAAAAATAAATAATAAAAAATTTGTTAATGTTGTCATGTATAAAAATTCCCAAAATGAACACTGTAAGCAGACTACTTGATTACTATAAGCGAGTTATTTAAACAGTGTTTGTATAGGAATGATTCTGTCCTAAGCTTTTTGATCCATATAAGCGGTTTATCACTATAACCGTGATCAGTATAAGTGGGTTCCACTGTACTTTCAGTTTCTATTTGTACAGTACAACAGTCTGCAACAGATGAGGAGGAAGGCCAAGCTGCGGTAAAGTCATATATTTTTTTTATTGTTTTAAATATTAAATTTAACTGTCAAAGTGGATATATAATGTTAAGAAAACTGATCAGCTACCCCACAAATTATCTATCAAACAGGTTAATGGATGAAGTAAAATAAGTTAACTAGCTGGCCAACTAGCTAACAATCTTACTAGCTAACTGATATCACTGTTTTAGTAAAGTCTGGTAAATCTGCATCAACCTGGTGAAGGGTCTGTGTGTAATAATGTTGCCAGATGCAGCAATAATCTTACAAATCCTCTCAACATCATCTGACTCTGTGCTCAACTGGTCTCTCTTTGGAAATACACACATAAAAGTGTGCAACAGGTTCACAAATGTGCAGGTGGAGTGCAGGTGGCTATTTGGGCACACATGAGGCCTTTTGAGACTGAGAGAACACGAAATTACAAGAATGAAGTTTTTTTTCCTTTATACCACTGAAAAAAAATGTGCATAAGTTTCACCAAAGTGTTTCTTGTACTTTTGTGAGTAGCAATCATTCTGCACAATACTGTAAAAACACTGGCATATAATTTGAGACAGTATGCCCATACTGCATTAGTGGAATGACATGAGGCTAAGTTTAGAGATGGCGCTAGTTTGAGTCTAACTATTTCGGGAAAGTCTGGCTTTCTTTAGCTACTTTCATGGAATATCCCCCAGGATCAGGAACTTAAATATAGAGGGCTAACAAGAATAATGCAGGACAGGTGAGATCAATTAACACGGGCTGACAAAACGGTCAACAGATGAAATTAATAATTAAGGTAAAGGAAATCAGAAATTAACAGGACACTACGAAACTGACAAAGAAACAAGGAAACCAAATGTAAACACTGGGAAAATAACGATGATAGGTAAAACAGAACCAAGGCAAAGCCAAAAACCAAAACAGAATAAGAAATAAATAGGTCACAAAACACAGGAACTAGAAATACAAATGAAACACTAGGGAAACAAAATCTACAAAATACAAAAACAGAGGAAGCAGGATTTGAACATGTGACAGAGGAGTTAGTGGCTGCAAGCTCAGGTCATTGAGCCATGCGGCAGTCTGAGGAGTAGGGGAAACACACTAAGGACTTTGACAACAAGGAGAAACAGGATGGCCAGCGACATCTGTTGGCCAAACGGGGAGGATACATGAAAGACCCGGACGGACGGGTGCAGACCCTGACAGTGTACTACTGTCTTAGAAACTTTGAACCTGGAAGCAGCCTGCCTCGCAGTGTAACCTTATGCCAGCAGATCCAGGATTAAACCAGGATTTAAAAATGCAGATGAGAGAAAAGTGTGTGTGGATTAGGTTTATATTACATTGTAAGGATCTAATGTGCCCCACAATGCAATAAAAACCTGTTTTTTTTTACCTTGTGGGGACCATTTTTCGGGTCCCCTCAAAGATCTGTGTATGCAATCCAAAATGTAAAAATGCCAAAAGTCTCGTATTTTGTTTGGTTCCTTATGGTTAAGGTTAGGGCTAGATTGGGGTTAAGGTCGTCATGCTGGAATTAGAGTCTTCGCCATAGAAATGAATGGAGAGTCTGCAGAAAGATATAATTACAAATCAATGGCTGTGTGTGTGTGTGTGTGTGTGTGTGCGCGTGCTGTGTCACTCTGCCTTCTCTGGCAGGGGCTCTTATGTGAGTATGTACCCATTTGCCCTTTTAGTGAATAAGTGGTTGGAGCTGAAAATGAACCCGAGAGAGGCTTTGCCTGTTAATGGAGCTGTGAGGTCTTTGTCTCCCTACATAGGAGACACTAATGTGTTTTGGTCAGGTGAATAAGCTGTATGTCTTGTAGCTGCATAACACAAAGTTGGCTGTTCATTCAGATATCCAGCTGATAAAAACAAATATACTGAAATATGATAAGATGGGATATACAAGGGGAATACAAGGGAAAATCAACCAGTATAGTGTGACAAACTCAATTCTCCTAGTGATAATTGTAAATCACCTGTGTGTTCCCCTTGGCAAGCTTGTGTCACTGGGCATTCCATTTTGTGTTCCCCTTGTCCTGCATGCTTCACAGGTCCTAGGGTGTTCCCCTGCTCCCCAGGCCACCATGTGGCTGAATGGGCTGAGCGTGCGGAAGAGAACAGAGCAACTCCCCTACCATTGTGGGTTTTGCTTGACAACTTTGTTGGACATTTTGAGTTTTTGTTTTTTCCCCCTTATCTCACATTCATGTTATTTCTATGTAGCTGGTTCTGGTTATCCTTATGTGCACCTAGTTTTGTAATTATTTCAACTGTGTTCCCTGTGTCTCCAGTATAGCACTAGTCCCTAGTGTTTGATTGCGATTACCCTCACTCATTCCCCCCTAGTCTCTTGTTCCATGGTTGATTAGTTATAATCTACATTTGTCCTTTGCAGAGGTGTCAATTTCAGGTCCAGAAAGTAAAAATCCACACCAGGATTTTGTTTCAACCAACCACTTGAGTACTTTTACTGTGACTCCTTGCTCAGCTGGTTGGTTGAAACAAAATCCTGGTCTGGATTTTTACTTTCTGGACCTGAAATTGACACCTCTGGTCCCTTGTTGAAGCCCACGTTATCATGTATTTCAGTTCCCTTACTCTGTTCCCCAGTCGGTCATTGTGTTTGCTCCATGCTTTGCTAGGTGTGCTGTATTTATTCCTGTGTCACTCCCTGCTCCCGGTTCTTGTTTTCTACCTGTGTTTAGACCACTCATGTTTTTTTTCTTGCTTTTTTTGAGTTCAGCTTCAATAAAGCCCCTTGTATTTTGTACGCTGCAGTGTGGATTGCCCATCATTCCATCATGCTCTGATAGGCTGCAGTTCAAACAGATGGTCTCCAGGGTGTGATGCATCACTGAGCTTGTTTGTGGTGCTATGAAGACAATGAATACAACTGTACATGTCTTGTAGGGAAGGTAACGAGAGACAGCAATCTGAATTCCTGATGATTTACTGCAGAGCACTTTTATTGGTCACTGAGCAGTTTCCAAACCAGGTGGTGATGTTATAGGTTAAAATGATAGAATACGGTAAAAGGATAGTAGTAGTGTGTGCAGGAAGTTTAGCCTCTGTTGTGCTTTCTTAATCAGTGGTCTGGTGTTGTTGGACAATGGGTCCTGACTTAAAGCTTGAGACCCTTTTTCGCTGTGGCACTGTTGATATGGTTGGGAGTAGGCTTGTTGCGCCTTCTCCCAAAATCTATAATGAACTCTTTGGTCTTGTCTGTGTTTAGTGCATAGAATTCACAGCTAAAATCAAAACATTCAGTAAGCGTTCCGAGGGGAAAGGTGAGGAAACATTGTTACTTGGTTCATTTCATTTTGTAAAAATTTACTCAGAGGATAAAAATATCGTAATCAGCAATATTTGTTGTGTTTTGTTGAAGGATAATACCTTAAAATGAGGATCTTTCTAGTTACTAAGTGGTTGCCAGGGTTCTCTTTATAGATCTTATATATTGGTGGACATATCGGATTGAAATGATTTTATGTTGTAATAGCTTTATTCGACCCATTCAACAATTATATAGACAACATTAACTGTATTCCCCAAATGGGGAATACATTCAGTTTTGGTACTAGTCCACTGCTACCACTGCAGATGCTTTCTTGTTAACATGATAATTCAAGAAGTCTTTGATGGATCTTTTTCAAACTTTGCAGGCGTATTATCTGGGTGACGAACTGAAACTGATCAAATTTTGAAATAGATTGCCCCAAAACTGGTACACCACCACATGGTCATAGCAAAGAAAAGGATGCTTGATGCCGTTAAAGTGATCTATTTAAAGGATCGTTCTCAAACTTTGCAGACACATTGTTTCAGTAGAATTTTAAAACAAAACACCTGATGCTGAAGCAATGCTGCTTAGTGGCAACAAAGGTAAGGATTAAATCAGATGACCTTCATTGTTTGCAAATGTAATCGTGTCATATGAAAATTCCACAGTAAACTGAAAATATTACCATAACACTGCCTAAGCCCTCCCTATACCTTCCCAAAAAATCTTGGAGCCTGATGATACCTAAATCCCCACCGCATCCCCCTAAGTAAATTTCACTGGATACTGGATTTCTACTGATAAAATTTTAGTAGAAGGAGGCTGGCAAAGAGAAAAAATTATAAACCATATTAACTTTATTTTAGAATACTCAAATAGCCAGAGTACCTGCGGTCATGGAAAACCTGGAAAAGTTTTGGAATTTTTAAATAATTTTTCCAGGCCCTGGATAAGTTTTGGAATTTTTGGATAGAGAGGAAAAGATTTGGAAACTAGCCTTGTTTATTTTTGTTTCCCGCTTTGTTCTGCAACGCAAATGTACGAGCGGAAGTCAATCCATTTCCGGCACTTTTACCGCGCAGATTTCGCGTACTTGAGATCGCAGCTTTTTCGCTCACTATTCCAGTTTTTATTGTTTTATGCACGTATTTGAATTTTATTGATCACAGTTTCCTGTTTTTGAGTTTGTTTGCCTCTACCAATCATCAATCGTATAATTATTTTAATATTGGGATTAATTTTCTTAATAATTGAACGCTATTTTTACATTGGCAAAAGTTGTCCACCGTTTGTGTTTATTTGGTATGCAGATTGGCTATTATCGTACTGAAAATTGTACTATTATTATCTGAAACTGCATGATCGTCAAATCAAAGCAAACTTTTGGGTTTTGGAAAATTTTCTTATGGTAATGGAAAATTTTTGGAAAAGTCATGGAAATTTATTCTGCTAGAACTGGGGGAACCCTGAATAGCTATATTGTGCCCCATAGTTTGAGAATTACTGATCTGTACAATGCTTGTGGAAAGTTTAAAATCCATCCTGTAATTGTAGACAGTACGTTTACATGCACACTAAGAATATTGAATTGTTGTGTTAGTCCAACTAAAACCAGATTTCTAAAGTACATGTAAGCATGTTAGTACGACTGAAATCGTACTAAATTGAATCTCGAAGTCAGACCATGACACCCAGATAATGTGATTGGGAGTTGATTTACTCCTTCATGCATACGTTCAATCGGACTCAAACTGGCCTAGGTGCTTTGCACATCCTCCGCAGTTTCTCCCCCGGGATTTGATCCAGAAGTAACAGAAGTAGCCGTTGCAAAGAAGAAGCTTGGACCATAGCAGAGTACATACAGCATGTATGAAATGTACAGCGCTGTAAAATTGTCCAATACACAGCTCAACTAAAGGGTGCTTTTCCACCACACCTAGTACCGTACTTTTGGTACTTCAAAAAGGTATTGGTTTTACACTGGCGTAAAAACTGGTACCGTTGCCGAATCACAACACGAGGCAGGGTATTTTGTACTGAAAGTTGGAAAATGGCTGTAGTAGGATTGGACAACGTGTGATATTAATACCAACATTGCATGTTATGCACGTCCAATTCTTACATCACTAGTCAGCTAGATTAAAGTCAGGCTTTTTCTTATTGTCAATTTGGCATGGATATTATAGTGCAGGGAGTTTAGGTCTTGCTAAAACATTTTCACTCTGTCATAGGACAAAAAGACCTAGCAAGTTTTGCAATTTTAATGATTCCTTTTCAAGATTATCTATGTTTAAAAATCAGAATCAGAATCCTTTTATTAGTCAAGTTTCCATACATGGAATTTGCCTTTGTGGTGCTTTTAGAAGATATTACAAAAAACACACAACAATTAGCAAAGGTATATACAGAAAAGTAATAAACACTAGATTTGTAATTGGGTTTTAACACACAAAAACATCAAACAAAGTGCCGAGCAACGCACCGTAGCTGCCACACCGGGTGCCATCTTGTCCCCTTGTTTTTAAAATCAGTTTAAAGTTTTCCTCCACTGCTTTTGCATGAGTGCTGCATGCGATCTCTGGGACAGTCAGAATCACTTTCATCCTTGCTGTTTAAATCACTGGGTTCAATTGCATTGCAATATTCGAACATTTTCTAATACTATGCTGTCATAGTATATTACACAAAATAATACTTTATTTCTTGTTATGCTGTCCTGATCTTGTTCTATCTGTTCTTCCGACCAGATCGCAATTAAAGCTTGTGCCACTGACAAGCTGAAAAGAGCCATATCGCCACCTATTGTAGCGGAGTCAGACATACTTTGGTCAATAAATCGATTCCCCTCCTGTGCATGTATACTGGGACAAGGACAGCAGTCTGATTAAATGACGTAATTGAACTATAACCATAGCTCAACTTAGCTGTGCATGTAAACGTGCTGACTGTAGAGGTTTGGGGGCTGTGGGAGGAGTAGGGATTATATGGGGGGGATACATTGTTGTCATTGTGACAGCATCTCTTCTAATTTACAGAGGTTTTTGTATCATTTAATTTTGTGCAGAGAGGTGGGAGTGTTCTTAGAGAGGAATAGCTTGAGGCCTGCCCTTTGACTGTCTTCTGCCTTCTTTCCTGCATCCCAAGTGCATTTAATGCTGCCTTCCAGTCCTACTCAGAAGATCCGACTAGGTAGCTGAGAAATTGTAATTACAATATGATGTGTGTTCAAGGACTTACATCGGAAAAAATGGAGGCAATAAGAAAGCTACTTTTTGTGCTGTATTTTTCATTCCTCAATGCCAAGATGCATTTGTAGCATTAATTGAGATTTTCAGAATCCCTTGCTCAAACAGCAGATAGCTCACCAACTACATATCAAATATTGAGACAAAAACCTATATATTTTTTTTGTGGTACTCCATTTAATAACAATCTACTAAACATTCAAAACAAGGAGTTTTGCAATGACACGATTCATAAAATTTACCGCTTTCAAAATAATTTGCCTTTCATAGTGGAGTTATCCATTGCCTCCGCTATATTGTTGTAATGACTCGCCCCCACTGGTTAATACGACTTTGTAGTGGTGTTCATGTGCTCTCATCTCGTATTTACGATTTTCCAAGATGACTTGAAGGCAGGGTAAGTTCAGCCCCTCTCTGTTGTTCGGCAGTCCTAATCTCCCTCCACAGTGTTTCTATCTAATGTCTGTAGGGAAACAAAGATAAAAAAGGGAACTGACAGCACAGACCAGCAGAGCATGGAAGGTATTAAATACTCATATCGATGTTGTTAGTGTGATGAAAAGGAAAGAAACCTGTTAATGAGTGAGTGACTGATGGTTAGTTCCCTGTTGGGGATGGCTGTTCATGGCCTTTGATCCAGCCAGCTGGAATATCATCCTGTTCCCCCTTGCCCATCCTTATTGGGGGATGGAGTTTACTTACTGTGCCAGACCTTTGGGCTTTTCCAGGATATTCCAGGCTGTGCTGGGCTAGCAAGATGGGCCCTCCCCAGACCTATTTGGCTACAGCTGTGCTAGAGACAGATGACTCAATGCTATTCCGGCAAAGCAGGCTGTGGTTGTTCGGAGCACTTAACATGGGCAAGGTATTACCAGCGCCTAAGATATCACCATTGGCAGTTTATTTGTGGTGAGTTCACCAGCTCACTCTTCTCTGATTCCTGTACTGAGTGTGCCGCTTTCTGCCCTAAACCCAGAACTGTTGGTGCCATGCAACCATGTTACAGTGTGAGGCTCTGCAGGTTGTGCTCATGGTCAAAGGGTTGCTGGTTCAACTCCTGTGGGTGCCAGAGTGGTTTCATTTCTGGGCCCTTGAGCATGGCCTTTAACATCATATCAGCTCCAGGGACTAGCTGACCCTGATTTCTCATTCAAACATCTCATTGGATCTTGACTACAGTTTACAGCTTATTTTTAGATAGCAAGCCCAGTCTTTCTTTTTCTATAATGTTAGCATGCCTGGGGGGGGTTGGGCAGCCAGTTAACCTTGAATCCCCAGAATTGATTTATTTTTCCTTCCAAATCGAGAGTTTTCGGTTCCTCTTCTCTGTTGCATCTGCCTTTCTTTCTTTCATTTCCATGTCTTCCCCTTTTCTTGTTTTTGAATTATTCTATATAAATTATGCAGGAATGTATCACAACACATTCATATAAAGCTCCTTGGGGCAACTCAGTTGTGAAAGGTGCTATATAAAAATAAATTGAATTGAATTGGATAAATGTATCTACTAAATAAGTAAATATTTTGTGCTTTTAATTTAGTGCATTATTATCATAATTGACTTTAATGAACATGTCGGTGCATGCTTCTCCAATTGGCTTTAATTAGTTGAGCGGACTGTGAAAATAGATGTAATCAAAATGTGTCTAGGTACTTTGATTACTTTTATTGGAATGTAATATGCAGAAAAGTGAAGCTTGTTTGGCTAGTTAGAGTTTTCAGCTGCTTTACCAAATCACACATTTTTCTAATGAATTTCTTCCACTAGATTGTGACTTAGATTAAGGATCAAGTGAACAGGGATCAGTTTGAGTGATGTACTGAATATTTCTATATTTTTGTTACTGATATGCAAGACACATCACAGTATGTAGTTGTGTCATTGTAAGATATTATTATAAGCTGTCTTAATATTTGGCTTTGTCATTTATTTAAAAATGGTTTTTGTGCTTTTTGTCTGACCTAAAGAATTGGTGATTCATGATACATGAATGTTGATGTTGACTTGTTATGATAGGTAACATTTGCTTTTTAATTTTTCTCTCATACCATGTCTTCTGTTTTTTTCTGTTTTATTAGTATTTTTGGCCATTTGTAAAACATACAACATGCATGATAATCATGCAGTTGTCCAAGGAGGGCTGCTTTAGATAAGTATAGCGTGGGTATATGTCTGCATAGTCATGAAATGATGTCTTAAAATAATCCCACATAATGTAAAACCCTGTAACAACATTTACTTCGTTATGAAGCATTTCCTCCTAATATTTTAGCCAGAGTTTGAAATCGTATGCAGGTGCTTGATTTTCTTTGTCTCCCCATTGATCACTGACCAATTCTACTGAATATTCATGTTAGTATTTTTCTGTTTGCAATGAAGATAGAGATTGTGTGGCAGTTTATCAAACAAAAAAGAGAAGAATTAATAGGTGTACAAGTGGAGGGGTGTCTATGAGGTTCTGAATAAGCTTTAGTTTGTCACAATATTGGCTTAAAAACTGGGGTGTGGGAAGCACACTGAAAAAATGTTTTTCAGAGCAGAAAGGGGAGTTCAAACTTACAGTGAGACTGAAGAAAAATCATCTGACTTCTTGTCATTCTATGTCATTTTTTTTCCTCTAATGAAATATGAGGCTTGCAAATCAAACCAGTTAGTTGCAATAAATTCACAGCAAGTGTTCTGTTGCTGGAAAACATTAAGACGAATCTTGATGTCTTTTGGTGCGATCTTTCCTTTGTGCTCATTAAGTCGCTTCCCCCACCCTCCTAAAGAAGTATTCCCAGATGCTTATTCTCTCACTTCCCTTTTTTTCATGCCTGCCCCCTCCTCCTTTTTGCTGGAGTCAGCCCCTCACATGCACTCGTCACTGTCTTTGCCGGTTGAAATGTGGAGCAGTTTTGAATCGGCAGTGTAGCAAAGGCAGAGGTGCTCATTCTCTGCCAGAGTATAAGGATCTGGCTTCTGAGCTTCTCTCTCTCTCTCAGGCTGTGCCTTGCTCTCTCACTGCGTGTTACACACACACACAGACTCTAGCCGGCTGAGTGAGGAGCAGCGCATTCACATCAGGCGCTAGCACCGGGGGCTAGAAAGCAAGCAGGTCCTCTGAGGCCAGGCAGGATGGGCAGTGACACTCAGGAGGTGGCCCCAGAAAATTCTCACAGAAGGAAGGGCTGAACGAACCCATTTTTTCTTACTCCGAAAGAAAAACAATCAAATCTCTTCTTTGAGGGGACAAAGAGAAGCTATTGCCCTTTATTGTGGGAGTTTGTCAGCAGACGTTGACCAGGTACAGAGAAGAAAACAATATTTGGACTGGGTATTTTTTTATGCCGCGTAAAGCTTGGTCTTTTCTTTTGCCCCAGTTTAGTTTGATTTTGCTGCTGAGCATCGCCTGCACAGACTGGGCCAGTCATCTGTCCCTCCAGCTTACAGTTGCCCTGCCTCCTTGTAGGAGGAGGGAGTGGGTGTCTAGGAGTGCAGCAGAAGGGGGAATCGACAGAAGGTTGAATGGAAGGGTGGAGGGATTGCATTTTCGGTTTAAGGGAGTTTCTGGCAGCTGCTTCATGTCCATCTGCTAATCACTCATCCCAAATCCTAATCCATTGGAGGGGATATCATTTTTTTTTTCCTGGCTTGAAGAACCTGGAGCAGGACTTATTGAGTTGGATGAGCAGAACCAGTGTTTCCCACATTTTTGGATATCCTGTGCAAGCTACCAGGATGTTATACTGCAAGAGCTCCACCAGGAACTAACACAAGGGATTAAAGGCTGCTTGGATTGGCATTGGTGACCTGTAGATGGGTTAAGACTCCATGGCTCTCATTTCAGCTGCCTTGACAGTCACTCATAACAAACATTTCTCCATTTGGCATTCTTGTTTTCTATAATGTAAACTCTCCTGATTTACCATTTCCCGGAGTATGTGGATTGAAATTCTCCAGTTTTACTAGGAAAAGGAGCTCTTTACTAGGAGCTCTTGTGGCAGGCACCAGGGCTCACCGTAGTGCTGATATTGTTGGCCAGGAAGGTAGCTGCAAGTAACTGCTAGAGTGCACCTGGCCACTTGGGTGACTAACGCCACTCCTACATCACTGCAGTTTTCCTAGACGTGCAGGAAGGGAGCGTGGGGATCCCCCTGTCCTTTCCCATCATGGATGCTATTACTGAAGGGACCATTTTGCTTGGAAACTGGAAACAGCCCATCTGAACATCTGTTGAAAAGCACTTATTTTGGACCTTTCTCGTTGTTCACCTCTATTCCTGGTATCGTGTTTCCTGGACTCCCCCTCCCCAGACAGGGTTTGGGATACAGGATGAGCGGTTGTCAGTACTCTGTCCCACTCCCTGAACGGGACAGGATGTATCAGCACAAAGTGTCACTGGTGGTACGCTACTTCATGATCCCCTGCAACATCTGCCTGATTTTGCTGGCAACCTCCACGCTTGGCTTTGCTGTGCTCCTCTTTCTGAACAACTGTAGGTGTCTGTGTGTCTGTGTATGTGTTTTTTATAATTATTATGTTGCGGGGACTAGATTGCCCCACAATGTGATAAAAACCTGCAATTTTTTACCTTAAGGGGACATTTTCCCAGATAACCTTGATTTTATAAAAAATCTGTCACTCTAATAAAAAAAATAAAAATCCTACAAGTCATGTATTTTGTTTGATTACTTATGGTTAAGGATAGGGTGGGGCAGGGATTAAGACTGTCATAGCTGGGATTAGTGTTATGCCCATTGAAATGAATGTAGAGGCCCCATAAAGGTATGAATATGTGGATTATGTGTCTTACTACTTGTGCGTCAGTATGAGTTTTTGCAAGTGAATGTATATCGTTACATGTAAATGAGTGACTGAGTAAGTGTGAGATGGACTGAGATTTACGGTCTGTTATCAACAATTTAAAAGTCCTATTAGATGGGACAGATGTGACCCCTGAACTTTGATAGGCTGTGACAGCAGAAGTCTGAAGAATAGACCTTTTGTCATTTCTACAGTATATACGGCATGATATTGGTGTCAAGCATTGTATGACTGACTTGTGTGTTCAGTTTGCTTATGTATAACAGAAGCATAACTGTGAAAGTGTGGAAAAATCTGTACTGTGTATTTTCCTCTAAAAGTAACGGGTCTCATAACCGTATGTTAATAATTTGTCTGCCATTGACTGCTCTCGTGTCCTCATAAGGCAAGTGACACAACATGAAACTTTCTCAGATTAACTCGGAGTCTGTGGTCCATTTAGAGGTTGCTGTATTAGGTGATCACCACCACAGTGAAAAAGCCATTATGCTGTCCAAGAAAACCTCTGTTAAATGTACTGAGCTACTTTAATGCTGTTGCATCTAAATTCAAATGAAGGTCATTAATTACTTTTATCACACAAATGCAGAACCAGAATGCTTGTGCATTTTTGAGTACATTTCTGAGTTCTCCCACTTTATTGGTCTGATTTTTTTATGCTGACAGGTGGTAGATTTTTGTGAATTTGTGTCTCCACCTTGTTTCATAAGAACCAATGTCTCTTCCACCTAGACATTGCTGATTCACTTGCTGATAGAGTGAGTTCATTTTTGTTACAGCAAAGATGAAGCAGAAGTAATTTCTATCTTGCATGCACTGAATGCTGTACTATAGGCCATGGAGATAAGTGTAGAAATTATTGAATAAAGGGCATTAAAACATAAATTTTGCATGTTATTTTTCTTTTTCCAAACAAGGCCCTCCCAGGCAGTGTTACTTGTAAGTAGGTCATGAGTCAGTATAGGTGCTGAGTGGTTTGGAGCTGATGTGCCTTGGCTGTGGCAGTCCCCCGTCGCTCCCAGCAGTTTGTCAGTTCACCCATGGCAGCATTCAGTGTCACTGGGTGGATTATGGTCATGCATTAGGGTACCTTTACATTTTCTGAATGAGTGGGTTGAGGCAGATTGGTTCAGTGATGTGGTGTGTCCTTTTAGCACATTCTGATATGGAAAGCACTGTTACATTTTGGGTTGGAGGTTTGAATCATCCTTACACAGTGTATGTCCATGTTCTACCTGTGTTGTGCATATATCCTGTAGGTTGCCTCCTGTACTTCAAAGATGTGTAGTTTGGCTAGAAAGCTTCTCTAAATTGTCCATAGTGTATTACTGTAAATGTGTGCCTGTGTGTGGACTTGGTGATAGACTGGCATCCTGACACATGCTGAATTATTTGTAAGTTTTGTATCAGCACTGCCTAACCTTAACCATCTTCCATATTGCGATGCAAGTGGTTTAAAGAGCATACAGAGGGTGCCATAGTTATGTTACCATTTTACAATGGTTCAGGCTTTAAAACCTGTTTCAGTAGCTGATTGCTCCTATTGGAGAGCTAAAAAAGAATATCTGTAATTTTCACATGTTGAATCATATTGCTAAATATTGAGCTGAATGTGATGCAGTGTCTATGAAGTAATATGCCTTTTATGTTTTCTTTTTTCAGACAAACCAGTTAACTTCCAAAATCAAATACTTGATGGTAAGTAATTGTTGCTTTCTTTCTATTTCCTCTCTACCAGTAACATAGTGCTCCATCAAGGGTTTTAGTTGGGCTCTCCATTTAATTGTAGCAGTGTGGAGACAGGGACATGGTATCATTTGGTCTGGGGTCTTTGTATTTCAGATATAACTTTAGCTCAGCTGCCTTTCATCCACCAGCACTCTATCAGCTGTGCTGTACCTCTTTTTCCTTTATGTTCCAGTGTCATTTACAGCTGTTTGACTTTGTTTCTGGCCCAGTTGGCAGATCTTTACGCTTTAGGCTCAAGATACACGCTCGCTAAATTAATACATCCCACTGTGTAAAAGTTTTAGTCAGCATGGATACCTGAATCAGCCTTGCCTACACTGGTAGCACTAATATCCCAGTAATTTTGGAAGCTGAGGGTGACAGCAGGGTCTCTGACAGTGAAAAGAGCTGGAAGCAAACTAGGGAAGGCGATGAATGGGATTCCCATAATCCCTGTGTCACCTGCTCTTTCTCACCATGAATATGATGCAGAATTCAGAATGAACAAAAAACTTTTTCATTTATACAGCTATCTGACCTCAGTCGAATCAAAATCAATTTGAGACATATGCATGCTCATGCAGGTGGGCCATGGTACACCAAATTTTTTTGAAGGTGCATGGATATAGATAAACACAGATGTAAAACAGTCTCTGTCTTTTTAAAGTGACAGTCTTTTTCTGCAGTTCATGATGGGATTATATATTTCTGTGTTTGTTGTATGAATTGGGGCTTAATATTAATTCGTGTTAATTTATGAAATTCTTCACAGCACTAATGTGGAGTCCCAAGCCACATCTTATGAGCAGCAACAACTTCTGTATGAATCTTTTACCTGTTCGGGTACTGATTTCCCAGTTATTGGTGTTTTGCTCACAGCTAAATTGTAGGGGATTTCAGTCAAAGGGTTTCGTAAGGATGAGTAAGAACATAAGAAATTTACAAACGAGAGGAGGCCATTTGGCCCATCAAGCTCATTTGGGGAGAACTTAACTAATAG
>JAODKC010000070.1:200082-226265 GCA_026777985.1 Mormyrops attenuatus | reverse complement strand
TACTATCCTGCAGATTAGTGATTTCAGCTTTTAGAGCTCTTTTGGAGTTAAAGTATTGGAAGAAACTTTTAATGTCACCCTTAGCCTCCAATGCAATCTTCCTTTCTACATTCTTCTTAGCGAGTCAAATGTTATTTATTAACTCAACCTGTAGACTTAGATACTCCTGCTTTATTTTGAAATCATTAGTTAATTTCCATTTGTGGAAGAGAGCCCTTTTCCTCCCGACTTTATTCTTAATTTCTGTAGTAAACCACCTTGGTTGCAGTTTCCTAGATTTAGTTTTGCTGGAAACAGGTGTGAAGTCCTCTTGCACTTGCAACAATGTGCTTTTAAAAAATTCCCATGCCCCTTCAACAGTTTTGCTGTTTAACTCCATCCAGTTTACAGTTTCTAGTTTCAGTCTCATTCCATTAAAGTTAGCCTTCCTAACATTGTATATATTTGTTTTGGACTTTGCTCTTCGGACACTAAAATTAACCTCAAATTTAATCATGTTGTAATCACTACCGTCCAGTGGTTCTAAGACCTATAATAATAAGCAAAATAATAATAATAATAATAATAATAATACATTTCATTTCTAGTGCACTTTTCATTAAAACAAATCTCAAAGTGCTTCAGAGTAAGACACATAAAAACAACAAAGGAGAGAGAATTTAAAAAAAAATACATCAAGGGAAAGCCTTTTTAAAAAGGTGGGTTTTCAGGCCACGTTTAAAAGTGTCCACGGTCTGCGGTGCTCTCAGATGGTCTGGGAGAGCATTCCAAAGGTGGGGAGCGGTTGAGCAGAAGGCCCAATCCCCCATTGTGCGGAGTATAGTCCGAGGGAGTGTGAAGAAGAGTCCTGAACAGTGATGAGATCTTTGAGGTAAGAGGGGGCAGTTCCATGAACACATTTGTGGGTGAGGAGTGAGACCTTATACTCAATGCGGAGAGAAACGGGGAGCCAGTGAAGTGTCTTGAGAAGAGGAGTGATGTGGTTGAATTTTCGGACCCTCATCAAAATTCTAGCAGCACTGTTCTGGATGTGCTGGCTTTTTTGAATGTTCTTATTAGTTGTGCCAATGAGAAGTGCATTGCAATAGTCCAGCCTGGAAGAGACAGAAGCGTGGACCAATCTTTCAGCATCTGCCAGGGTCAATGAGGGACGAAGTTTGGCGATGTTTTTGAGATGAAAGAATGAGGTCTTACAGAGCTGTTGGATGTGAGCATGAGAAGGCGACTGTACGGGTCCTGGTCGGAGTGTAGCAGTCAAGAAGGCTTGACAGAGACTGATTGTAGATGTCCACTGTTTCCGTCACTGTGTAAAGAGCTGCAGAGCCAGGCAATACGTGTTGTAGGTCCAGAGCCAGGGCATCAGGATCGATGTTCTTTATAGATCTAAAGTGGATTTGCCGCTTCGGTTTGCAGTGGGATGAGCAGGAAAGAGGCAACTCCATAAAAATGACTTTTTGGTCTAACAGCCCAAGGTCACATACTTGCCGGTTTGTGATCGGAACAGAGTTGGTTATCACCAAATCAAGCGTGTGCCCCCTAGAATGAGTGGGAGGATCAACATGTTGCTGCAGATTTAGACTGTCGAGTAGATGGAGAAACTCGGCAGCATAGTGACATGAGGAGGTGTCAAGATGAATGTTTAGGTCTCCAAGTATCAGAATGTTGGCAGAGATTGTGCAGAGTGTACTGAGAAAGTCCTGAAATTCTGAAAAGAAAGCTGAGTTAATTTTAGGTGGACAATAGATGAGAAGGAGGGTTAATGACACAGGAGGCTTACATTTTAACGCAAGGCATTCAAATGGTGACAACACAGGTAAAGGAAAGGAGAAAAACTCCAGGTCCTGACGATGTATGACAGCAAGACCACCTCCACGACCAGTGCTGCGTGCCTTCCCGATGTAAAAGGGGGGCAGGCTTCATTTAGAGATAAAAATACTCCAGGCTCATGCCATGTTTCAGTAAGGCACAGGAGATCTAGTTCCTTTTCAATAATGTGATCCCATTAGTGAGACTAACATTGCAGCAGGTTACGGATTACAGATTATAGGCCATAGGACAATCCAGAATGATTCAGTATTTAGGCAAAACTGTATAAAAAAACTGTTAAAAAACCGGCAGGAAACACAGCATCATCCATGTTTCTGTTATTCCTATAATGTCATAATGTCATAAGTGTCTGATGAAATTAAGGCATCAAAATCATGAATTTAGTTTCTAATACTCCTAGCATTTAAGTACAGACCACAAAGGGTAGGTCTTTTACAATGCCCACTTTTAATAGTAATTGGTGCTTTCCATTTCCCCCACTTATATTCAACTCACTTTATTAAACCTCAAAGGAGACTGATATTCAGAAAACCAAAAATGCAATACAAATGAAACATTTATTAACAAAAAGTTGGATTTGATTGTTTTCATACAAGTTCAGTGCTCAGTGGTACCAAAATATTATTTCCTTTTTAAAATTAGTTTACTGTAGTAATAATAATAATAATATGACAAACAAATAACATGGCCCTTCAGTAGCATCTCAGTATTAGAGTGAGCTATGTTGAAGATAAGCTGGCTCTATTAGTAAGGGCGTTTTTCCACCGCACCAGGTACCGTACTTTCGGTACTTCCATAAAGTACCAAAAGTATGGTACTTCTTTTGTGTCAGTTTTCCACTGGTGTAAAATCTGGTACCGGTGCCAAATTACATCATCAGTGACCGCCCCTGACTGACATCATCACAAAGCGCAGCTTAAATCATAATTATAAAAAGAAAAAGCCTAGAATTAAAACTAACAGTTTAGGCTGCAAAATGCAGTTTATTGTTATGTCATGTTATGTCAGCTTCTATCACAGTATAAATAATACCCAAATTGCATGAATGCTGCCATCATTCACGTTTACGTAGGTACACTTACTTAGGTAGAATTATCTTACTGCTAATTCAATCTTTTGAAAGCAAATAAATGATTTAATTAAGTTTTTTGATTTTCAAGCGGCATTGTTCGGTGTTTCGCATGTGCCCCATTTCCTCCAAGCGGCCTGCTATTACGGCAAATACTTTTTTATTCCAAGTCGTGCCATCCAAATCCCGCTGGATCTGTTCATCTGAGTGTATGGCGATTAAAGCCTGTGTTTCCTCGTTTGTCCATCCTTCCATTTTACTTTTTTATATTTTTGTTTCTACTGCTTTTTATTTTGTTTCTCGCTGTTCGCTGTGTGTTTCAAAAGATGGCGGTTGTATTTTGTGTTTCAGCGGCAGGCTATTTGCATAACCAATCGACAGCAAATACATTTGCAAGTCCCACCCCAAAGTACCGAAGTACCAAAGAAGTACCAGAGCTGGTTTGGCATTTTCAGTACTGGAACTTCCGGGACTGGTACTCGACCAGAAGTCAATGGAAAAGCAAAAGTACCGTACCGAAAGTACCGTACTTTGTGCGGGGGAAAAGTGCCCTAAGATGCTACGGAAGAACCTGATTATCTGTATTGGGTGTGTGAAATTAGGGCAGCACCTAAGCTCTGCAGGGTGGTAGATCTCCAGGAGAAGGGCTGGGCAGCCTTAGGGTATTTTCACATATAGTCCTTTTTAAAGGATTTAAACTCTGTCCTCTTAAAGTGGTTTAAAAAAGTGGAGTGACAGAAAACTCCGTTCTTCTTGCAGTCACATGTGAGTTCATTTGAAAGAGGTCTCGGTTCTCTTTTTGGTCCACTTCAGTTCTGATGGGGCCTCCGTCCTCTTTCTGTTGACATTATTGTTACCAGCAGCCATGGTTCCATTTCTGTTTTTTTTACAAACATTCTGGTGCAGTACCATTTGATGGCAAAAGGTGAAGTGAACCTGAGGCACTTTGCATTCACAATGTACCGGTTAAGGTGCAACGCAGACTTGAAACTGAGACCACCTCCTGAGCTGGGCAGCCTTAGGTATTCACATATAGTTTTCACATATAGTCCATTTTAAAGGTGAGCAATGAGAAACAAACAGACATCAGCATTTGCAGCATTGAAACATGTTTTTGGTGTTACTTGACAGTCGTGGACATGACCATCCTTACTTTGCCCAAGGTATATGATGAGAGCATGGATATTACAGCAGTCACAATCTCAGCACAATAAGTAATTAGGAAATTAAAAGACAAATATACTTGCTTTGCTTTTTACATATGTGGTTCAATGTCTCCTGCAACTCCCGATTTGTGTAAAGTTAGGCATAATACAGTCCAACTTCCCCATAAATGTGTCCTCCAAGGGGATTGTTGTTATTCTTCTGGACTCTTCCTTTATGTGGTGGGGGGGGGCGGATCATGAGGACAGAAAAAACAATTAGCAGAACAAATGTATAAACCTCTAATAAAGTAGACAGTATAATCGTACTTGAGTTTCAATAAATAGAGATGGCCACCTCTCTCTAAAATTAAACTAACTTCCTGTCTCCGCAGTGCAAAGGTTTTGGCCATTTTCATAGCAATTACTTTTTTTTGTTTACATTTTTTAATCTTTCTTTGTAAGCTTTCTCTCACATTATCTAAGGTTTCTTGGGTTTCTCCAATTGAATAGGGAGGGTAGTACACAAAGAGCATTCCAAGTCTTGAAGGACCCAGGCCAGTCAATGTATAGACAGGGCATGGCCTGGTTTTGACTACATGCTGCAGACCATGTTTTAACAGATCCAATTGCTAAGAAGACATTATAGATTTTGCACACCATACAGTGACGACCGACACTGTTGTCTTATTTGTCTGTCAAAATATTCACTAGGTTTGAGATTCTTAACCATGTTTGAAAAGATTTTTCAACCCATTCAGCAAAATCATTGAAATGCCATTTATATTGACTTCCAATTCATCATCTAACCCTACCTAAGAGGAAGGATCAGTATAGAGAACCGTGTTGTCATTGCTGGCCAGTGAGCATATGCAGTTAGACATGGGCAACTGACAGTGTAATACTTTTATTATGCACCATGGGAGTTATTAATCATGCTCAACACTTTACGCTATAAATCTAACATCATTCTGACACCCTGTGTTTACAACCTTGACAGGTTTTAATATGGCCAACTGAAAATAAACTTTCCCTTTTTTCTTCTGTAAAGCCTGTGAGAATCTCTCCCTGTTGTTACACTGACCTAGATCTTAGGCTCTGGATTCATGAGTTTGTAGGAAAAGCTCTCCTTGCTGCTCAGTTTGCCTTGTTTAACACTCTCCTGGATACGGATCATGCAGTTCTCATGTGTGCGGTTTCCCTGAAAATCCAGATTTCCCTTATCTGACAAAACCAGAGCAGTCCTGTTTTTTGGTTAGCTTACCAGGGGTATGTTTCCCAAAAGCTGTTGTTAGCAATGTACATAGTTGGGCCCATTCAGTTGTATGTAACAACTATGTAAGTTGCTAACTTTGTTAGCAGCAATTTTAGGAAATGCACCCAATTAAGACTCACCTTATCTTCATATTATATTTCTCGGAAGATTTCAGGTTATCATTGTCTAATGTGTACAGTTTTATTCTAGGCACTTTAGTTAAGGTTTAGAAGGCATTTAGTATTCAAATCCTTCTGGGACAAATCTACATACAGATCATTCGGGACCCGTGGGATTTTTTACAGTTGAGCCTGTCAAGGAATCAGCCTGCAGAAATTCAAGATTTTTCCGCAAAGTAATTAGACTTTTTGTGTTTTCACACCAGCCCAGCTGTTTGTAGGAGTCTGTGAACTGTTCAGAGGAGCTTTCTAAGTTATATCTGAATAATTTTGCAATGTAGTAAGGTTCCAGACTGAAAACCACAAGGAAGACTAAAAAAAGAGTGTTGCTGAAATCAGCTGAATTGCTGTTTCTGTTTATTTAATTGTCCAGTAATTGAAAGGCCCTGTTCACACCAGGTATTAACATGGGTCCTGGGTGATCCAATCACAAGTGGACAGCGCTAAATATGCCCATTCACACCTGGCATTAACATGCATCTCTGCATGCGTCTCAGCTGACCATGTTTAATTGGATCTCACTTTCCTGCAACTTATTTAAATGAGCACATAATCACTTCTGTATCCAGAATCTGCCAAACAATGAAAGAAGGAGAAGAAGAAATCAAGGTATTGGCGCATTCCAGGGTAAACAAACTGCCACAGATGTTTGTAATGAATGCCATAATACTCAAAATGTAATAAATATATCTATAAATAAATAGATGAATACATAAATATTTTAATAATCAATGTGTCTTTTTATTTTTAAATAATTCCATAAAAGGTATTATATTTCTTAATAGCATTAATTTTCTATGTATAACCTCTAATTTGTATTTCGTAATAACATAAGAACATAAAAAATTTACAAACGAGAGGAGGCCATTCGGCCCATCAAGCTTGTTTGGGGAGAACTTAACTAATAGCTCAGAGTTGTCAAAATCTTATCTAGCTCAGATTTAAAGGAACCCAGGGTTTTAGCTTGCGCTACACTAGCAGGAAGACTATTCCATACTCTAACTACACGCTGTGTAACGAAGTGTTTTCTCAAGTTCATTTAAAAATGTTCTCCCGCTAATTTCCACTTATGGCCACGAGTTCTAGTATTTAAACTAATATTGAAATAACGTGACTTAAATTTGGCAGTCGTTATTATAAAATATTATTTCACATAATGCAAATGTGATTTCTTAAAAAATTCATACAATATTTCACAATAAAGTTAAACTTGTCACGTTGTAGGCATGCATTTTTACACCACGTCAACAAATGTACATGTTAAAATGGTCTTTTAATACTTAGGTTAATACTTTTCTATTCAAGGGCAAAGGGTTCAATCTGTAATGCATTATGTTGGTTGCCATATGATAATATTTTGAAAAATTCAACAAAGAGGTTCATTGTTTTGCCTAATATGCTGAATTATGTGTACCTCGGAGCAAATTAAGTAAAAGAAGTAAAGAAGCCCCCGGATAGCCCAATATAAAACTATATAAACAATTACACTCTTATTATGTGTTTCTATTAGTATATCCATTATCTAGGCTGCTGAACACACATTGTTACCTGCACGCTTTAATTTTTCGCTAATGTAATTTTTACCGGCACATTTCACCAATATTAATAAAGCATGGAGCAGCTTTGACATAAATAAGGAGGCTTGATCAAAGTGTGCGTTAAATATTAAACTTATTTCTTGATGTTGTAGGGAAAAAAGATGCATTGTTGCTCACAATGCGGTTTAGTACACAATGGCCCACTCTGCACTGACTCACATTCATAAATCATATGTCAAATACCATTTGTGCATTTAATGTGCGTGTATGTACTTATGCCCAGATGAGGACGTTCTTAAATGCGGCCTAGGACACATTCACGTTCACAATGTGGCTATTTGCGTCCCAGACCAACTCCAGATGTGGTTTGAGTGATCGGATATCAATGCATTTTCAATCTGTTTCGGATGAGTTCACACCTGTATTTAGGGCTGTTCACTTGTGATCGGATCACCCAGGATGCATGTTAATACCAAGTGTGAGCAGGGCCAAAGAGAACAGATAGAAGCTGTTTTGTATTCAGATGATTTATCTTAACTCCTTGCATCTACTATATTTGCATAATGAAAGTGATTGTAGATATCAGGACAGGATGCAACAAATGCTGAAAGCTGTGGGTATCGGGCACAGTAGTTGAAATGGTGTCAACAGGAGTAGTTATATAAATGTATACCTCAGGTCCATTGTTTTTTAAAAACAAACAAAGGATGTCCCTGTAGCAGACATCCCTTATTTATGCAAGGTTGTCGTGGCCTTCTGTAATACTTTGCATCTGTCTGGGCTTTTTGTATAGCAATAAACTTTCCATCCTATGGCTGGTGTGTGAACATAATCACATATGTGTTGGCCTTTTAAATGTGTTTCACTCAGCAATTCTTTTAAACCTGGGTAACCAGGCTAATTCTTATCTAAACCACATTCAAACATTAGATAGTACCGGGGGTCGTCACCACAGATTCTGATGGATGTTTTGATTGAAGTCATTTTTACCACATTTTGCCACAGACATGGTATTTAATAACATAACCTATTCATATCTATTGATAACGATAATTTTCACAGTATAATTCAGGTCTTTATTTACTTTGAAGGCTCAAATTTTACTTAGAACGGTCTCTTAAAATGCAGAACACAAAAAGGTGGCAAATTGAATCGACTGCAGATCTAATTTCTTTTTACCTTGTTTATTCACAATATCTCCTTTTTTTAAAAGATGTGGCTGTCGGTGTTCCTCACTGAGACCTGACACTTCATCTGAGGGAGCACTCATCGGTTCCATGATTTTACCAATACAGGAGCAGGTGGCAGGCTCTGTTGACTCATTCAGACTTACTGTGTATATGTTGAGCATAGGTTGTCCGTTATTAAAATATGATGTGACAGGTTTATGGGTGATATTAAGCACTGTCCCTTATTGACTGGTTATCAAAGTTTCACCTTTTCCATTAGTCCATCCATCTTCTTAACTGCTTGTCCTATTCAGAGTTGTGGGGGGTCCAGAGCCTATCCTGAAGGCTACAGGTGCAAGGCAGAGAACAACCGACTACACACACACGCACTACATACACACTCACCCTACACACACACACACACATACACACACACACACACACACACAGATATACATCAATGTTTGTATTCGCATCTTGGTGGGAACGCCATTCATTTTATGAGAAACATCCTCATTCAGTCAACCGTCATTTCCCCCCTATAACAACTTCAAACCCTACCCAGCCCTAACCTTAGCCATAAGTAACCAAACAACAGATTTTATGCATTTTTTTTTAGCGAAAACATGGTCCCCACAAGACTAGTCTTGCCAAGGACACATTTCTCCATATACCGAGACTGACAATCCCTGGCATTACACTGAATTACATTCCAGCAGTCCCTGGGTTTTCACTGGATCATCTAGCATAACCTTGTCTTTAAATTTTTCAAATGTGAGGCATCCTCAATATTCCTGTCGGCCAGGATGAATGCTTTGTATTATTAACAATCTCATGATTAGGGCATCTGAAACAAAATGTCTTTCTAGCAGTCCCACCTAAACTTCCTTTATATAGAACAGTGGAGACTGAAAAAGCCTAAGTTCTTAAACAGTGGTTTGCATGTTTGTTAGGCACCAATCCTGGGATGGATCCACAGTATCGACATTTCCTCACTCCACCTGGTCACCATTCCTAGTGAAGCCATGTATGTTCTCCTTTTAATTTCACATCAACCCCACACTGGGTCTCCCTTTCTACATGATCAGTGTTTGTCTATTGTTTTTCCCCTGATGGAATAGTAGATTTGTTTATGTGTAAGGTGAGTTTCATTTTCATATACTCTTCCTTTCTTGTTATTACTTTGAGTACTGACTGACAGAATGATACATGTGGCAAAAATTAGCTTTATTAGCAGGGTGTCTGAGCTCAGCCTTAGAGATGGGGTGAGTAGCTCAGACATCCGAGAGGAGCTCAAAGTAGAGCCGCTGCTCCTCTGTGTCGAAAGGAGCCAGCTGGGGTTGTTTGAGCACCTACATAGGATGCCCTCTGGATACCTCCCTGGGCAGGTGCTTTGGGCATATCCAACCAGGACAGACTCGGGACACACTGGAGAGATTAAATCTCTCAGCTGGCCTGGGAATGCCTTGGCATTTCCCCAGAGAAGCTGGGGCTTAGTGAGAGGGAGTTCCAGGCATTCCTGCTTAGACTGTTGTGTATACATACAGATCATGGTACATATAATGATTCCACTGTCAAATGTTAGGAGAAGTCACCAATTAACTATTCACAACTATTCATCTATTAAAAACATTTCCTGCAAAAGTGTTGTTCGTTCTTCCGAATTTTTTCAAAACATATGTGGCAAAATTATCGGCATTCCTGAAGAATACCATAAAACCAAAGCATTTTGCGCCTTTGGGGGAAAAAATGTTCCCTGATGTTGCTTTCACTGTCTAGGAACGTTGTTGTTGTCTATGACCATTTTCTGTTTCAGTGGGGTATACATATGTGCTAACATACAGGAAAAATCCTTTTGTCGTCCATCAACCTGGGTAAAACCAAAGAACTTTCAACTCAAATGAGGAATAAAAAGCTGTTGAGCTGCATAGGTTGGTGAATGGCTACAGAAAAAAATGGTATTCCGTTAACATTAAGCAAGCACAATTATGGTCACAGTAAAGTAGTTTGAAAAGGATGAAACTGCTGAAAACTTGCCAGGAAGGGGATGCATCCACATATTGTATACAGTTAGGAGGATGATAAGAGAGGCAAAGAGGATCCCAAATATCACAATGTCACAACTGCAAAGATTAATTGAATCTTGAGATTTCAAAATCAAGTGAGACGCCACCTCAGAGCAGTAACTTTTTGAATAAGTTCCATGAAGGAAACCCTTCCTGACACAAACAGAAATCCCAGCGTCTGAGGATTGCCAAGCAACATTGGTGTTACAAGTGGAGTTATGTGTTGTGATCCGATGAAACAAAAATTTTGCTTACAAACTCCATCATCATGTTTGGCAAGAAATAGGACTGCATACAAAGAGAGGCAGATCATACCCATCGTAAAATATGTTTTGAGGGTGTTTTGCTGCCAGTGGTGCAGGTGTCTATGTTAAGGTCAGTGGCATAATGAATTCCATTCAGTGACAGAACATTTTAACCCAAAAATCTGGTTACCTCTGTCCAAAGGCTGACACTGGACCATGGCTGGGTCTGCTAACAAGACACAAAGCACACATCAATATCAAAAAAAAAAAAATGGTTGCAGCATCACGAAATCAAGGTTTTGCAATACCTCGCTCAGTCTCCATGCTTGAACCCAATTGAAATCTGTGGTCTCAACTGAAGAAGGCAGTTCACAGGAAAAGACTCAAGAATCTCACTGAGTTGGAAATGTTCTGCATGGAGGAGTGGTCCAAGATCTCTCTAAAAGTGTTCTCCAGTCTTATTAGACACTACAGAAAGAAGCTGTACTGTCGTTCTCTCCAGGGAAAGCTCCACCAAATACTGAAATTTGGAGTACCAATATTTTTGGAATTTTGCATTTTTATTATGAAAAATTGTGGCACTGAAGGAAATCTTTTTATTCCAAAAATCTGTTTGAAAACTAATGCATGAAGCTTACCTATTTGTTTAAGCCCACCAAAAAATCACTCATTCTTTATGCGTTTCTTTTTATATATTAACTTTAGCTCATATTCATGGCACGAAGAATTATGGAGTTGACTGTAGCATGCAATCAAAATCTATGAGGTTTAGTGTAATACCACACATAAATATTTTAAAATGTTGTGGTCCATTCCTGTGCACAATGGAATGAGAAGGCACATTGCAGTAAAGTAACCTTGAATCTAAATTAACAAAATATCCAGATATCGAAGTCTTAATCTACAGAGCCACACTGTGCTGTATTATGTATGATGTCATGTCTACTGTTGTTTACTGTGGAGTGTGGTGATATTTTGCAGTTCCCTAAAACACTAATCATTTAAATCTATGGCTGTTTTTGCCAAAGCTAGGCACAGACATTTGTCATTTCCACAGCCACTAGGGCACAGTCATTGAACATTGCCTCAGTGACACATCCATGTGTGTCTGGTACATGAGGCTTGATGAGCACATTTTACCTATTCTACAGCTGTGACTGACAAAGTATGTTTATTGTCAGAAATTAAATATATATTTTAATGAACAATAGGTCCTAACCTAGTGTTCTGTATTTCAAATGACAATGGACATATGATGGGGATTGTGGAAGATGAATGTATGAATACCTCAAGTGAACATGATTATGATTTGACATTGCCGTGTGTTCAGTTTTCTCCAGTGAAAGACACTGACATTTTATTAATCATGCGTGTGAATTTATGAATACCTGTGGACCAAATACTACAGATGTTTGTTCCATAGGCATTAACGTGACTAGAACGCTGTGTGAAGTGATAAAATAATTTCTCCTTTCTTTTGTTTTGTTCATCTCGTATTCAATACATTACTTCAAGATTAATTACATTAATGTTAATTGGTGAAACCAGGGGCGCTCCTAAAGATTTTGGGCCCCATGAAAGTATATCATGTTGGGCCCCCCAGTGCAAACCAATGCAGTTATTTTCCAATTTTTTAGGCCCCTGCCACTCAATCATCATCTCAATCATCCTAATTCCCCCCCACCCCTTACAGCGCTCCTGGGGGAAACTGTAATGTTTTTAGTGTGGTGTTATTGTATTACAGGAGTACAGTAGGCTATATGCTGTGGTATGTTAAGTAGCTGGGGCAATGCATCAACGTAAACAGTTACTTAAATATGTCGATTAAGTCAGTAAATTTGTAAATCCTGTCCTGGCGGTTCAACATTAATATTGGTATTAAAAAGCATTATTTGTAACTTGCTTGATAGTAGGTCTCAAGGTCAAGTGCTGTCTTCCGTCCTTCCATCTATCCATCCATCTTCCAAGCACGGGGTCACGGGGTATCTTGGGGCCTGAAATAGCAGAGGCATGACACAAGGGAACCCTGGGTGGATTGTCAGTTTATTGCAGGTCACACAGTCACATAACAATGGTAGTTTAGAGACACCAGGTAGCCTAGTTGCATGTCTATGGACTGCAGAAGAAAACTGAAATACGTGATGGAAACCCATACCACATGAAAAAAACTCACAAACTTTACTGACACAGAGCAAATTTAAACACCCCACCCTGGTTGTGTAAGGTGACAGCGCTATCTACTGCACTACTGCAGTAATTATCCTGCTTTTATAGACCTATTTTGCTTGATTGACCATGTACAATTTGTGAGCACTCTCTGCTGTTTTCGTGAAAAAATCTTCCCAGAACCATCAGATCCATTTGTCATAAATATCTGGGATCCCATAGGCTGTTATTACTTTGGCCTCCTGATTGAGATGTGGGGGTGAGGGGATTGCCATAACCCAAATGAAAAGTCAAAGAGAACTGCATTGAGTAGAGAAGCAGTACCTGTGAACCAAAAGGACATAAATTGTAGCCTAAGATTTCTTTATAAGCTCCAAAGATCTTTTTCAAACTTTCAAGGTTTAATGAGTTCCCTCAGAACCTGCTTGATAATTCCCTAAGAACCCTCTTGTCTAGACTTAGCTGCCTATTAGCAGGATATTTTGAGGCATCATCACAGCTTGTTTTCTCAACAGTTGACAAGGTTTTTCAAAGTATTTTCCCTCTGTAATCAAGAAATCTGTTTCCCTGTTTTAGCTATACGCTTCCCAGCTGTTCATTGTAGTGGATGCACAGATTTTTATTAAGGGGGTGGGGGGGGGGAGAATTAAGGCTTGTGATGTTGTGGTATTCAGGTACATTCCACAATGACAGTTTTCAAGTATTTCACCTTTGTCTTATTTGCTGGTTTAGGCTTCTTATATTTATTTTTTCCTGATCCTTTTTTCGGGACAGGCACTAATTACTGATGTCCTTCAGTAGCATATATTAATAAATAAATTATATTTGTGCATATTATCAATACATTTTAACACCCTGCTCATTTTACTGCCATGTTTAATTTCACTATAAAATTTGTTAAGAAAAGACTTGGAAGAGGTGTCGCCAAACCAGAACTACAGCCCAGGAAGTTTTAGAAAATAAATTTGCACCCCGTCACCCTGACTGTGATAAGCAGATGGACGGATGGATGAATGGATTGAGCGATTGATTTTACAAATTTTATTAGTAACTGACAGCTGAAATGTTTTGAAAACAAAGACGACAGAGACCATTTTAAAATAAACAGCAAACTACACTAAAATGTTTGAGAGCTTTCTACAAAAATGACTACATCTCACAGTAAATAACCAGCTGGAAATGACAGTTTCACAGCTATGCTTGGATGCATATTTCTGACACAGCTGTAACAGGTGCACCCTGAAAGTGACAAGTGACTTTGTTTTGTTTTTTTAGCTTCTTACGACAACACCTCTAAGACTTAATTTTGATGAATAAATATTTATTTTGTGAAAGCATTTGATGATTTCTTGGTGTTAAATCATTCTGTTGTAATATTAAGTCATTTCTGTATTTCATGATATTAAGAAATGTTGATGTTGTGAAAGTATGTCATGATTTAGTGATGGAAAGTCATTCTGTTGTGATATTAAGTCATTATTTCATGATATTAAGAAATATTTATTTTGTGATGGGGTGATATTTCTGCCTAGTACATTCATCCTGTCCCTTGACTGGTCACAGTGTACAGATGAGGCTTAGGAGGTGGCCAGGAAAGACCTGATCCCATTGCCATAGCAACCACCATTCTGCTCTACTCATGATTTTTGCCAGCTTTTTTCATCAGCATTGTGCCCCCCTTGTCTCATTGCCAGTTGTACTGTCTCATTCTTTGTAAAAGTTTGTCCCAGAGCATTTTTCATATATTTACAGTGTAAATATACCTCAGAGTATGTAATTGTCTTTCATTAATGAACATGATTAAAATGTAGCACAATAAAGTATCTTATTATAAAATGTGCTGCATAGTGTCAGAAATGTCATCATGTCCCCTTTGCCAGTACATCTGTTACGATTATGAGCTTTTTCCTAAAGCCTCCTAATCAAAAGTACTGTACAAAAATCTGGCTTTATTAGGTACATTAACTAGTTGTAGTGTGTTTGGTGTCATAAAAGTCATTCAATGAAAACAAACAACTGCATGTAAAGAAAGATTAAAATTGTGTATGGTTGGAAATGTCCCCAGTGGTTGTCCCTCGGTTTTGATTTGGCAGTTTTGATCTGAGCAGAAATGTACTGTAATTAATACCAAGCAAAAAAAGGACTAACATGCCCCCTGTTAATAAAACCCAAAGCTAACCCATTGTCTTATAGAAATCGAGAGCTCTACACTCACAAAACCAGTCAAGAGTCACACTGAAGGTCTGAGGGTTCCTGCAGTGAGAATCAGAGACATGTGACAGGAACTGAGAAAGAGCTAACAGGCTCTTAGGTATATCCTACTTCTTGAGGCAATTCATATTACCTTTCAAGCTTTAAATGTCCCTTGAGTTTCATTCAAGGCTTCAGATACGGACAGGAGATGGCAAAATGTTTTTTGTTTTTTATTTTTGCTAAACATTACTATTGAAGCTTAGTGTACTCGGGATTTATGTGAATGAATGACTGCACAAATTAGGACGTTTCTCCTGGGTACCTAAGGCAGATAATGAAACAGCACTGCAAATTGTCACCAGATGGGACTCTAAGAGTGAGAATTGGCTGGGAATGTCCCCCAGTTGGTGTTGCTTCCCCAGTTTGGGGGCAGGGGTTCAAGTATGATTGCAGAGCTTACACCTCTCCATCTGTTGCCAGCAGTGAAGAGGCTTGTGGTTGAGGGAGGGGTGTATGTTTTTTAAAAGGAAAAAAAAAACTAATTGGGGTTAATGTGACCTCTTGTGGCCAAAGACAGCCTGACTTCAGTGTCCTGGATATAGTGGATGACACTAGCCCTGATTATGGGCATAATTCTCCCATCCTGCCATCTGGAATAGGCCATGTCATCAGTGAGGCAGCTTATAACTTTTCAAAATTCATTCTTGAGCCCCTTAGTTTACGGAATTAAAGTGGAGATTGCCTGAGTTCAAGTACTGTATTGACCAGTGGTGGACAGGATTTCGCTAATCTGCTAATCGCTGATTATCAAAGCAACATTTTTGTTGCAGATTACCATTTTCGCTAACTTTGATAGCCAGTAGCGGACCAATTACCTTCCGCTAACTTTAGTTCTACCCACTGTAAATCTGCTAACATTTTTTGCAGGCAAAGTTAAAAAAAATGTAACCGTCAAAAACGTTTGTAAACACTAAAATCATTCATATTTGTTACTGTCATGAGCGTTTCTGCAAAAGTGTCTGACTGACTACTAAACACAAGACGTTGATAACTTGTTGGATTTAAGGTGGTCTGGGCTAAATGTAAGTGAAAGAAGATAAAGTCCATTTAAACTGGGGTACCCAGAATTAACTGGAGAACAGTGGCCTGTACTACGGGTTACTGACTTAGCGTGGTAACTTGTCGGATTTAAGGTACTACAGTTTAAAATGGACTTCATATTCGTTCACTTACATTTTGCCCAGACTACCTTAAATCTGACAAGTTACCCCGATAAGCCAGTAACCTGCTTCATAGTACAGGCCACGGGGGCCTGTATCACAAAGCTGGATTTCTTGCTTAGCTGGATAACTTAAGGCACCCTAGTTTAAATGGACTTTATCTTTGTTAACTATGATTAGGCCCAGCCTACCTTAAATCCGACAAGTCATCTGACCTTGCAAGAAATCCTGTTTTGTGATACTGGCCTCTGGTTGTATATTTTGGGTTCTGATTGACAGAGCAATAGGCAAATTAAATAGCTGAGACCCTCCTTCCTAGTTTTTGGTAAACGGCACTATGTTTGTAGACTCAAGTGGCTTCACTGAGGGCAAAATGTCAGGATGGGCCCGTTGTGAAATAGGGCTTCTCCAACAAAAAGTATTATACCTCGCAAAGGGGATATCACAGAAAGAAAATTTCCAATACATACTTATTCTGCAGACTCAATAGAATCCCACGAGTTCCAACTGCATAAGTTCTAAATATCTCCTGCAGTTCGACAGATACTTCAGTGTTAAACAGGTTAACATTTTAGGTCTCTAGGTATATTTTTAAGGGTTTCATAGCCAAAAATTAAACCAAAGATAAATATATATAATAAAAGTTAGTGGTTAGTGGATATCGTTAGCTTCTGCTAAATTTTTTTTTGCATTAATGAATTAAACTTTGGAGTTAGTGGATTAGTGGTTAGCAAAGTTAACTTTTCAGTTAGCTGTGCCCACCACTGGTATTAACCTGACTCTATTCACCTTCATTACTGACATATCCATAGTGACATTGGTGTCTTCAGTGGTAAAGAGACCCAGGCTCCAAAATAAAAGAAAAAACTATAATAATCAGTACAAAAAAAACCAATCACTACACAGCATTTCTGTAAATCTGCAAATTTAAATGCATATTCTGCAAATGTAAATCACTGACTTTAACCATAATTTCAGCAATAAATCGCAGGCAGTGATGACTGCATAAGTCGTACCTTAAAATTTAAATACTTCATTCATTATGAATGCTTTACTCTGAGAAATACGTATTTATCGTCTGAAATATAGAACATGGATAATCAGTACTTTGTGTGTGTTGTGTTATATTTCTGCGATATGCACGCTTTAAAACATTTGGTAGATTTTTGTACCACTGGTATGTTTCTAACAGCATTATCAGTGAACTTTCAATTTATAATTAGTACATTTGAAATTTGGACAGTCCATAAACAAGACTTTCATCAAATTAGGCTCATATTGTGCATCCATTTTTGTCAGTTGTACCAGAAAGAAAAGCAGCTGAATATCCTTCCAGTTCTGTTATTATTTCAGAACATCTTTCAAAATCCCAGCAGCATCTACAAAGCATGGGTGTTTGCTTTCCCTTTGTTGGAAGTAATTAACTCTGCAAAGGACTGTGGGAGATAACAAGCTACAGCTGATGCAAGTGTGTGTATATCTTTCTGAGATGCATGTATGCTAGGATACATTTTATTGGGTCTATCATCACTTTAGGAAATCCTACAGTAACATGCCACATTGACAAATAATTTTTTAGAGAAATAATAACCTGTAATGACACAGGAGACTAATGAACTGGACAGTCTTTAATGAGCTTTATAACAGGCTGCTTGTTTACACCAGTATGGGAGGAGTTTTTCTGTATTACAAATACTGGCTTTCCCCATTTTCCTTCTATAGGCTGCAGCCTGAAAAGGAAAAAGTGAGAGCACTTGAGTGAGAGAGAAAGTTAGTGATTTGTCTAGAGTGGTGGTCAGCAACTGGGGGCCCTGGTCTACATCCAGACCAAAATATAACTGAATCTGGCATGCAAATCGGCGAGAAGGCCCACCACCCCAACCTCAATCCCAATGCCATTTGGACCTCTGGGAAAAATAGGCAGGGACCCCTGCTCTAGGTATAAGACTTGAGTCATTTGTTGTATGAGAGTGACTAGAGCTAACTAGATGAGGAAAGATCCATCCTGACCCCATGTCAGTGTTTGGCTTCAAAGCAGTAGGTAACCCTTTTAAATAACACCTGGAATATGAGCAAAGGACAGAAGTGCAGGTACCATACTCCATAATGTATAAGCTGAGTTTGAGTTTGACTTTCTTTTGGCCTTAATTGTGTATTGTGCTAATTAATGTCATTCAAGCCTTATTTTTCCACAAAAAATAGAGGCAGTAATGCATTTAAATTTCTGTTATGTTTTACACTTTTTTTTAGAATATATTAGTGTCTCCGCAACTGAGTCACTGTAAACCTTTCTGAGAGAATGCGCAAGAAGAAAAGAAAGTGAAAATGTTATGAGTTTATGTGTAAGACTAATGCCATTGGTATTCCATGGGACTATGCAAACACTTATGCTGTCATTCAGGAAAAACCACAGACCATCGTGCTATAAACTCTCTTTGTCCGTGGCAGTTTATGTTAGCAGCATCACTGCTGCATCTTACATTTTTGATAATTGGTAGTCACAGGACTCAGTCTCATCCTGCCATCTCTCTCAAACTGAAGTGGTGCTTAGAAGAACGATCTTGTGAAAACTGTTGTGGGGAGGGGGGGCGTCAATAGAAAATGGTAACATGGCAACAAGTGGAGAGTGAACTACATGTTAAACATGAAGTGGATACAGGGCAAGGATGTGCAGAGTTGCAAAGGGAGTTTCGCAAGAGGGAATCGGGAAGAGATAGCGAGCACTCCCCAAAACAGAGGCTTGAATTATTTAATCTTGCGTGGTGCTGCTGACAGGCACTGTTGATTTATTCATGTATATTTCAGGACGTTGTAATCTTTTCATAGTTTGCCTGCTTTGCTTTGTGCTGGAGATGACAGTGACAGAATTGGGCCTGTTACTACATCTCCATTATTAATATCAGACACCCAGGCAATGTAGGCCTGCTCCGCGTTTAAGTATCTCATACATCTGGTTTCCCCTCAAATTTATTATAGGTATGACTTATTTGGTACTTTTTATTGAAGATTTCTGGCTCCCTTCCATACAGGAATTTTCTTTGAATAATTGGGAATAGTGCTTCAATATATTTCTATGCAGAACTTTTGTCTTTTCTTACCATGTTATATACTTTTCGTCTCCTATTATATATTATATTGTGTGTATACACTGATGACCCAAAATAATATAACTGTTCAACTTGCACATTGTGAAAGATTTTTTTCTTAAATGTATTTTACTTATCAACTTGAGAGTGGTCATGAAATATAGCACTTTATCATAACATACCAAGCTGTTAAAATTCTATTTACAATTCTGTTGGCTCAAATTTCGTAACTGGTGTCTCATGGTTGTTCACATTAAAGGTTCTAGTTATTCCAGTTAAGCTTTTTCGTGGGATTACTACACTTTAATCATATATATCATATTGTGAAGGCGGATTAAAAAGCTTGTCTCTGCACAAATCTGTGAATTCTTTTCTACACCACCATCACTTGTTTAGTGATATATTGTTGATGAGACACTGCAATTATTATTATCAAGTATCTAGTCTATTCAGAGAAGTTACATTCACATCAGTTTGGCAAACAGATTTTTTTGTGCAGCTGTTGACAAATCAACATACACATGTGCAGTGGTAAGTGTGGATAACAGCAGACACAAATCAGCGCAAGTTCATAATCAGTAACTTGTGCTGACTCAGATATAAAAATACATTTCTCTGTAATGTGCTAGAAACTATGTTTACTAATGTCATTTGCCCACAATTCTGTCTGAATTTATGCACTTTTTCCTGATGCAGAAATATTTTCACATCAGCAATGTAAACGAAGTACCTTATATTTTACAGACGAGTAAAGTGTCAGGGCTTCGATTTTAGCATCAGCAACACGCTCATCACCTTTCAGGTGAGATGCTGGCATATTGGGTAACAGTCATGTGGATTCTCTTAACTCCCATCCATCTAATCACTTTCAGTAACAGTCAAAAATGTAGGCATTCCAAGCAATCTATAAAGGAAAATGATATTGTCGCATCACATGACCTGGCCACCTGACCCAAACATAGCAGAGATGGTTTTGGAGGAGTTTGACTAGAGAGTGAAGGAAAAGCCATTGAGTGCTCAGATGATATGGTACCTCCTTCTGGACAGCTTTAAAAGCATCACAGGAGGCCACCTCATTTAACTGGCATAGAGGAGACAGTAGGGTCAGCCAGTCCCTGGATCAATTGAGGTTAAGGCCCTTGCCCAAGGGCCCAATGATGGGATCACTCTTCTGGCCCAGGGATTTCAACTGGCAACCTTCTAAGTTGCAACTCACAAAGCCGCCCATCCCCACAAAAAATGTATGTTATTTTATGGTTTATTCTAAAATATAGACAATGTAGCACAAATAAACCTTTCTACAAAACTTTTGACTGGTTCTGTATCATAGTCAGGGTTCGGTGGGGGGTGCGGTTATAGCCTGTCCTGGGCAGCATAGGACGCAAGGCTGGGGTGTTAGTCAATCACACACATCTACATAAAATACTTAGAGGAAATTTCTAGACTGATCCATTACCAGCAACATTAAACACTCATTTGCCACTCATTTATATCCATTACGTGTGCAACAATTCCTCAGATCCGTGGTTCAGTTCAGACCTTGATTCTTGAGCCATGGTTTGGTTCATACTTTGGTTCATTCCAACCAAACACAGACTTTATTGTTATAAATTTTATCCCACTCTGTAGTATGTGTCCATAATGTCAATTTTTAAGCCTGTGTGTTTGCACACTCATACCTTCTATGTGTTTCTCTTCAGGTTGCAGGGGGATGCTCTGTGGCTTTGGTGCGGTGTGTGAACGTGACCCAGCTGACCCCTCCAGGGCTCAGTGTGTATGTAAGAAGATGGCGTGCCCCCAAGTGGTGGCGCCTGTGTGTGGCTCAGACTCGTCCACGTACTCTAATGAGTGTGAGCTGGAGAAGGCCCAGTGCAGCATGCAGAGACGCATTAAGGTGGTGCGCAAGGGACCCTGTGGTGAGTCCACCCATTCTCACATACTCCTTCATGTCAGTCATGGGTGATATGGGAAACAACAGTATGGTTAACTTACCCATAACATAACTTACCCAGAACAATTAACTCATGTCTCAAAAGCAAATGATTCTATCAATCAGTCAGTGCCTCCAGAATGAATAGTACCTCCACCATCTTTTAAACCATGCGAATAAAAAGGCTTACATATATTGTCAAAATGTCAGTGTAAGTATGCTCTTGAGCTCCACAATTCTGAGTGACAGTCATTTCTCACTTTCTCACTGTCTTTGAATGACCATTTTTCTTCAGCAAAATGATTTTTATTGATGTCAAAGACACCAATCTCAAAATTGCAAGAGCTACATTATAGTATATAAAGCTCACTTGCAAGAGAAAGTCCTCACATGAACATCTTGGCCTCAAGACAAAAAGTCATACAGCACTGTATCACACAAAAACAGCAAAATGGCAGTACAAGTACAACTAAACTGTGGTAAAATAATGTACTGTTGGAATGAAAAACACAACAGTGCCGTATCACTGCAATTTATGGAATATGTGAATCATTCTAATTATTTGGTGAACTATTTTGCATGTTTACGTGATGATCACTTACGCATATAATTTTGGGTGTAAAATTATTTCACTGGGAAATTGGGTGATTCTCATGAAATCTTGGTTTAGATGATTTCAAACATGAAGTATTTAAAAAGCATGCATCAACATTTTTTTAGCCATTAATAACCAGGTCTGAAGTGTTAGTAAGGGCAAATTTAAAATCATTTACAGAAAATTTAACAAGTTTTTAACATTTCCCAAAACAAATCCTTAAAAATCTCATTACCGCAACAGTCTGAAAACAGCACAGAAAGAAAGAAAGCCAGCACATTTTCACATAAAAAAATTCCTGTTTAACAGTCATGCTCAGTTATTTGAAACTCTGAAATAATGTATATTTAACATTTTTATTTGATTTTAATTGATTTCTGTCATTACTGCAACAGCTTCTGGAATCTACAACCTAGTATTCTTCATATTTCACTGAATCTTCATATATTGTTGAAATAATTTGGCAAACCTGAAGGAACACAACATATAGATTCCACACATGCATTTAAAAACTAACAACAATGTTTTGATTGATTAGATTAACATAAAATGGACACCTTTGCAGTAATGATTCAGGTTTCAGAAATGAGGTTGATGGTTTCATCAGAATCACCCAACTACATTTCCATTTTCATCTAAAGACTCAAGCAACTGACCTTCAGTTGCCAAATCAGGAGAACTATACATGATCATTTGCATACATATACTAAACCATTTGCAGTTTGTAGGAAACAGTGAGAAATTATGTTCTGCTGCGCACAAGTGACATCATGGTGGGGATTACATGCACTGTTTTGCGAATTGTTAATTGTTATTTGAGTAATATACCAAAAGAAATGAGAACAACTGTAAATGGCCCATTTGTCCACATCACCATCCAGAAGGATTTGACAGTGACCCAAAAACAGTAGAGTGACATGAGCTTGTCTACTCTACTTCTACTCTGAAATATTAAATTTCTGTTGTGTTGGAAAGCATATGAATACAGCCAGCCCTCTGTATATGTATGATGAGTATTTTGTATATCTGTGAATCTGTGTGTATATGTCACTTTATGCTGGCGGCTTGGGTGTACTATCATTGGCAGGTTTATCAATTCTTGTTTGTAATTTATTGGTTTCTGTTATGGTAAAACAAAGTTGTAAGTTATTGTACAATGTCAGTATTGATATTAATGTAATGCTGGCTTTCAGACTATTCTTTCAGAACCATGTCTATGAATCTGTGCTCGTATTTGCTCGCATGCTTATCTATATTACATTTAGTTTGTGTAACAGGACAGAAAAGAGGCAGGTGCAACAGAAATTTGTTCTGTGCCATTTTAGTTTCAGGAACTTACCAGATTTTGGTGGGATAGTCAGAAAACATTTGTACTCCATTTTTCTGTCATGACAAATACCAAGCACAATTTTGTCTACTGTCAAAATTGGATGGCCATTCCTGATAGTGAGCTCTCTGTACCAACTGCTTTAAGGCTGGTTTCTGTTTGCACCCATATATTTCTAATCTTTATCTTCATGGTCTGCTTACTCATTATTTATAATTGCACTATGATCATGGGAAAAAATTTGCTACATTTTGCTATGTTCGTTAAATTAGCAGACAGATATTTGATGCATAGTGGAAATTTGTGTACAATTTCACAGTAATTGGTTTCAAATGAGTCTTTTGGACAGCTACATTTTATTACAAATTTGCAGTGGGTCTTTTGATGTTGGTTACAAACAGTGCCTGTACTATGCTCCTGGGTATTGTGTGAATGAGTCCCTCACAGAGGTTTAAAATTCTGATGTGGGGGGTGACATGGAAGCATATTAAACCAGTTCATACACGATGCACTGTTTTTTCAAACATTTATTACAAGAAAATATTAGAAAAAACAAATGTAAGTAGCTGGTTTTGAAGTGTAATGTGACAATGCATTGTAAGTGCAATTTAATGAATGCGATTGCTTAAGTACCAGTTTCATCAAAATAATCACCCCTTGCCTTTATCACAGCAGCACATATTCACAGCATCCTTTCCATCAATTTTTGAAAATTACTTCTGTCCAAACCCGCCCACACCTTTTCAAGTATGCAAACAGTTCTGTCTCATTTGCTAGACCCTCACTACAAACTTATTGGTCCAACTTGCCCCATGGATGGACTTTTCGTCCATCCACAAGACCTACTCCCGGTCCTGAATACTCCAGCGTTTGTTTTATTTAGCCTGTTGTGGTCTCCTTTTCTTGTTAACACCACAAAGTCAAAGTTTTCTGGCAGCAGCTCGACCATGCAGTCCAGCTGCTCTCGAGTCTTTGCTTGACCGTATTAATAGATGCCGGTTTCCCTCCGTTCACATTAATCACAGCCCTCAGACCTCTGCAGTCATCTTCTGATTTCTTTTGCACATCAAAACTAAGTGTTGATCTTCAGCGTTTGATGTCACTTCCCTTGCCCCAGACTGACTCCGGTCACAGTGGCTTCCTGTCAGCCTTTTTCTCTGTAAACAGTAGGTCACTCCATGCTTTAAGCATTTAACTTTCTGGCTATTTGGCAATGAGAGAACCCTTCTTCACTCAAAATGTCAATTTGAATCCTCTATTCATGTGTTAGATGGGCCTTTCTACCATTACAAGCATAAAAATAACAAATATTTATCAAAAAGTCTGACATCAGTTGTGATGCAGTACAACAGAAGATTGACACGAGGAGCAGGCAACGCATTAAACCTCTCACAAACTGTTCTGGGACAAGGCAGACAAGTGGCTATCGTTTAGTTTATACAATCAAGAAAGGCCAAGGGCAAATCAAGTTCTGACATTAGTGAATAGAATTCCAACACAAAGTGAATGTCAAAGCACTAAAGGCAGACCTGATATGTCTTCTTCAAAACTAATAGTTTCAGCCTTTGTGTTACTATGATATAATATGATGGTATGATAATGTGCTATATAAATAAAGTTGCCTTGCCTTGCCTTACTACAAGCTATAACCAGTTACATTTTTTACATATTTCTAATATTTTCTTGTAATAAAAGTTTGACAAACTTTTATTTATTTTTATTTTTTTTAAATCCGATGGTGGGCACAAACTTTGTATATTATACATCCCATCCTGATTGTTGTTATAATAGTGTTGGTAGGTCTACTGGTGAGTTACGCAGTTTAGATGCCCATTTATCTCATAATCTGCATTTCTCTTAACTTGGTATTCTCACAGAACATTCTTCCAGTTCTATTTATTTTGCCTGTTTTTCTGTAGTTGATAATAATACGACAGCAAAAATTGATAAAGCAGTGTGCCCTGATACACTGGGGACATTGAGTGAGGCATTAAGTTTTGGCACAGCAAGGTGATGTAGGGGGATACCTGTCTCTTGTTACTTATCACCCTAACCCTAAGTTCTTGTTTTTTACCGTGACAGCTGTGTCCCCCAGGCAGAGAGAGACCAGAGAAAGCTCTAACATATACCTAATAGAAGGCTGAATGTGTGGTGCCTAAGCAGAGTCTGGGTTGGTGCAGTCTGGTGCAGTTTTATCCTCCACTGTGTTTTTTATATCCTTTCCGTACAAGCCATTCTTATTCTTCGCAAGGATGACATCTGTGCTGTTATCTCATGCCTCAAGTGAACGTGTGCCTGGGCTGCTTCCTCCCCCACTGCTCCTTTCCTCTCATTTTCAAAACCTTAATTTGGGAAAGAATTACCTCAGTTACGCATCCCTGTTTAATGGAATATAAAGTGCATTTTTATTTTGAGGTATTTCAGTGTTTAACAGAATGGTTACATTTGCCATGTGGCCCTGGTTACATTTACCATGTGGTCCTTGTTACATTTGCCATGTGATCCTAGTTACATTTGACATGTGACCCTAGTTACGTTTAGCATGTAGGCCTGGTTATGCTTAGCGTGTAATCCATGTTATATTCGCCATGTGACCTTGGTTACATTTGGCATGTGATACTGGTTACATTTGCCATGTGACCCTGATTATATTTAGCATGTGATCCCTGTTACATTTGGCATATGACTCTGGTTACATTTAGCATGTTATCCTGGTTACATTTACCATATGTTCCTTGTTAGATTTGTTATGTGATCCTAGTTACATTTAGTATGTGACCCTGGTTATGTTTAAAATGTGATCCTAGTTGCATTCGCCATGTGACCCTCGTTTCATTTGTCATGTGATCCTGGTTACATTTGTTCGTTTTAACAGTCATGTTATCACCTCATCACCTAGTTCCAGGTGTGTAGCTGCCATAGGAAAATGACACATCAAATGCCATTTTAGAAGCCCGATCCATGAGTTACATAAGAACATAAGAAATTTACAAATGAGAGGAGGCCATTCGGCCAATCAAGCTCATTTGGGGAGAACTTAACTAATAGCTCAGAGTTGTTAAAATCTTATCTAGCTCAGCTTTAAAGGAACCCAGGGTCTTAGCTTGCGCTACACTAGCAGAAAGACTATTCCATACTCCAACTACACGCTGTGTAAAGAAGTGCTTCCTCAAGTT
>JAODKC010000070.1:164713-187041 GCA_026777985.1 Mormyrops attenuatus | reverse complement strand
TAAACGGGAGGATTCCACACGGGGTTAACGAGGAGGTGTGGTCCACAGGAGGGCGATCAGGGCTGGGCGTGACACACCTAAACATGTTTTTTTATTTTTTAAGCATTTAAACAAAACGAACAGGATAAAACAAGAAGAACATATACTAAACACATTTAAGCACATTTATCAAAACAGTAATTTGTAAAGTAAGAAAAATGTATCCAAACAATGTGTAAAGTTAAAAATAAAAACAATGACACCTTTTCCATAAACCTAGACACAGCACTACCACCTTGAGTCATACTAAGGGTTCGTATTCAATGGAGGAACAAAAGCAGAACATTTTTTAAAAATTCTAAAAAAATGCACAAATAACACGTATGTCACAACTAGTGATGGACCGATCCGATATTCAGTATCAGTATCGGTGCGATACTGGTCAAAATTACTATATCGGTATCGGTGAGTAAATAAAAGAATATTTTCCGATATTTTAAAAATATTAAAAATCAAGGAAGTATTTGCCGAATGTGCAACATGCCGTAAAAAGAAGCATCAAGCGTCACCTGACTAGAGCCACTGTGTGTTTGGGACTGTCTCAGCATGTCTGCTGTGTGGAATTACTTCAGACTAATATGCATTTAATTTCGTCTGTGCATTTTCCAGCCCCGCAATGTGTGAGGTACTGATGCGCGATTATTCACCAGGCTGGTTTGAGTAATCGCGGCTGATGGAAAAACCACTGTGGCATTCATTAAAAGGAATAAATATGTCATAGATTAAAAACATGCCAAAGTTTCTTTTTGGGGATGTGGAGCTGGGGAAGAGCTGTAACTATCCCGCTCCCCATAACGGTGTGGGAGTCTTGGCCAAGTACTTGACTTTACTGTGCTTTTGCAACAATTATGAAAACAAACAGAACCGTAGTTATATATGTAGACCAATTCATAAAACTGTTTTGTGCAGGCATGTAACGTATACTGTTATATAATTGCGTCACTGTTGGGTCGTTTCAAACTGCAGAAAGTAACATCACAAAATCTGTAATGGCAATATAATAATTGTATTTATAGCCATCGCAGAAAGTTATATTGAACATACTACAATTCTAAAATGTCTTGAAGTGCATAGAAATATTTTACCCACAGTTAAGAATGTAAGTTGCCGTTAAGATGGATCAATAGATAAAGCCTTTTTTTGTTGATCCATCTCAATATATGAAAGCAGACAAAAATGACAAGTGGAAAAAGTTTGCACTGATAGTGACCTTAATACCAGTTGTGCTAAGAAAATAACCTATTTTCACACTGATTTGCACTACTTTCTATTGTAGATTTCTATTTATGTTTAGCTTTAAGAATATAAGGGTCTACAATTTTTTTATAATTGTTGAATATACAACACAGTAATTCATGCTGTTCAAGTTACAATTCCTTTATTTTCAGATCCACAGCATTTTTTGTATTACATGCGTAAAGTGGCACTTTGAATTTCATTTTGAATGTTTATTTAGACACTCAGCTTTAAAATTTTCCATAAAGGTGCACTTAAAATTTCAGAATGCATGTTTACATGGTGTTGGCCAGTCAAATGCTGCTAGTAGTGTTGGGGTCAAGACCACCTAACCTGAGACCGAGTCGAGACCAAGACCAGGGCATACCAAGACAAGACCAAGACTTTGATCGGTATCGGCAGATATTCAAATTTAAAATATCGGTATCGGGACTGAAAAAGTTGGATCGTCCCATCATTATTCACAACACACGGCGCGCAGACAGAAGCACAGGACGCCAAGAGAAATGCGGGGTTTAATGGCAGCGAAAACAAAACAAATGGGCAGCAACACAGGTTGACAATATAATGACTGGACTAGGGAAACAAACTGAAACGCGGACTAAATACATTAAACTAATGACAGCAACAGGAAACAGCTGATAAACACGGGGAATCCACACGAGGTTAACGAGGGGGGCGTAGCACACGAGATGATCGGACGGGCGAGGCATGACAGCGTACAATTATTGGTGAACAATGGCTACCAAAATGATATAAAGTACAGTGTATTACCTGATATTTTCAAATAAAAAAGCACTATCACCAACAAACGATGCTATCCCAGCGAATGCAAGGCTGAGACTGAAGCGTTACAATTTGTTTCCGCTGAGAGACGTGCTGTGTGACTCATTTCCCCGCGCGTACAAGTTATCTTAGGTCGGCGTTCACGGTTCGACTTCTGAGATTCAGATCGAGTTCTAGGTCATTTTTTTTCAAACTGATTGGTTCGACTTTTAAGAAATTTGAGTTCTAATGAGTTAGAGTACTGAGGTACCACTGAATATCGTAATACTAGGCACTGTGAAACATTATGTTTCAGAGTCTTTTACTTATGTATATGTAAACTTTTAGCCTCAACTCCAGAGGTTGGTAGTAGGCCCTGTGTGAACTTACAGGCTGCAGTTAACATTTAGATCTCAGGTTGTTGGATGCAAGTTTAAGGTTTCAGTGGCCATATGCCTGATACCCTAACTTATGGACATATTTTCCAAGAGGAGCCACCAATAAAGATGATCAGCTTAGGGTTGTGTATTTGGTATATTTGATGTCTTTTATTGGTGTTTCTTCTGTTTCTCTTTAAGTATGCAAATCTGTACAGCACTTTGGTCAACCTTGGTTGTTTAAAAGTGCTTCATAAATAAACTTTAATTTGATTTGATTCTAAACTCTAACCATTCTAGTAAGAGTGGTGGACAGGGTTCTGCTAACTGCTAATTAGCAAAGTAATTTTTTTAGATTAGATATACAATAGATTAGTGTTTCTGCTAACTTTGAAAACCATTAGCAGACTAATTAGCTTCTGCTAAATTTAGTTCCTCTAACTAAATCTGTAACATTTTTCCGCAGGTAAAGTGAGTAAAGTTTAACGGTCATCAACATTTATAAACCCTAAAATCATACATATTTGTTCCGGTCTGTTGTGAGCATGTCCTCAACAGTCAACTGGACAGTCAACAGATGTCCAGTTTGGCAGAACCACCAAAAATTGGGGTGGCAGAACGGTCACCTTTTGTCACTTTTATGTGTTTATATACGGTATTTAGTATTAAAGTAACATATATTTTTTAAGAATGAATGGCTGAAAGAACTGTATATTTTCAGAGGCAAGAGAGAAAATATTGCAAGCACCATATTGTGTCCTTCTGTGTACTGTGTCTTCAAAATTTAATGGCAGTTTCTAAAAAAGCAGTATCGTGTACAAAGTACAATGAAACTTGAAATTCTGACTTGCCTAACTTGTGATAAGCAACGTTATTTTTCAGTAAAGTTCCGATATTTATAAATCTTGGTTATAAAAATCGTGGAGAGTGTGGGGTTTATGTTTTGCTAGACCATTTATATTATTATAGGAAACAAAACTTAGCAAGCAATGCAATTTTAATGACCACTCCTTTTCAGGATTATCTAGTATATGCTTAACATTAGTTTAAAGATTACCGCCACTACTTTTGTATGAACTCTGCAGGCACTGTTCAAGCCATTCCTAATCATTTTCATCCTTGCTGATTACTCATGAATAGACATGTTTCTGGGAAATTGATTTATTTTGAAGTATTTATTTTCTTTATAGATACTGCAATACTTATTGCAGAAATTGATATTTTCCAGTGTTGTGCAGCCCAATTACGAAATAACTACTACGAGATGCAGCATTCAACATGGGGTAGTAAAGTTATATGTGGCAGAGCGAAGTACGATGTGGAGCAGTGGTTAAAATACAGAGAATGCTGCAGCAGTATTACAAAATCAGCAACTCGATTGCTGTGGAGGCAGCAAGTGTACATAGTTCATGTCACAACCTTATACAAACAAGTAAGACTGGAAACAAAGGAGCTGACCAAGATGGTTTTTTCGCACTGCCCCCTGGTGGACATGACCTTTAATCCTCCAGACAGATGTAAACTACACATGCAAGTACAGTCAGTACACTGCTTGCGTTGCATATGCGTTGCCTCACGTGAAGTATATCGCGGCCCTAACTTATGTGCTTTCTCAAGTTGTCCATGCTATATCTGTGTTTACGCTATCACTATCTAGGCAAGTATGTTAAAACTAGCCCTTGTCGCTTTGACAATAGGATAAACCTATAATCAAAACATTCCTTCTTGTACTTTTTAACCACACAATTCAGTATCACTTATTTGGCTATTCCTAATGATATATTTGAAGATAATGCATCGAAACCATATAACTAAGGATACGCACCAGAAATAATAATACCCAGTTCTTCTTGGCATCTTTTTACCTTAATTTTGCTTGTATTTATGACATCAACTCAGGTGGTAATGAAAAGATGACCCAAAATTCAGTGAAGGAAGATGAAATACTTTGTACAGTTTTCCACTTTCTGATCACCATTGTGGAAGTTTACAGGAGCGAGTCTGTAGAAATGTGACTTGCTAACGCATGAATCAAGGGCAGCCAACTTGTAGACAAGTTCTTTATCTTCATGTTTCATGGGGGACTTATGACTCTTACCATGGACCCAGACCCTTTTATACTGCATACTGTCTCAGTCTTTCATTTCTGGTTCACAGCCAGGTTAACACACATTATATTCGGTCATATTCTGCAGCAGACAATAGTTGTGTTTTTTTCTGTCTGGTCCCTTTATAAAATCCAGTTGTAGGATTTTTCACTCCTCAATAACAGGAATACCATACTGGTGAATTTGTGTATCGTCAAATGAATATAATTTAATTTATTAGAATGTATTTAAATTTTCCCCATTTTCCCCCAACCTGTAGTGGCCACATATTGCTTTTCCTCATAGGTCTCCCCTTCAGCATATGGTGTAGCAGTAAAGACTGTGACACAGCTTCTCTGGGGTGTGTCTGATACCAGCCAGCCTCTTTTTGTCATTCAGTGAGATGTGGGCTTCATTCTTGGAGCAGAGGACTTTTCAGAGTTTGCCATTGAGCAATGGGTGGAATAGCCCAGTTTGTCTTAATTTGACGTGCGGACAAAATATTAAGATCCATTTCACAGAAATGAAAGCTCTTGTGCAGTTACACTATGATAAAATGAAATGAGAATGGCTGGTTCTGCTTTCCTGACTTCAGACACCTGGAGAAGCATATGTTTTCATCTTTTTAAAGGAGCAGAATAGAAGAAAAGCAAAGTGTCATGGCTGGCAGTGATAAGGAGACAGCTCATTGGGCTGCAGTTACACCTGTGTGCTTGTACAGGCAAAGCAAACAGAGTTAGCCAGGCATTGCACTCAGAGATGAGGGTCAAAGGTCATTGAAGCATTCTGAAATTAAATAGGGTTCCAAGGTTAACATATTACTATGCCTTGCTTAAGATAGTTATACAGACGCTCCTCTACTTACGAACGTTCAACTTACAAACTTTCTGACATACGAACAAAGAGGATCTTTAAGTCCAAATTGTGTTAACTGGGCTCCCGTTTCTTGTCCGCAACATCAATTTTTTTTCTCTGTGCTCCAGTTCCGCCTAGTACGACTTCTGGCCGCTACTCCTGCCGCGCAGCAGCATAGCGTGCATACTTCCAGCATCCTAGTTCTTTGTACTTGCGTATGCCTTTAAAATGATGGTGAATAACGACTTACGAACATTTTAATCTTTGTTAGGTATACGTTTCCTCCACAGGCTCTGCCTACACAGTGAATTGGCTACAGTAACGCTGAAATAATTGAATTGCTTTAAATTATTTATTTATTTTTTAGGAAGTTGGGGGGCCTGCCCAGCCCCACCCCCCATCACCCCTATTGTCGATGTCGCTCAACAGGAAAATATCATTGGCTTAGTTTTCTAGTTTGACTTATGTTGATATTTGTCCATACTGTACTCAATTCTCAAAACTAGTTAAGGTCCAGTGGGGCAGACACTGGATCTGAATCAGAATCTTTACTGCCACTTGCCCAAGGCTGCTGGACATTTTTGTTGGCATGGCTTGCTAATGTTGGAGGCACAATGACAATAGGAAAATGACACATGACAACAAAAAACTAATAAGTAGGGCATAATGCAGTCAGAAAGTTGCCATAGAGAAAGTAGGTGCCATCCCTCAGCGATGTTTGCAAGAAGAGTGGATTAGCATGAGGCAACTGATGCCACTGCCATGCCTGGTAGCATTTGTGTCAGTATTCACTTTATAGGGGGGTTGGAGAGACTGACAGCGCAATGAAGAGAAAAATATATAAAGAGATAGCGACATTAAACCTTGCGTATGATAAATTTCCCACCAACACAATTATTTTTAGTGATATTCCAAGGTGCCCTGTGGCCCTGGACTACTGAAGAAGCCATGTGGCAAAGTCTAATCCCTGAATAATTGCTTTAATGACAGTGCCACAGAAGCTGCTCAAATAACAGAATTTGTGAGGTAGGAGTGGGGGGGCTAATCATTTCCCAGCCATCCTGCCTCACTGACACGCAGACTGTATTAAAGATGCTATGTTGTTCACTCCATAGTTTGTTAGCTTCCAGCCTGCATGCTCAGGACAAATTCAAGAATTGCATATTATTTTTTAAATCCTGACTTTTCAGTTTTTTAGCATTTTGTTCTTGTCCTATTGCTTTAATACAAGTTCCAATACTAACTAAGAAGGACCAGCTGAGAGACAGGTTCAGGACCTAGAATCTCTGTCTGACCCTGTTTTCCATCTGGACCCACCCTGCAGTGCTTCATTAAAATGTTTCCACTGATGAGATGTGCCTCATGTTTGTCTCCATCTGTGAATGTGACTTCTTGAATAATGAAACAGTGCAGTTTGTGGCATAGCTCCTTTTGGGGTGTTAGTAAGGTTGCCTGATTTCTGGGCTGGCTTGTTGTGTTTTGACAGGCTGCTGTTGAAGTCGATGGGGGCGGGGCACATCATTTTAGCATCCTTTGTGCAACCGGGGGGAGGACAGGACAGGTATTGCAGCATTAACTGGGAGTAGCAGCCATTGGAAAAATCAAGCCCTGACATTATGAGCTGCAGCTACAGTGATGTTAGAAGGAACTGTCTTGACACTCATATCAGAAATAATTAGTATTTCTGGCTGATGCCAACAGCAACACCTGTTCTTTATGAACGCCCCTGTTTCACAGTCTCCCCCTCCAGTCAAAGTCCTATTCCCTTTCCTGGTCTGTCTTTGGCACTCATCCCTGGCCTTGCTCTCACTGTGTCAGATGACCTATCCTCTTCCCATCCAGCCCTAATAGTCCTTTCTTTGATGCAGATCTGCACATCCCCAGTCCATGCCAGGGCTACCGCTGCGAGTGGGGGGCCATGTGCATGGTGAAGAATGGAGGGCCTGTGTGCGAGTGCCCTGATGTGTGCCCACCATCACAGGACCCAGTGTGTGGCAGTGACGGCCACACCTATGGCAACCAGTGTCATATGAAAACCTTGTCCTGCACCCTACAGAAGGATATTCACATGAAACATCGAGGAGCATGCAGTGAGTAGCAGGCATTCGGATCTCAATGCTATCGGTTTACCTTAGTGTTTTGGTCACTTGGGCTGTGACATCACTTTGGCACTAAGCTGTAACAGGGCGCCTTTCCACTGCACCAGGTACCGCACTTTTGGTACTTCAAGAAAGTTCCGGGAATGTACGGTACTTCATGGTGTTGGTTTTCCACTGGTGAAAAAACTGATACTGGCACTGAATGACATCACAACACAAGGTGGGGTATTTTGTACTGAATCTGAAAAATGGCTGTAGTATATTATAGGGCTGGATACGTGTAATATTACTAATAATGTTGCATGTTATGCACATGCAGTTCTCACATAGCTAGTCAGCTAGATTAAGATCAGGCTATTATTTTTCTTCAATCCATTATGGACGCAGGGAATTTGAGTTTTGCTAAAACATTTTTACTCTGTCATAAGAAAATAAAACTTAGCAAATTTTGTAATGATTATTCCTTTTCAGGATTATGTAGTATATGTTTAAAAATCTGTTTAAAGTTTACCTCTGCTTTTGTATGAGCACTGCATGCATTCTCCGAGACAATCATAATAATTTTCATCCTTGCTGTTTAACTCATTTGGATGGGTTTGTGAGAACTCTTTTTTGCTTTATAAGTACCCCAGTATTTATTACAACAAAATCACATATTTGGAAATTTCCCAATACTTTACTGTCCTAGTATGTTATACAAATTACCACCCCAATCTGTTCGCCTGACCAGATCACAATTAAAGCTTGGGTTTCTTTTTGTCCACACATCCATTATTATATATTTTTTTAATTTACTTTGTTTACTCTTTTTTTTCAAGACAGTGGCTTTACTGTGTTTCAGAGGCAGGCTATTTGCATAACCAATCCACAAAGAAAGTATTTCATGTCCGAAAGTAATAAAAGTACCAAAGTAACAAAAAAGTACCCCAGCTGGTTTTGCACACTACTGGAACTTTTAGTAGTGGTACTCGATTGGAAGCCAAAGTAAAAGTACCAAAAGTAGCATACAAAAAATACGGTGCCTGATGCGGTAGAAAAGCACCCATATACATTTCATATGCACTATTTCTTATTGGTATAAAATTGCTGGAAAAATTACACTGTTTTCCTGTTTCTGAATATTTGGAACTGAACCATCACTTACTTGGGGTATTGGAATCATCGGTGGGGCGTAATCTGAATTTGGTAAACTAACTTCCACAAGGCTTTAAAGTGACAGATTACCCACTGGTTCACTAAAATGGGGCATTTTAAAAAAATGCACACTGTTGACTGTTAGGGATGTTACTCCCTTTCTAATCCATCAGCTGCCTCTTGTGTCACTCTTGAATAAAGTTAAACTTAGGTCCAAGATACAGCTGGTTCCAGGTGATGTGCTTTGTCATCCTTCTTAAGTGATCTAGGCTGAGGCCATTTGCTATGATGAATACAAAAACTGGGAACTTAAAATATATGTGTCTACTGTGTTTGTATGTCTGAATGTCAATATAGTGTGTATGTGTATGTATGTGTGTTAGAGACAGTGAGTGAGAAATAGGTACATGTGTCTATAGTCAATCCACATGTTTTAAAAATACAGAGATTATTAGTAAGGGAAAGTCGTTGAATTTATGAAAGCTTACTGGAGAAATGTGGGTCACAAGTTGGAATACATCAAAACAAGAAAGAAGTATTTTGATGGGAGGAACCAAACTGAATTCTAACAAAGCAGTACACATTTTTGCATTAATGTAGACAGTTATGTCCTGTGAGAGGTCTGTCCCAATGATTACTAGGCTATAGCCTAGGGTGCCCGCACAATCAGGGGCCCGCCTCTAGGGTCCTGGTGCAATCAGGAGCCCTATTTCAAGACCAGTGCAATGGTTAACTGTATTAAATCCGCCTGATCTATTCGCAGCTCCCTCCCCTGCCTTTTACAAATTTTAAAGTCAGCAGCCATGCCAAGCAGACTTTACCCCTGGCGCCCCACAGGGATTATTCATGTTACATCTTTTTTAATTCTCTTATTTCTCTTTCAGCTCATAAAATAGTTCAAGTGGTCATGTCAGCATAGGCTCCCCAGAGAAGTTAATCCACCACTGCCCAAAAGGGTTTCTCTCACTGTAGAGTGGTACAGACTCCATCATGCAGCATAATCTCCTCTGGATGCCCCTAACAGGACTTTAAAGTGGGGCTACTTGTAGGCAGTCAACTGTGATATCAGTCTTCAGGCTGCAGGGCTCAGGATTTGATGGATATTGTTAATGTGAGATAAGCAGACTAACACTGCAGCTGTGATACAGGTCTTTGCGCTGTAGGCCCCAGGGTCTAATGGGTATTGTTAATGTGAGATAAGCAGACTAATGTTGTAGAGGTCTATGCTACTGCAAGAGTTGTACCTGTCTTTAGCTGAACAGTAAAAAAAAATATTGATATATCATTTCTATCGCAAACTCCCTTGTAGGATTTAAATTTGCTTTCAGATTTTCTTCTAATTCATAAGGAATTCTCTAATTCATAAGGAAAACTCCCAACCAGATGTGTGCAGTACAGAATGTACAGAATGTTGGGTTGCCAGAATAGTGGACCTCCTTTCTTTCCCTTCCTTTAAAATTGCAAAAAAATACATTTTTTTGCATTCTTCCCAGATGAATCAGGGATCAGCAGATTACTTCAGAGGACATTCCAAACAAAATTTGGTGTGGCTAAATTTTTCTAAATTTCCTCCCTCAGAAGAATCCTGCAGCAACTGTTCATTTGGGGCAATCTGTGATGGGCAGACAGGACAGTGTGTATGCCCCACCGAGTGCATTGACACTCATCAGCCTGTGTGTGGCACAGATGGCACCACCTACAGCAGTGAGTGCCAGCTCAATGTGCAAGCTTGCACCGAGCAGAAGGACCTGAAGGTGGCCGCCCAAGGAGAGTGCAGTTGAGTATGCGCGCTAAGCATGACTCTGCATGGCCCTAACCCTAACCCCAACCATAACACTTCCCCAGTATTTAGTAACACTCAATTAACACTGTTATATTCTAACAATAGTTACTATAACTCACCCCAACCCAGTGTGGTTTATCAACATCCAGCATAAACAACTCGGCTTCTCCCAGTGTAATTACAAAGCCTCTTCTGCTTGTACACAGAGACTTGTGGCGGCAGCATGTGCGCATGGGGGGCACGCTGTGTAAGGAACAAATGTGAGTGTCCGTCCTGTCAGGGAGAGCCCTTCTCCCCTGTGTGCGGCAGCAACGGAGTCACCTACGACAATAACTGCGAGCTCCGTCTTGACTCCTGTGTCCTCAAGATGAAAATTGATGTCATCAGGATGGGCAGATGTGATGAAGGTACAACACACAATGATCTTGTTGTGATTTTTTTTTCATCTCACGTTTACTGGTCTCTCCTTGTTTTAAGTAATATGAAGTTTGAATCACTTTTCATTTGAGGTGATTGCTTAGAGTCTGTAAGGCTGCATTTTTACCATATACATACCTCAGTATGGTGACTGTGTTGCTCAGCTTATATGCCAGCTTATAAAATCCCAAGTACTCAGAGAAAGCAGAAAGTTTTGTGTCAAGTAATGGACCTATGATTGATCATTGGTGTTATGATGGCGGGGCATGGTACAGGTAGTATTGAGGGTGATGATCCACTGGTGGCTCACGAGGCAACAAAAGTTTATTTAATACAACAAAAACAAACCAGGGAAAATCTATTAAAACAAACAGACCACGGGGGGTTAAAACAAAAACAGGAAAACCACAGATTAATTAACCTTCTGGGGCCTAGAGGTAGGAAACACACTTTCAACAACTGACTGGGGTATGATCACACATTTCTTCAAATATTATAAACTTAATTCATGGCAAATAATTATTTCTTATATATTTGTTTTACCATTACACTCATCTTTATTGTAATGTATATTGTAAATATGTCAGATTTATGTTAAGTTTGTAATTTGACATCAAAGTATAGACATTGCAATATGCCAGTTTGGAACACTTGCAGAAACATTATAAAAGTACATAGTAAGCAATGGTGGCAGTTTGTTTTGATCCCAGATATCTAATCACCAAAGTCTTGGCTATATGAAGATGACAAAATGGTGTAGTTGCAACCTTGCACATTGCACATTGTAGTAGCACATTGCTACTTGCAGCTGAATAAACTGCAGGGCATGGCGGAAGGGAAATTGCTCTGGGAGAGCAGAAGGTGACGTAAGCATCTGTGTCTCTGTAGCTGAAACTAAGGTCATCTGTCATGTCTGTTTGTCACTTTTTCTATTTCCATCATTTTGTATCAGCCTTGAACTATTTTTCATGTTATAGCACTTTATTCAGCCTGACATAGCACTGCACTCTTTAATTGTATCCCCCAGATGTTTTGGGACTGGTTGGCTGTCATCACCGTAGACTTATCTCATTAGCGCAATAACTCAAAAAGTATTTGACAGAGCAAAAAAAGGATTTGATACATCTCTTTGCAAACATACTATATGGAAGAATATCTGTGATTCATCAGAAATTTTGAGATGAATCACACAAAAATTGAAGCAGCACCACAATAGTGAGAGCAAAGGACATGATCAAATATTTGATGATTCTTATTACCACTTCACAACAACATTATATGTATTATGTAAAGGCTGGGGGTGTGGGAGGAGTAAAGATTTGATGCCGGGGAGGGATGACGGGGCTGTCTGGGGAATACATTGTCATTCCGACTGCATCTACTTTTGCCTTGCACATGTGATCTTTAACTTTAAGATGTAGCCATTCTCCACTGAGCTTTCTCATCGACGTGCTGTTTTCAGTGGAATTGCCAATGAGTGCATGTTTTACTGCATCCTGCTCTCTGTAAATTCTAGACTCTATACTTGTGAAAGTCCCAGGGGACTGTCTTTCTGACATGATGAAACCGTGATATCTGGCAGCTTTTATAAATCCTTCTTGCTAAGCAGCAGTTTACAATAAATGAGAGGTATGCTTTGTGAATAGCTGCTGCTGATGTTTCCTTTGGTCCTCATTGAAGGTTTCAGGTCTGCTATAGGGTGTCAGTGACATAAAAGGGCAGAAACTATAAATCTCAGGTCTTGGTTTGTATTTATTTTTTTGTGTTTTAAGTTACTTTTGGGGCGGCACGGTGGCACAGTGGTTAGAGTTGCTGCCTCACAACAAGAAGGTCCTGGGATTGGTCCCGGGTCTGTGTGGAGTTTGCATGCTCTCCCCGTTTTCGCCGGGGGCTCCGGTTTCCTCCCATGGTCCAAAAGTGTGTAGGTTAGGCTGATTGGTGAGTCTAAATTGTCCCTGTAGTTGTGTGAGTGCCCTGCGGTGTGTTGGCGACTACCTAGGGTTGGTTCCCGCCTGTGCCCATTGTTATTGGGATAGGCTCCGGTACCCCCTGCGACCCCAGTTGGAATTAAGTGGTTTCAGAAAATGGATGGAGGTTGTTCTTGTGCAACATGGATATGAATTTACTAAATCATAGTAATGTGGCTATGATGTATGATTAGCTGCTATGCCGAAGACTCACATCAGTCGGGGATGGGGGGTTCTTTAGATTTTTGTTTACCTTACTTATATTTAGGTTTTATTTGAGGACTGTATAAATCTGGATAAAGTCCTTGGATTAAGTGGTTTTAGGTTACTTGTATTAAGTGGTTTTGAGCCCAAGGAGGAGCAGTAGGTGGCGTAGTGATTAAAAAAACACACTTTAACAAAAAGTTGATGCTTCAAGCCCTACAAGTGGACTCCCTGTTGTCCTTTCTCACTTGGCAGTTAATCGGAATAACTCAACACAGGATCCATCTGTGGAGACGGATAAAAATGTTCCTGGATGTATGTATCAGCTAAGTGAACAAATCTTGAGATGATAAGGCACTCTAGAATGGTGCTGCAGTGTGTGTGACATCAGTCTTTCCTTTTTGGAAAAATGCACATTTGTCCCACAGGCCAGGTTCTTCTGCAGTAAATAGAACAGTACAGTTCTTAATTGCATGGCTGGTATTGTGCTCACAAAGGACATCTGATGTCTCTGAAGTAGTCTACCTATCAGTAAACTAACGTCTGGTGAAGTCTGATAGCTGGCCCACTGCCTCCCTATTCTCATTTTATGAATGTCTTGTTACATGTAGAACCCTACTGCTTTATAAGATGTATACATGATATTCAGGTATCCTCTCCCTGGGTGAGCATTAATGGAATGCATACGATGCCTCTAAATTTAGAATGCCACCTTGTTGTTTTGCAATATTCATAATCTAATAGTGTTTTTGCTTCTCATTTGGCATTCAGAATTGTTTTGTGTAAACAGTTTACGGTATTTCTGTATGTGATAACATTCCCTGTTGCAATGTTAACATAACTAGGATTATAAACAACTTCCATTGGCTGCATTCATCACAGCATCTAAGGTCCCAATATATGAAGACCCAATATTTATTTAATTTCTGAAAGTTTGCCTTCAAGTGTTGTAATAAACACATCTAAACCTCTGAATTCACTGACAGTAGCTTTCAATGTTGCGTCACAAAGTGATTTTTTAAGGATCAGGCAAGTCATAACATTTCGTCTAAAATGATATGTTGACTTTGTGATTAATTTATTTAATTTCTTTTGTCAACACTCCTGCTATACCTCCAATTTGTTTGGTCCCCCATGAATGTAGTCAAAAAATTCTCATGAATGCAGTTAAACTATGTCACATTATTTTTATTTTTGAAAATTTTGGAGATGTGAGAGAGTGTGTGTCTGTGGCTGGTCTGTGTGTATGACCAGGAACCATGTGTGTGTTGTGTATCTGAGCATTGTCTCTTTGCTCTGCAGAATGTGGATCTGGTGGCTCTGGCTCAGGGTCCGACAGTGGCTGTGATCAAGAACGCTGCCGCATGTTTGGGGGCTCATGGGACGAAGACGCAGAGGACGACCGTTGTGTGTGCGACTTCACTTGCCACAGCGTCCCACGCAATCAGGTACTATGAATCACACCTAGTCTGGTGCCTCTCTTGATGCTCCCTATACCTAGTTCACCAACATCTACTATACATCCTTACTCTGTCCAGGTATGTGGCTCAGATGGACGCAACTACAGCAGTGAATGTGAGCTCAAGAAAACCAAATGCGAGAAGCAGATGCACCTACAGATACTCAACCAGGGGCCCTGTATAGGTGAGTCTCCATGTCTGCCCCCTCACCACATCCACCCTCCATACCTCTGGGTAATGTGATGAGATGCGATTAAAAGAAATTCTGGATGGAAAGCGATACAGCTCAGTGCAAGCCCTAGTGGCAGGGGTGATGAACCATGTCACATGACCATGTGTTCCCCAATAGGAACCGCCCACTTATGATCTCTCCTGTAGCGATGACCATAGCTCAGCATCTAAAGCTCATTGTACCAAGTGACAAGGATCAAAAATAACAATAGATTATCCAAACTACATAATCTGACCTCTCATTCTCTTTGTCCTCGTCCAACCGTTTTTCACAATTGATGCTCCTTTTCCTTGGGCCATTTGTCATAGCTGTCCCCATACATGTCTTACTAACGGCTGTCCTTGGAAAGCTTTATATGATAAAGATAACCTTAATTGGGGAATTATACCCATCAGAATGAACCCAGAATGAGCTGGCACACTTCCAAATCAAGCAACAGTGTTTGTTTTCTGGAAAAGTCCACACTCCACTTCCATGCCTTAATGTCAAACTGTCGTTATCTGCATTTTAAACAGGGCTATTATTTCAGCACAGAATATCAGCTTTCAAAATCCCCGCCTGAAACTCCTCACTGTATTGTGCCAGATTCTATTCCTGCAATTTTTTTGGGATTATTTGCATCTCTGCTTAGTGCTTTATAGACCACCCCTTTCAAACATGTCCCCCTAAAATGTTGGCATGCTTACTTATGGCCATGTGTTTATTGGCAGCCACTTTGAATGCCCTACCAAGTCCTGAACCAAGCCAAGACTGCAGTCAGACTACCTATGGATGTTGCCTCGACAAAAGGACAGCAGCCCTTGGCGTGGGCTTAGCAGGGTGCCCAAGTAAGTGCCAGTCAATCACCCTAAATTTCATCATCATCATTAGTGGGAACTGATCAAAATATTCAATAGGAAATGCTATTGTAACATAAATAAGGCATCAGCAAGCATGTTATACATAATACCATATTACTATGCCTTTTGAAATTAATACACTTTATATACATTTATGTTTATTTAGCAAGACACTTTTGTCCAAAGCAGTGCTCAAGTGAGTAGTACACTAGATAATCTTGAAAAGGAACATTTCAGTCATAAAGCTTGCTAAACGGTATTGCCTTTGATAGAGTAAAAATGTTTTCGCATAAATGAAGGGTCTCACCCAGCTGCACTTCATGATCTGAGGGTGGTGATAATTGCGTGTGCAACATGCAATGTCGATATTACCAGATCTGCCTACAGGTACAGCACAGATAAATTTGGGTTTGCAGTTCTTCTGAGTTACTAATGCATTATTCACTGTGCAGCACCTAACATGGTGTATTGAAACAAATTTAGCTGAGATCATATCATCATATCATATGAGATAAAGATGCCCTGCTGCATGTATATTGATATGTTCCTTTGGTTCCCGTTGAATGTCTGTATAAAGTTGAATTATGGACTTGTGGATACACAAATAATTTTGGTAGCTGGTGATGTCATGAGCTTCTGTCACCCGCCCCACAGGTACTTGCCATTGCAATCCATACGGCTCATATGGCAGCACGTGTGACCCTGTCAGTGGCCAGTGCTCTTGCAAGCCTGGTGTTGGTGGCTTGAAGTGTGACCGTTGCAAGCCAGGCTTCTGGAACTTCCGGGGCATTGCCACAGAGAAGAGCAGCGGCTGCACACGTAAGAGACCTCCTTGGATGCATCACACATGGCTGCCACCCTTATCAGAATCCTTTTTATCAGAATCCTTTTTATTAGCCAAGTATGTTTCCATACAAGGAATTTTCCTTGGTGATGCTTTTAGAAGACATTACAAAAAACATACAACAATTAGCAAAGTTATATACAGAAAAGTAATAAACACTAGATTTGCAATTGGTTAATGTGATAATTATATGGTAATTCATTTTAACAGTAGCAGCAATTATGATGATATACTTATGATATACTTATATATGATATAATAAATTAAAGGGCTCTTAAATAGTGCAATTATTAAGTAACAGCCAAGTCAACTCTATATGTGTGAGTGCAATATGTATACAGAGTTAGCAGTATGTGTGCATAATGTGCAAGAATGCAGAATATCAGTGACTTGCCAGGGTAGTATAAAGTTTGAAGAGTGTGTGTGTCTTAGGTAGAAAGCTAACAGGTCAGTCTTCTAAGGATGTAAATGGATAACTGTAAAATCATGCCCTCATGTCTTCCTTACTCACTCCAGCATGTAACTGTGATCCCATGGGTTCAGTGCGGGATGACTGTGAGCAAATGTCTGGCCTGTGCTCCTGTAAGACTGGTGTGAAGGGACTGAAGTGTAACCTCTGTCCCAATGGCACCCACATGGGTGCCAATGGCTGCGACAAAGGTAGGTCAGATGTTTATTCCGAATTATTATTATATGACTCCTGGCAACTATGTAGACAAAATTCCTCCAGAATGTCCTGACTTACATTAGCTTTTCCAGTCTTCCCAATAGCCTGTTCATGTTTGTGATCTTATTGGTTGTTCACTGCATCTTTTACATTTTACAAATATTACAATTTTCTACAATGCACTGGATTTTCTAAAAAAGTATGCCCAAAATAAATGAAGTCTAGTCTAGTCTTGTGCTTTGAGTGAAAATCTGGGCTTGATTTGATCAGTAATCCACTTATTTGTTTTCCTTGCAGTCCATGGTTTTCTCAAAAATCTATAAACGGTCACAGAAAACATCATATTCTGAACAATTCTGATCCTTAGTATTTTTGAAGTTTGTTCTTGGTCCATCACAGCTCTGCCAACTGCCACTCCATCAATGTATATCATGACTACTGGACCCTTCAGTGTTGATCGCTGTTAGCTAATATTCTTGTGGTCATAACTAGAGATGCACCGATCCGATATTCGGATCGGTATCGGCGCCGATCCAGACCTATTTGACAGATCGGGTATCAGCCATGCGTGACCGATCCACGTCCTATACTTACTTATTTAGTTTTTGGCAATCTTTAAAAAGACAGCTCCTATTTCATGTTAAATCTATTTGCACAATCAATTGCATGACAGCTCTTTCCCATTTTACATGTGATTTTTTTTTTGCGGCATTCAAGTCGAACACTAACACTGCCCCTGAGTCTTTTTTGCTACTCAGTGGGTGTGAGTACAGTGACTTCCGCCTGCTGTGGTGTCATGCGTATACCCTTCGCAGTACGAGGAGCGTAAGATAAGACATGACGATCTGGGAGTATTTTACGCTTTTAACAGAAACCAGTAGCACAGCGATTTGCAATCTTTGTAAAATAAAGTTTTGAGAGGTGGGAATAGCGTTTAATGGACAATCCCACTTAACAAAGTGCACGCAACTGTGCGAGACGAAAAAAGCAATGGATTATTTGGGAGTCGCTAACTTGGACTGTTTTGTGAACTGGTTGCAGCTTGTGATACAAGAGGGGCTGACATCGCAACAAAGTGTAACACCTGGCACCAATGGGAGAAAAATTGTGTTGCATTTTAAGCATTCGTCACTTGTGTATACTTGCTCTGAAGATATTCATATTGAACTGCAAATGCCTTAAAAACGCTTAAAACAAGACATACAAATGAGGTGGAACAGTACATTATGTATGTTTGTAGTAGCCTAATTATTTTTTGGCATTGATTTTTTCCATCTGTATTTACTAGCTTAAAAAATGTATATATAAAGTATAACAAAGTTATAGAGCTCATGTATCGGAATCTGTATCGGAATTAAAAATATGTGGATCGGCCCATCCCTAATGATAACCTTTGTTTTATTCATATCTAGCTGTAGTCCGATCTTTTCACTTTGTTCTTCAACTTTCCTTATATGTCTTCAGATCTTCATTTTCTGCTCTAAGTGTACTGGCAGAACATGTTTTCAAAACTGCGTGCGTTATGACCTAAATCGGGTCTCTTAGGTTCTGTTTTATTTCATGACAAAATATCTTGGTGCCACTATGCTTCATTTTGAAGGAAACAATATCATTCAGTATTAGCATTAGGTACTGTGTTTTACTGGATTTTCTTTTCTGGCATGATAACAGGATTTGATCCAAAGATATCATAAACAGCATCCTTACAAGAATGTTTAGGCTTCTGACCTCGGGCTGAGCAATATGGATCAAAAACCATATCTTGATATTTTGATATTTGATATACTTGATATTTATACTTGATATTTTCTATGAAGTGGGCTAAATGTTCAGTTGTAACCCAAAGCCACAAGTTAGATGTTTTATTACAGTTTTATTAAAATGGTGTGTGGTCAAAACAAAATGCAAGAATGGATGTCCTTCCACATTTTGCAAATTTTGCAAACAGAATTACAACTCTTCAGCATAGACATTTTCTTCCAAAAATAAGTCTCAAAATAAAAACAAAAAGAAATTATGCCTATATCATTGTTGCATATTTCAAATAAAGTAGCTACGACACAAAAAGCATTTCACTCCACTATGTCCACCAACAGACTACTTTTCTTCCCTCAGTTATGACATTGCTCTCAAAACAGGAGAACAAAAAAATCTAAATCTAAAACTAATTTGGCAAATGGCCATAAAATCAGAATCCTGACAAGCATTGAAAGTATGCTCAATACCTAGAAAGTATGCTCAATACCTCATTTTGTTAGACTTAAATAAATTTTAAAAATTATAATATTTATGAAATATCGTGGCAGTCCCCACATGAATGAGATCCATTCCCCTAACTCTGTGTCTAAGTTGAATTTGTCAGAAACTCCCAAAAATAATACGGTACATAATAATAACTATTATTATTATACAATAGTAAAAAAGTAACTACATATGGAACTATACTGTACCTCTAGCTGACAAACCACTGAAGCCGTGCAATGCTTTCATGAGCATCACAAGTAGGGTGTGTGTTTATTATCATGGATTTAACCCAATCGTATTTAACCCAAATTTAATAGGCTTTATGGCAGTCCGTTCGTAAGTACGAGTTGTCCTTAAGTCCAATGTTCTTAATCCAGATGTGGTAATATATGAATAATATTGCTGTACACAGGAATATTGTTCCATATGGATAACAATAACATTGATGGTTAATATTGACTAAAGGTAATAATTATGCTTTAATAAAATTATATTTGTGTAATGCTTGGATTAAGCTTCTGATAGCCTAGTCCAATAATGTTGTAAAGGATATAAGTTGTGCAAGGGAGTAGGTGTGTTTAAAAGAGTCGCATTGCTACTGGCTGTGTCAAATACATATTTTTGTTTTGTGCTTGTCACATCTGTACAATCTTTTCAACTGAACCTCAACAGGATTTCTAAAAAATATATATATATCCAGTGGCCTTTAAACTGGTGCACACAACCCTCACCTAGATCAGATATGACATTGGCTGAGCATTAGAGTGGCTAAGCTGAGTGATCTAAGCAGCTCTGAATGTGGTGTGATTGTTGGTGCCATATCTGGTGGTTCCACCAAAAGGCACCTTTCTGGAGTTATGCCACAGTACAGTATTTATAGTTTACAGGGCTTGCCCACCTTGTTATTGAGATCAGTGGAGAGTATACGGGCTTATTAAAGCTCACAGGCCTTCCTTGTGAGAAGTGTAAATGAAAATATGAGTGATGTGCAGAAAGTCTTCTATGAGAGATTAATATGTCTGTCTAGATCTGGTGGCACTCATTAGGTATAACTAATAATTCTGGCTACTAAGCACGCATGGTTGATTATCAGATGTTGTTTTCTATAACAAATAATGCAGCTATCTACATTTTACCTATTTACACTAAAAGTTTGTACTAAAGCATTTTTTAGATCTTGATTCATAAAAGGAAATCCAGTAATGAGACCCTAAACCACCTAAGGTTTGAACAGAAAGTGACGTGAATGTAATATTTTAGCAAAGAAACATATGGAATAAATTTGCTTTTAGTTGTATGCCTTTGGAATTGACAATTAAACCATCTCATTTCTGAACAATGGCTGGAATTAACAAGAATATTCATTAATTTTTATACCATTCCTGTATCTCTCATTCTTTGTTCCTCATCATGCTTGGCCCAAGGCCCTGACGCCCCTGCTTCTTGTGTAACGTTGACCTGCAAGTTTGGCGCTATCTGTGTTGAGGAGAAGGGTCAGGCCCATTGTGAATGTCCCTCACCAGATTGTCTTGAGGGGAACCAGACTAAGGTTAGTGCCACAGATGTGACCTGTATGTTGTGACAGGTGTCATTTTAAATGCGTGTCCACCACCACTACTTCAGTTGATTTTAAAAAGTGGGGCTAGATCTGTGTCAGCAGGTGTATAGTTCTGAAGGGCTGTCTTTTAACAGGTATGTGGTTCTGACGGGATAACATATGCCGACCAGTGCCAGCTGAAGACTATTGCTTGTCGCCAGAACAAACATATTACTGTGGTCCACCAGGGTCAGTGCCAAGGTAAGAGCCTCCTCCACTTGAGGAGTCAGAATCATCTTGGTTCATATTCCATATTACCTCCATGCATATTACCTCCACGTCTTCCCCATGCGAGCAGCTTCTGCGATGATGAATAGTGGAATTGCCAAAATCTCACCTCTACAGATCATAAAATTATGGTGGTGATGTGGGAAATGTTCATTTTAGTTCATTAAAGGCTGTGGCCCTTCAAGAATTTGAAGGTTCCCTCAAGGAGATCTCACTTGCAAGAGCCGAATTCTGGTTAGATGCTAAACAGCATTTCTACCGTTCAGCTTAGGTTATTCAAGTTATGGGGTTTATACCCAATAATGTTATCAACAGAAGAAGCACCATAATAGCTGTTATTAGATATAGAGCTGTTATAGATAATCAGAGTGCAGATGATAATTAATTTTATGCTCAATGACTTCCTTCACTGCAGTACTGCGACTGAACTTTACAAAAACAAAATTAAGCATTAATCATAAGGAAGCCACAATTCCATTGAATACACTCTGCCAGTCCCATTAGACACTTTGTATTTCAGAGTCTGGCACAGATTCAGACTGGCTGCCTCCGGCTTTTGAGTGGTGGGAAATGCAACAAAGTGTCAAGTTTCCCTCCATTTGCACAGATTCTATCAGTGCTCAGTCTCGCAACAAACTAGGTGCTAATTAGTCACACCTTGCTAACCAATTGTTTTTCAAATTGGAGGTGATTATGGCAGTGGCTTAGTTGAGTTTGGAAAATTCCCAAAATGGAATACTCTCTATATACTGACTGAGCACACAAAGGGAAGACGTGACTTGTAGTGCATTCCTTTTGCCCTCGGAACTCGGATTCCGAGTTTTGAAGCCGGAAGTGACGACATGCGCGCTCCCGTTTCTCAGAGATCTGAGATATATCTCGGAGCAGCACAGAGGATCCCGAGTTTCAGATTCAAGATGGCTGCGCCCTTTATCGACAGAAGTTAAAGTTGTAGTTTTATACTGTTTAAGCTCTACTTCTCATTTATGGCTAATTAAATCGGTAGCACATACTATACCATCCAACTTATCTGTGGATGGGCTGCTATGGAGTTTTATATAAGTAAAGCACCACGCATAATGTGTTAACTGATATGGCTAACAATGGCTCAATTAACCAGGCTAGAATTGGATTTTATGATTAGTAGGATTATTTGTCGGATTTACGGTAGTTCGACCTAATTGTAAGTGAACGAAAATAAAGACCATTTAAACTGAGGTACCTTAAATCCGACAAGTTGTCCTACTAAGCAAA
>JAODKC010000070.1:151593-162387 GCA_026777985.1 Mormyrops attenuatus | reverse complement strand
CTCGCGCTGTTTATTAACAAGGACAGACAAGTACTCACGCCGAACGAAAAAAAACAAAAACAAAAATGTAACAACCAACACCACGTAACCGTACTGGCACACAAACACTCAAATATACCTCCAAATAATCCCAGTCAACGACTTCAACAGGCACACAACACAAGTTTGTCTTCCTTATGTTTGCATAGGTGTTTTTCAGGGTACTTGGTTTCCTCTTGCAAATACAGCCATGGAAAAAATTGAGACCACTCTATATTTTTAAAATAATTTGCATTTCTAAATACTGGTTTAATCGGTCTTCTGCTGGCAGAAGGCTATGCAGAGCAGCAGGTTGCTTCCAGGTTCAAAATTTCTAAGACAGTAGTACCCAAGAACAATTTGAGGAGACACTGGGAACGATCAGAAACCAGCCAGGTAAAGGGTGGAAGCAACTTTCTAATGCCAGAGATGGCCATTAACTTTCTCATGAATCAGAGGATGACATCAAGTGACCTTCAAAAGGAATGGGAAATATTAAGTGCAGGTGTGATATGCACTGCTAGGACAGTTTGTATGAGGCTCCTAGAAGCAGGACTGAAGACCCATAAGGCAACAAAGAACCCCTTCATCAATGAGAAACAGAGAAGAACCAGGCTGCAGTTTACAAAAAATATATATATGCAAAGATGCACACCCATAAATTGAGAAATGAGTGAAACAAAAAATTGTGCTGTGGTCTCTTAATTTTTTCCGTGGCTGTATATGGTTAGCTGAATTGGAGTCTCTAAATGGCCCTTACTGAATGTGTGCCCTCTCATGGAATTACATCATGTCCAGGGTATCCCCTTCAATGTGCCCTTTGCTGTCTCACCTCAACCATGTACCAGATTAATTTTATGAGAAATAGAGAGGTGGATGCGTAACTACTGATGATATAAAAGTTAGTACATGCACACTGTCGTCACCTAGATGTAATGCTTTTAATGTCTGTCTCTGTTACACGTTTTTCTTTTCTGGGTGACATCTGTATAATAGCCTTAGCAAACAGCATTAGTTGTATTGCTCCAAGGCAGGTTCAGTGTAGCTGTTTTACAGGTCATTAGCTCCCAAAGCTCCAAGATACATCAATAAAATTTGCTGATTTCCACTTCTAAAGTCAGGTTAGCTTTCTTCAGAATGTTCTTAATAAATATAAACCTAGGCATAAAGCAACACTGTGAACTTGGCCTGTCCCCTACTAGAGTCCGCAGCTGTCCCCACCCTGCTCCCAGCTGCAGAAGCCCACTCATCTTGTGACAGTGCCCCTTTCAGCTGCTGCCCCGATGGCTACACTGCAGCCAGCAGCCCAGAAGGATCCAACTGTCCCCGTGAGTGACATTCTATAATTACACTCCTTGCGGTTCTGTTAAGGACTACACCCTGTTGTTCTGTCCATGAATTCACCCTTGTGAAAACTACACTATGATTGCACTACAAAGTTCATCCAACAAAACAAACTTTTGTTCTTCTTTTTAAATTTCGCCTGTAGTCTCTCCAAACTTCTTCTGAAATTTATCCTTCAGGGTCAGAGCCACTCATCAATCCCTGTGCAAATCAGGAAATGGAATGGAAATGGAAAAAAAACCTACAGGAAGCATAATTGGAATTGAATTTAATTTCAGGATATTGAATTAAATTCAATGAAATTCTTTTTAATTCCATTTTTTGTGGGTTTCCTTTATGAAGTATTTTTGCATTCCTGAATATAATAAAATGTTCAAGGTATCTTTCAGGTTGAAGAATATTTATAAATTTAATAAAAGGAGAGCTTGACTGAATACAGTATAACTGCAGAACTGAGACACCTGAAGAAATGCATGCCATGTCTAGATTTCAATATACTATTTATAGTAGTATTCAATTCAATTTTATTTATATAGCGCTTTTAACAACAGTCATTGTCACAAAGCACTTTACATATAACCAGCCCGGACTCCCACCAAGCAAGCCTCAGGCGACAGTGGCAAGGAAAAACTCCCTCTAGCAGGAAGAAACCTTGAGAGGAACCTAGACTCGGAAGGGGACTCCATCCTCCCCTGGACGACCGGGGTGCATGAAAATGTATGCACATTAAGATTAGTAGTAAAGGATTATTTGAACAGAAGTATTTTTAGAGTGTAATTTCATGGAATGTAGTGGAATTGAATTATTTTTCTTGCATTTCCATTTCATTTCCAATTATGTTTCCCTAGACCAGGGAGCAGTTCCAATTTCAGTTCCAACTCCTGGCAGTGAATTGGAATTTAGCTTGTATTCCACTTTATGAATGGCCTCAGCCCTGGTATTTACTGCTCTCTACTGCTATAGACCCATTATATGTACACTATAACTCAGAGGTGTTCTTGGTGTGCCTTATTATGGGTGGGGAGGTCTGCATATTCTGTACTCTGTGGTGGGCAAGTAATTTCACTTTCATTCAGTTCAATCAGCAAGTCACTGTGTTGCATTATAGTATACAGAGAGCACATGACCAATCCTTGGCTCTTATACAGTAGTTGCCAGCCACATTCCTTTGGCTGTTTTTTCCACTATTTAACTTTTGCTCCGATCTTATCATTTAGAACTTTTTTTTCCTTTTGGTCCATACTAGCCTTTGTATTTCTTTTTTTTTAAGCGGTTTCATATTTTATGCATGGCTGGAGCTTGTGGGGGATAAAGAAGGACCTTTTTTTCTTACTTAAGATGTTCTGGGCAGTTGGGTGGGAGGTGGTGATGATGGTGGTGGACAGGGAGGTAGAGTGTTCTGTCATGAAAATCACATGAGCTGCTGTTCCAGCCCCAATCTGTCGAAGATGGTTGCCTTGAATGGTCTGGGCAATTTGACAAGATGATACTCAGCACGCTGCTCTGCTGAGTGCCCACCTCTCCTGCTTTTATTTATCTACCCTTTAATATGCCCTCTTTTATCATGCAACAATGTAGAATAAGGGCAATATTTCTGCCAGAGCAGTGGTGATGTGGCGAATTGTGTATGATAGGACTGAAATGCTAATGGTCACACAGTGGGTAAGTAAGTAGGTTAATGTTATATCCTGATGAGCCTGTCTGATATTTATTACACCAGTGAACTGCTTCTCCCTGTTCTTAGCATTATGACAGTTTGCCCACTTTATTTCTGTGCTCTGTAACTAATTTCTTTCTTCTTTGTTCTCTGTCCCTTCATCAACTTTTTCTGGGAGAGCGGGAGTCGTTTCTTGGTAAAATGGATCCCATCACTCCACCCCACTGCACCATCACAATCCACCCAGCCATTCCCTCCCACTGAATGTGGCTGAGGAGGTCGCTCTAATCTCACTGCCGCACCATCTTTCTAACCTCCCCCTGAGTAGGACGCACCTGTATGTGAGCCTTGTGAAACAGCCCAGCCAATAATAACACTCCACCCTATCATCGTTTGCCCCCGTCTTGCCTTACAGCCACGATGAAATTCAGTGCCTACATTAACCTGGAACAGGTAGATGGCCAGGAGGTCTTCTTCACCCCAGAAATGGAGGATCCCAAATCTGAATTATTTGGAGAAACTGCCAGGAGCATTGAAAATGCTGTATGTATTCAAGCAATAGTTTTTTGTGTGCCCAGTATTGAAGGTAGACATAACTGTTTCTGTAGAGTGTACAAGTCCAAAAAACTGTAAAGATTATGCTGTTATTAACCAATGGGGGTATGAAGGTTTGTGATGATATTCAAATATTCCAAGGTAGGTTTGTTAGAGGAATATGAAAGCTCAACCTGGTCACAGCCAGCTTGTTCTACTGCTTCATCCATCTACAACTATAGTACAGAGTGGCACATAATTCTGCTGATAATATTTCTATGAACTGAATATAAATTGCTCCTTTTCTATTTTCCCCATAGCTCAATGAATTGTTTCACAAGTCAGATGTCAAAACAGACTTTAAAAGTGTCCAGGTTCAAAATATAGCTCCCAGTACCTCCATCATGGCTTTAGTGGAGGCTCATTTTGACTCAGGTAAGACTAAGAGTAACTTTATCGATCCCATGGGGATATTCTGGTGCATACAGCAGCAAGAGCATAGTGCATAGATAAACATACACTATATGGACAAAAGTAATGGGACATACCTTTGCAATTAATTGAATTCAGGTGTATAAGAATAAGCACCAAGCCTTTCAGTCAGGGTTACAAACATTTGTGAAAGAACGGGTCATTCTGGAGAGCTCAGTGAATTCAAGCATGCTACTGTCATAGGATGCCACCTTTGCAATAAGCCAGTCTGTGAAATTTCTTCCCTGCTAGATATTCCACGGTCAAGTATAACTGGTATTATTCCAAAGTGGAAGCGTTTAGGAACAACAGAAACTCAGCCACAAAGTGACGGACCATGTACAGTAACACAGTTGGGTCACCGAGTGCTGAGATACAGAGTGTGTAAAAGTCAGCAACACTCTGTTGATTCAATAACTGCAGAGTTTCAAATGTCCTCTAGCATTAACCCCAGCTTCATGGAATGGCCTTCCATGGTCGAGCAGCTGCATGCAAGCCTCACATCACTAAGTGCAATGCCAAGCATCGGATGGAGTGATGTAAAGCATGCCACCACTGGACTCTGGAGCAGTGAAAAGATGTTTTGTGTAGTGACAAATCAAACTTCTCTCTCTGGCAGTCTGATGGACAAGTCTGGGTTTGGTAGATGCTAGGATAATGTTATCTGCCTGACTGCATTATGATAACTATAAAGTTTGCTAGAGAAGGAATAATGGTGTGGGTTTGTTTTTCAGGGCTTGGGCTAGGCCTCTTAGTTCCAGCGAAGGGAACTCTTAAGGCTTTTGCATACCAAGACTTTTTGGACAATTCTATGCCTCTGACTTTGTGGGAACAGTTTGGGGAAGGCCCTTTTCTGTTCCAGTATGACACACATGCTCTTCTGACTGAATGGGCAAAAGTTCCTACAGACACACTCCAAAATCTTGTGGAAAGCCTTCCCAGAAGATTGGGGGGGGGGGGGGGGCAGCGCAAAATTTAAGCCTATGGATTCAGAATGGGATGCCATAAAGGTTCCTGTAGGTGCATTGGCTGGATGTCCCAATACATATGCCCATGTAGTGTACTCACTCCAGCACCCCATAGAAATATCATCACCAGACACTGTTTGGTAAAAAATGCATGTATTAAATATGTACTTGACTTATGAAAGGATATAGATGAAGATTTACACTAGCGATTATTCTGTTTCCAATGATCCTTCTACTTCCTTAATGGTATGAGGTTTGCAAATGCAGTATGTATTATTTATTCAATGCTTGTCATTTTACAAATATAATTTTGACAATATACGTCCATCATCCATACCACTTAGTCAAGTCAAGTCAGTTTATTTCTGTAGCACAATTTAAAACAACCGATGGCTGACCAAAGTGCTTTATGCAGAATCCATAACATACAACAGAAATGACTTATCACTTATTCAGTACAGGGTCACAAGTGTGCAAGTGGAATGTAAAAATATACATTAATTTTAATTCATTGTCCCTATTATGGAAATGAGTGGAGAAAGCACCGGTGTTAAAGTGATGTCTGTGAACCTGGCCTCTGAACATGGAGACCCTACTTTAGAGCTTGACCCAAATTACAAAGGTTTGCTTAAAAGGTTCTACTGAGGCTCCCTCTGTCTCAGCTGCAGGGGGCTTCTTAAGTGATTGGTAATTAGATTATCCATGGCGATGCTGTGAGCTCACCATGAAGACTTCTCCATACCCCTCTGCCAGGTTCTGTTTCCGTGGCAACACTCTGAGACATTAGAGGCAGACCTTTTCAGATTGCATTGGGTCCAGGGCAAATATTCTAACAGGACTATAGCCGTTTTCACACATGAACTCTGGACGTTGTCTGGAAAATCAGGTCTGGACATTTTTTGGAGTTTCCCTTTCACACATGTGGCATTCAAATGGAGATTATCCATGTGAGATGCATTCACACCTACTAGAAATAAGCTGAGTTTTTTTTTTGGACGAGGGGTGGCTCTTGGGTAGAGCATGCAGGAGGCAGGGCATGACACAAAAAATGTATGCTGCAGAAATCGTAGTGTTTTGTTTACAGCACTACTGGCAGAAGTTCCTGAATCTCGTTGCCTCTCCAGTTACCCTTGTTCGTTGGGATCTTTTTTTTGTGTGAATGACCCTTCTTCATTCTCAAATGTTTGCATTCTGATTCTTGAGTTCTTCCTGCTCCATTTACACATGGAGGTAAAGTCCATTTAATGTCCAGTACAACTGATTCGGACATTTGCATTCACACATAGAGCCCTTCTGGGTAGGTAATATCTAGCAAAGTTCAGAATGGCAGAGCATGCTGAAAGGGGCTTAAGTGGGAGAAAGCAACCCTTCAAGACCATGCCTGCTTTGGGGTCTAGGGTTGCATAGGGGTACTTTGCTGTACTGACTGTACCCCTCCTTTGCTCAGACACTAGTTACACTATGACAGATGTGGCGGAAGCCTTGATTAAGCAAATAAAAACATCCAAGGAGACAGGCATTGTAGTGAAGAAGCCAGTGGAATTCCACACCCGCTTCTACAGCTACGGTAAGCTGCCATCTCTCCCTAGGCTGTCAAAAGTTTGTATTTAGAAAGATGTTTTATCCCTAAAGTTACTGCAATCAATTCTCTCTTCATTCCATAATCCATTTTGCAGTGATTGGTTTGATGTTTTTTGTTGCTTTACTTTGTTGTTCAGGTAATGGCTATACAAGAGGTCTTGTGATCAGAAAATTCTAGAAACACATCATATTCTGTACCTTTGAGCAGGGTACCTTACTTTAGTGATCTATCTTCAAGGAACAATGAGCGCTTTATAAAGTGTGATGTTTATAATGTGAAAATTATGGTGTTCACCAGGCTTGTGTTGTCACTTTTCTTAGGACTCTCTACACTCACAGTAATCACCACGACTGTGACCACACCCATAATCAGTATGGCTGCAGCCGTGGCCACTCACCATCCTGTCCTGACCACTCAGCAGCCCTATACCAGCCGAAGCATTACCACGGCAGCCCCAATGACCACAGCTCGTTTCCCATCCTCTACCACCATGACGCCAGCCTTCAGGCCCAATCCAGCTAACCTATCTGGGGAGCCCGTCAGGCCATGTGATTTGCACTCCTGCCTCTATGGCGGGACCTGTGAGGACAATGGCAGTGACTTTAAATGCCTCTGTCCAGCGGGGAGAGGAGGAAAAATCTGTGAGAAAGGTGAGCTGCCTGGTACTCATGCTGAGACAAGTTCAGCATTGTCATAATAGGAAACAGAAGAAATACCAATAACCATGGTTACATTTCACCAAATCTCTGTTATTTCCCTCACGCAATCCAACTCCTGTCACAACAGTGTCACGTGCCAATGCCCGTGCATTTTACAAAAAAAAGATGATACATTTTTTTAAAATCTGAACACAATTCAATGTATGTGCGGTTCTGTGCACACGTCTCTCGCCAGGGTCAGGCCTAAGGTTTGGGTGTTTCTGTTTTTTCCCTGCCCAGCTATCAAGTATTTCATCCCCAACTTCGCGGGCAAGTCCTTCTTGGCCTTTCCCACGATGAAGGCCTACCACACAGTCCGGATCGCCATGGAGTTCCGCGCTTCTGAGATGACCGGCCTGCTGCTCTTTAATGGCCAACATGGCAAAAAAGACTTCCTGTCGCTAGCATTGGTGTCCGGGCGAGTGCAGCTAAGGTGCTTTTGAGAAGGGCCAGTTTGATTCAAATTGGCATATTACGTCGGATCACATTTGGAAAGCAGATTGTAATATGTATATATTTGAATACATTTTAATCTGGATATTATATTATGTAGTGAAAAATTCACTCATAGGCACTTTAAGTAAAGTACTATCTGTGCTTGCTAGAGCTAAACTTTATGGCTGCCAGCCAAAATTAGGGAGTTGCTCTTTCTAAAGTAGTGTTCCCCCTGCATCTCTCTGGGGGGTGATCTGTTTGCTCCGTGTGCAGGTTTAACACCGGCTCAGGTACTGGCACCATGCTCAGCCAAGTGCGTGTGACGCCAGGTCGCTGGCACCAGCTGGTGGTGATACGCACACGACGCCATGCGGTACTGAGCGTGGATGGTGAGCCCAGTGTGGAGGGATACAGTCCGGCTGGCACCGAGGGCCTCAACCTGGACACAGACCTTTTCATCGGGGGGGTGTCTGATAAGCTGCTGCAGGAGTAAGGCTCTCGACACACCAATCATCTTAATTATCCCTTTCAGTAACATCTTTACATTGTTTTTTTATGTCCCTGTAATTATATTGAAACTATGAAAAATTAAACCGTTTTGACTGCAAAAAAATTTGGATTGCTCTAAACCTTTTTATATATGAAGCAGTGCATATCCAGTGGTAAATATACTGACTTTTGTTAATGAGTGATGATGGAGATGAAGATACTTCAGTAACACTTTACTTGAGGGGGCACAAGGAACTTAGTAACTCAGTTGCTACTGAAGTACAAATCATGAAAAATTCAGTAACTGAAGCGTTATGAAATGATTAATGATAAATGACCTTGGGATCAGGATGTAACTCACACTTAGTTTCTGAGTAATTAATATATTAAGTAAGAGTGTACGACTACATTATTTGTGCCTCCTAAAGTAAAGTGTTACTGATACTTCAAGTACAATCTCTCCACAGTGTAAAGGAGAAAACATCTGTGTCCTCTGGCCTGGTGGGCTGCATCCGCACACTCGACATCAACAACATGGTGTACAACTTGCAAGATAATGGCCAGCAGGTGCTTTACAGCTCTGCGGTGGCCCAGTGCGGGGAGACCCCCTGTCTACCTAACCCCTGCCGCAACGGTGCCATCTGCCAGGTCCAAGAGGCTGACACTTTCCATTGCAAGTGTCCTAGCGGATTCTCAGGTGGGTCCCGACCTTGTCCCCACCACTTATACCTACAAACCAGAATGGTTGGTATTCACAATCTAACAATTTGATTCAGTCCAGTTCGATTAAATTTCGATTCAATATCAATACGAAAGGAATGAGATATGACATACTGCATTGCAGCTTTCCCTATTTGGAGAGATGTTTAAAAAGACTCAAAATGGAACACAAATTTACAAATGTAGAGTCGCTGGAAGCAAATTGTGAAAACCACTAAAGAAAAGGCCAAAGGCTTGTATACCAGAATCTTTTTATTTGCGGAACATATGGGTATAGTTTCATGAAAACAAAACCAACCTGTTTCTTTCAATCCATAAAAAATGTTTTCCAATTAAAAAGAATAGTTGAATATAAAAATGGGCAAGTTTAAAATTCACATGCCAGGTTTCACAAGGGCTTTAACTTATAAAGATACATTCCAGAACATAAATGTTTTTATTTGAGGAACATACAGGGATTGTTTATGAGTTCACAATGTGATTCGATTTTGATTCAGAAGTGCCCGATTTTATTCAGTTTATGTTTTGATTCTATTCGATTTACGTTTATGACATGTTCACTAATGTGTGATCAAACCAGATTTGTTGTAAAAACAACAAAAGGCATAGCACTGTAGTGTTAACATTACAGAACAAAGCAAATTAATTGTTCAAGTTACCATCTCAATAAGATCGCAAAAACAATCTATAATAATGAGCATGAAATTTATTCTAGTACTCGTGAATACACTGAAATATTTCGTTCACACTTTTCCTCTGCAGCTCTTGTACCCAGTTGGAAATATATTAATTATGCTTGCAGACTTTTAGTCACTTTCATTTGCTTCAGTGTTCCTGAAGGCATTTGAAAAAACTTCATTAACAATATTCTCATAACTAAAAACAGGTCACATCTAATATCCGTTTTCTCTTTGCATTGTTAGCTTTTATTTCATTTTATTTATTTTGCTTTTATACATTATTTCTTGTCACCATAAGCAGTGTGCTGAATATGACTAGTATAAGAATAAAGCCTTGCTAGACTTAACTTTACTTTGCATTCACCTGCTCAGAGCACTCCAAAGCAAACTTTGAGAGGACATGAATAATGTAGTAGTACATCCTTACTTAATGCAATAATTAACCAGTAACTAGGTGTTAATTATGTACTGATCCTATGCTTGTTCATCATTAATCAATCATGACAGTTCATATATTCCATTCAGGCAGTATATTAGTTAACAGTTAATTAGTTAATAATGATAAGACTTCACTTGAAGGGGTAAAATTACTTAACTATTTACTACTGAAGAACAAATCTTGAACAAATATAGGTTTCACCATGAAATTAATGTTTAATCAATCCATTAAATTAGTGTATGCTTATAAGTGTTATTCATGTCCCCTCAAGTAAAATGTTACCCTCCCTGGCTCTGTTATCATGACTGACAGTGCAACAAGATGGTGGCGTAAGGTGATTGTACAGTATTATTGCAACCCTCCAACAGGTGAGAGGGTTAAAATTTTGTAAAATTTTGTAAAAATATTTTCATGGGGAAATGGCATACATTAACTAGATCAATCTTGGTATTTTGTGAATCAATATCGAATCTTCAACACCAGGATCACGATTAATCATAAAATCAATATTTTTCCCACCCCTACAAGCTAGCTTGACATCTAAAACATAGCTCATGGAAAGAAGCTTAGATGTGAGTTATCATTGTTTTGACGATTGTTATGGTGCAGTACCTTGCAAGCACTGTTTTGTGGCGTGAGGATGATGGGATGATGCATGATCTCCAAAGCCCAGCTGGCCAATAGATACAGTTGTGTGCAAAATAATAGCAGTCCGACATCACTAACCTGATCCATCACTGTTTTTGGTAGAAATTCATT
>JAODKC010000070.1:141358-151493 GCA_026777985.1 Mormyrops attenuatus | reverse complement strand
AATATTCCTTTTTCTTAAATTTTTATAAAGGATTAACACAAATTTGATCATTTTTCTTCATGTTTTGATTAGGAATACAATGTACAGTGTTCACAATGCATTTGCGTGTATAGAAATAAAAGCTATTATAAGGACTTTGGCCTTTATTCACTTTTTTATACACACTGCTGTTATTTTGCACACAACTGTATATACTCCAGCAATCTAAGTGTATAAAATTTATCTTCATAAAAGTATGAATCTATCAGCTGTGCAAGTACGTACTGACAGTTTATGATATAAAATAAGGAAAAAGGGGCTCAGGTACCAGAGAAAGTGAAACTAGAGTTAGTAGTGACAAAGGGCACAGGGGCTCCTGTTCCGCTTCACCTGGCTGTCGTTCGGTGTGGAACACATTCTGATTGCCTCCTGCTAACAATCATTAGTGAAGCTATATGGCAGGCTGGTATATTCCTTCAGTAATGTGTACACTGGAGCAGAGATCCTTCTAGGGAAAACTGGAGCGCTTACACCACCAAGGTATATTACATCTGTTCAGTTTGTTGTATTCTTATGGTTGTAGCATTTATATAGTACTTAAACCCCACTGCTGTTGGCCTATTTTAGGTGCACGGGCAGTTTTTATGACTTTTATGATCCACTTAAGCACATGACTCTGTCACATTCCCCAGCCTTGGAATAATGAAGAGGGACATTTTGACAGATCACAACCCTTGCCCTGTGTTACATCTAAAATGAGATGCAGAATAATGTTTTGAATCATTAATCTGAAATACTTTTGTAGTGCCTCCCACCTCATGTATTGTAAACTCTTGATTTCTTCTTCTTCTTCTTTTTATTATTATTATTATTATTGTTGTTGTTCATATTTTATTTTTATGTATTTTTAATCTGAAATATTTTTGTAGTGTAATTTTGAATGCATTATTATCAGTACTACTACTACTACTAATAATAATAATAATAATAATTTTATTGCAATGATAATTATTGTTCTTGTTAATATTTATTTATTTATTTGTTGTTTATTTCAGGTCCAACATGTACTGACAGCCACAACCCGTGTGACCCAAACAAGTGTCATCCCTCCTCACAGTGCCAGGTGCTGCCTGAGGGCAAATATAAATGTCAGTGTCCAGTGGGACGTGAGGGAACCCACTGCGAAAGAGGTATGGGAGTTTTCTCATGATCATCACAGTGACAGTGGTGCTGTCAACCATGTGCAACAATTTACTTATGCAATCCAGCTGAAATAAACAACAAATGAAGAAACCTTATCATAGTATTGTTTATCCAGAATACAGTCACAGAGATAACATGGATGAATTCTGTCCTGTATAGGATGTTGTCAAGGGCTGTGTCGTTATGTTCCATTTCCCTGCTTTGTATAGCCATTCAAAATGGGGGGATCAAACATATTATCTCTCCCCTTGAAAGTAAAAGCTTAAATGAGAGATTTGGCTACTCTGCTGCTTATTTCATTCTGGATATTGCTTCTGGCAAGAGAGGCCTGCCCACAAGTGATGTGCTTTAATTAGGCTGTGTCTGATTTTTTTATCCTTCTCCACCTATTGCTTCCTCCATCTTCCTTTTGTGCCCCACTGTGTGGGAGAATGCTAAGTATGTGTGCAAGAAATCCTAAAGAGAGATGCGAAATTAGAAAAAAGAGATCTCAGATGTCAGCTAAAGTATTTACAGCTACATCATCCTAAATAACTTTTTAATGAGGAATGTTAGTGATTATTTAGCATTTTAAAAAGCTGGCCTTTGAACATGATTAAAGAGTAATATGTGAGATAACTTATATTGAAGGTCTCCAAGGTAACTGACATATTGAGTGTTATAATAATATCAATATGTTGTAGTATCAGTTGTGTCCTGAGCAGTTATCGGGTAAAAGTGCACAGTCTCTCAGAACAGGAACAGAGTCAGAATCTGTGATAGAGAACCTTAGTACAGTGGGCTAAGGCTGCACACTGAGGTATTAGGGTAGGCCTGGTAGATTGAATCCAGAGCAGGGCAACGACTCTTCACAATTCACTCCAATAGGGGAGGCTCAACATCAGATATGTCTTCAGCTTTGTCTACACTTTTTTTACTCAGCTGCAAACTAGCTTTTAATATTTTGTCTGCCAATTCGTGCCATAATTAACATGTCCTAATTCAATGTCACTGGCAGTCAGAAAACTCTGCTGATGGGTTCTGGCATGAGTGTAGTGTCACAGCTCTATTGAAAGTTCTGGGGTTGCTAAATCTAGCTGGGTGGGGGATAAATAATCTATCCAAACTAGGCTGACTGATGAGGTCATTGTCTTTGGCAGAACTCAACAGTGACAAGAGTGTTCCCTACATCCCCTACTTCAGTGGGAACTCCTACTTGGAGCTGAAAGGCTTACACACCTATGGAAGTGACCTGCAGTAAGTGAGACAGCTGTGTAACCTAAGCAGAATTTGGGCCCCTGGGCTGATCTTAGCCTCTGGATGGATTTTCCACCACAATGAGGAATTATATCGGTTAAGTTATACCACAACCAGGAGATGTAATGAAATTTTTTCACTTCAATTCCATATTAATTTTTGGGTGTTTTCCTTAGGAACAAAGTCAGTATGACAGTTGTTTTCCTGGCTAATGATTCCAATGGTATGATATTCTACAATGGACAGAAGACTGATGGCAAGGGAGACTTCATTTCTCTCTCGCTAAATGATGGCACCCTGGAGTTTAGATATGACCTGGGCAAGGGTCCTGCTGTCATCAGGTAAGCTTTTCAGCTTTCATTAGGTATGCATCCTATTTATTTAGAAGGACTTAACAGTCATTTGATAAACTTAACATCATTCGCAGTAGCCTCTTCAAATGGGGGTTCTTCCTAGTCATGATCTAGGCCCATTGATCATCAAGAGCTATGTTCTGTGATTGCCATGTTTTGTGTCACATGCAAGATACACAGTCAGACTATAACCAGCATATACCTAGCATACTGTAGTGTGTACTGTATGAAATATCTGTTCATAATATTTATATGCAGGAGCAAGAATAAGGTCCAGATGAATGTTTGGAACACGGTAAACCTGGAACGTGGCAACCGCAAGGGTGAAATCAGCATCAACGGAAAAGAAACAGTCAGGGGAGAGTCTCCGGTAATTACACAGCAGATTCTTTGTTATGGATGAAGACATAGCCAGATGTATTATTAACTCATGGGTGCATAAATTCTAGCATAAGTATTTTTTATAACGGGAGGGATTTTCTTATCCTACATGTGCCTGTTATGTTTGATGCTGCTCTCAGAGGCAGTAAATCAAGTTAAATTTAGTGGAGGGATCTTTGAATCCAGGAGGGATTCAGGTACAGTATGGTCTTTCACAGCCTGATTCATACCAGTGTCTCTATAAGAGAAGCAGTGTGATACAGAAGCATTGTTTCATTTGGGTATGGGGTTGGTCAGAATATTACTATGGGTATACACCCTCACATTGAGTTTTAGGAACAGAGAGACTTATTTTAAATATTTTTTGCACATGGCCCTTGAGTCCGAGTGTGTTTTCATCTTTATTCCTTGTACCGTGTCCCAATTAATTGCAGACATCATTTTTCTCTCATTTTGTTTTGCTGTATTTTTAAAATTCCTCTACAAATTCTTTTCTTTGTGTGCTGTCCGGATTTCAGAAGTCACGTAAGGTAAAGACCTAAGTTATCATTAGTCATCCAGCATTTCATGTCACTCCACAACTGAGTAGCTTCCCACTCCTCATTTCAAGCCCATCTTTATGTCCAAAGTAGATCATAAGGAAGTAACAAAGCATGGGATAGATTCTTAGCTGGCAATCATAAGAAGAGTCATGAAGATTAAATGGGGCCTCTGTGAGCTGACCTAATTGTACTTGTTCAGTTGGTTTACTGAACATCCATGCCTGAATGTGTTTTTCAGTACTCTGTTTTAGTCTTAGCTCCTATTTCGCTAGCTAAAGTAGTACAAGAAAACTCTGTTTGGCCTTCACCTGAGTTGAACTGAGTTGAAATGTTTCAAGTATATCATGATGCAAAAATAAGATATTTTACAATGTTTGGGTTGTCACATAGACATACAAGTTTCCTCACCAAAAAACTATATAACCATATAGAACTAACTATATAGAATGGCTAAGACACCTGAACTAATTTGGTGCCATACATGCTGGTTCCAACATCTCGGAAACAGCCATCTTTTCTGTGCATTATGGTGTCGAGAGTTTACAGAGAATGGTGTGGGTTTGGCTATGTAGCCAAAAACAAGGAGACGGGTTAGGTGATTCAGAGAAAGTGTACAAATGCAAAACCATACAGAGTTTTCTTGTGCATCCCAAAATACTCACTCCACCTTACCTCACTAGTTTCCCATGATCTCATATACCATCATGCTCCCTGGCGAGAGCTCCTCCACTCTGCAGCTGCATCGGAGCTGGAGACGGAGCTGGCTCTGTGATTTCAGCCTGTGCAACAGAAAGTTGGGTCAGGCAAACCAAGCAACCCCTGTGTGTGTGTCTCACAGAATCCCCCTCATCTGGCTGGCCTCCTCCATAACCACAACTCCGCTCATCTGTCTGAGCACATCTATGGTGGACAGAGCACTTACAAAACTCACTGTACTTCTCTTCTGAAGGATCAAGGAGAAAATATTTGATGACAATTGTTACCACTATGTTAAGCTGATGTGTTGCTTTCCAACAAATTAGTTTGGCTCTTCCTCTGAGCAATGATTTCCCTAAAGAAGACAGCTTTAAGGTTTAATGATGCAGCCTTCCACTAAAGTCCTGCTGAAGCATAACTGAATGTGTATGCAGTTGGAACACATATTTCATAGCCATCTATAGTGTAAATGCAGTAGTGGTGTTTATTGCCACTCAAAACATGCATTTGTGTGAGGGCCCCATTGGCCACAAATGATCACTACAAATGGGAACCAGCTTTTTCCACTAACCAGCTATCTCCTGGTTACTATCTAATCTCCTGACTCTGTTCGCTAGTAATATTAGTTGTTGAAACACCTGATTGACTTTTTGAGTGGAGCCCCAGGAACCACAAACCCATTCCTATGTGAACGATATACCGGTTACATAACTCACCTACATTTCAGCTGTCTGAGCAATAATAACCGTCCATTATCATCTTTCAGTGAATGCCATTCAGATCACATAGCCTTTTATTATCTCTTATTAGTTGCTTTGTTTTATGCATAGAAGTGGGGTATTTTTCTGAATAGACAAAAGAAATCAAATTATTTGGAATCTCATCAATACCAGTCAAAAATTTGAGTTGTTGGAAAAGTTTTTTTTGTTTTTGCTCATATTTTTCCAACAAATACTTGTGTAATGAACAGCAATAACAGTAATGAGTAGCAATGAGTAATGAGCAGTGTGTGGCTCAGTGGGCTAAGCCTGTGTTCTTGTAATCAGAAGGTTGCTGGTTCAAACCCAGCCTCAGTTTGTCTTTGGGTCCTGGAGCAAGGCCCTTAACCCCCAGCTCTCTGGGTGCTACCAACAGGTAGCTGCCCTTCACAGACAGCTTACTCTTCAAAGAGCAAGTTGTGGGAGGCATAAAGACAATTTCCCCACGGGGATCAATAAATTATTATTAAAAAACACTGTATAAAATAAACGGTGAAATAGCAAAGTAGTGTTGAAGAACTGAGAATTGTTCCACAGTCTTCAAATTAGCTAGCATTTGTCCTGATAACATAAATCATTCACTTAAGACTGAGCAAGAAACTATATAACTATATATAAACATATTATGTGCCATTTTTTGCTTCAACTGTTCTGTCCAGTTCATACTATATAGGTTTTCTGTGGGTTTGATCACAATTTTATGTGTATTTTGGCTCAGTGTCTTGCTGAAAAATGAAGCATTCATGAACCATAAACTGTAAACTTTCATTCCCTTGAAGCCTGCTATGGTAGCAATGCAGGTTGAGGTTTGGTAACGATCACCAGCAAAGCAACCCCAGATCTCCACTGTATTTGACATACACTCATCTTCTCTGCGTCCTGCAAATACATGGCAGTTGGACACAAATGTTTCAGATTTTAACTCCTAAAGAAAAGACAAGTGAATACAGTTTAAAGCATAGGTAATCATTCAAACAGGTGTACTCAAACTTTTGATTGGTACTCTAATAATAATAATTAAAAAATAATGACTGATCATGGATTCACTAGGATAAGCCACTTACATGGTTATTGTTGAAATAGCATGATGAGTTATGTGTGTGTATCAGTGGAATGTCATGAGTTTATGTGTGTGTATCAGTGGAATGTCTTCCCTGTTACCAAGAAATGGTGAGGAAACAGAAAAAAGTTTGTGGTAAGTAAAAGTCACTGTATTCCACTGTGTTTTAGGATCAGCACACAATTCTAAACCTAAAGGACTCGCTCTTTGTGGGAGGAGCCCCAGATTTCAGAAAGCTGGCAAGGGCAGCTGCTCTCAAAGATGGCTTTAAAGGGGCCGTCCAGTCGGTGAGTGCCGATAGTGGGCATAAGGCCTGCGTTGCTTTGTAGATATAATACAAGATATACAAAAATACAGGAATATAATATGGGAGGTGATGCATGGTGCAGTACAATATGTGCATCAGTACATAGTGGGCTACATCATACAATAGTGCAACATTATATTACACAGAACAATAATGTAACACACTTGCAATTCAGTTTTAAGAAATGCAAAAGTTTTTCAATTAAATAAAATTTTTAACAAGATTAACACATTTGTTTTTTACAGAACATTTCTGTATAGACACCTAAAACATTCTAAGAACTTAATTGTTTACAGTACTGTCTTAGTCAAATTCTTGTGTTGATGGTCTTCTGCACTTCACCAGATTTGGCATTGGCATTTGGGTGGTGCAGTGTCTAGGACAAAGAAAAAAGTGTATTTTTTTATACTTTATATATATATATATATATATATATATACAGTGGTACCTCGACCCATGAACAGTCCTGTTCACGAACAAATCGGGTTACGAACTAGATGTTTGAAAAAATTTTGTACTGGTTCGTGAACCGTGTACATTAACTATAATAAAAAACAAAATGCACATTTTCGAAATTACTGTATTGTTTTTGACTGTTAGTCTTTTAATGTTAATTGTTTAGTTTTTGGGGGGGATGTTTTGTGGTTCTTTTCCGTGTTTTGGCATCTTTCGAGCGACCAGCCTGCCAACAAGCGTATACTCAGTTGTGTATTGGTCCGCCTTCCGTAAACATATTATTTGAACAATTTATATGTATTTACATTATATAAAATGGGAAAAATTGATTCAGGTCTCAAACTTTTCGAGTCGCAAACCGAGCCTTCGAACAAATTAAGTTCGTGAGCCAAGGTACCACTGTATGTGTGTGTGTGTGTCTCATATTGTCCACAGTGTAGAAAATCGAAGCTTGACTGTATTGCTTAGTTAATCCACAGTTCTTTCTGTCTTCACCCGTAGATCACACTGATGGGCACCTCCATCCTGACCCGAGCCAACATTGTGCGTTCTAGAGATATCTCCGTCTACCCATATCACCCATGCTCCAGGGGCATTTGCCAGAATGGTGGTCTTTGCCGTCCCCAAGGAGCTGGACATGAATGTGTGTGCCAGCATGGCTTTATTGGGGTGCAGTGTCAGAATGGTGAGTCAGTGACACAATGACATTATAAGCTGTGGAAGCTGGTGCCATTAGCTGACCCCCCCTGCATTTTACTGTTTATACAGCTGGATTGCTCACAGGGGAAGTTCAGATGAAGTACTTTGCTCTAGGATTTTACTGTACCTCTTAGGACATAAACATTTTTTTACTTCCACACAGCCATTTACGAAAAATCTGCTGGGGATACAGAATCTATTGCCTTTGACGGGAGAACATTCATTGAATACCACAATGCAGTTACTAAGAGGTAAGCTGGGGGGGGGATACTGGCTCTGTCTCTGTCTAATTACACAAGAGGACTGTGTTCATACATCATGTAACTGTGTGACAAGGGCCATTATTTAAATCTTATTCTAGTTTTCAGGTTATTCTCAGTTTCTCCCTTCCTAATCTTGTCGAGATTGTTAGTGACCCCTCCTTCCGGTGCCCTGCTTCAGGTTTGGCTACACTTTTCTAATTAGCCAGGCCACCATTCCAATTACAGTTTCAGTCCTCTCTACCCTCACACGCAGATGCATTCAGTTAGTCCACACTTTAACACCCCCACTAAGCTTAACGGCTGTCTCCCTCCTCTTAATTGCCCTTCCTGAAATCCAGTAGAAGCCTTGGTGTGTACTAGTATTTCCTTGAGAGTTTAGGAAAAGGTGTCAGCCCTTGTTAGTTGGCAATGTATATGACTGCAATACAGGAAGAGAGCACGACAGTGACACAGAATTCAAGGCATCCATTAACAGGTTACTCGATGTTGTGAACTTGGTTTAGTGTAGGGAAATGAGACTGACACATTTTTAGTATAGTGTATTTTTAATTTGCTGACTGCCAGATTTTTTTTTTTAACGAAACATTTCTTTTTAGTCTAAAATTGCAGTTACAGTAATGCTTGTATATAATAGGTACACAAATAAAGACACCTGTCGACGAGCTTAGGGTTCTCTTTTTTTCTTAATGTGTTTGTGTGTAATGTGTTTTTTATGTCAAGTTTTCCGATAGAAATGCTTTGTTTGTCTCTTATGTCTCTATCCTGTCTGTTTGACTGTCTATCTGCCAGTGTCTGTCTTATATGAATGTTCCTGTTGTTTCTTTTCTACTCAAGCCAGTTGACGAATGAGATCCCAGAGTAAGTAGTCTGGAAGAGTCAAAGTGTTATAAAAAGTCTTTTAACTCACATTTCTCAAAAAAAAATCATGTTCATCAGCCAGCTCAGGCTAGGGATTTTGAAGTCAGTCATATGCACATCATTTGTTTATGTACATTGAGAAATTGAATTGATATGTGCATGGATGCATGCAATACAAGCATCATGGCCAGTTTCATAATAATGTGAGATATGGGCAAAAATCAGGATTGTTGTTGCTGCATGTATTCCTATAAGAGGGAGCTGTTTTTGGAAAGTTGGATGCTTGACCATGCATCATGCCCTGAAAGTTAATGTGTTAATACACACCATCACCCTAAAGGCAAGTGTCTGTAATCTTATTCACTATTTTGGTAACTCCTCAAAACAACAATTTTTAATAAGATTTATGAGAATGGTTGTTTTTCATATTAGGAAGGTGCACAAAAGCTTAACTGCCTGTTTTGAGACACCTATAAACGTCACCTATTAACCCTGTAAACACTGAATATCTTAACCTGTTATTTGAAAATATTTGTTTGCGCATAATCTTGGTAAGTAACTGTAAAACCCCACAAAATATAGATACTGGAGCCCTGGTTACACTGGGTATTGCTGATCAGATCTCCCAATTGGCAGTGAGCCCGAGGCAGGACAGAAGAGCAACCGCTCATTTAGTCTGTGTTATGTTAAAATAGAACAGAATTATCAAATGTAATTTTCCAGACATTCAGAACATGAGTGTTGCCTTGAGAACAGTCTAGGGACTACTGGAGTTGCCGAAGGACTGCCCAAGATTTAAACTGATATAACTATCGTATGTACAAAAATACACTTTTGCTGGATCAAGCCCAGCAGCCATGAGCATAGTTTGAACATTATTATGAAAGTTGATAGAGCCCTCTCACTACAATTTGTAAGGTCACTATGGAAATTATCTTTGGGACTCAAGAGCTCAAGAACTCTTTCCTAACTACAGTCAGCCCTCGTGCATTCACACTTCGTGATTCATAAAATTGGTAAGAAAGATTTAGTTAATGAATATTCTACTGTGTTTTTGGGGAAAGTTCAAGACATACAATATAAATCAGTTAAAAAATTCCTTAAAAACGTGACTTTCTTATGGAAACCTTCCTTTTTGCAAGCACAAGAGGACTTCATACCTATTTCAAGTAAATCTAAATCCAGAAAACTGCAACCAAGGTGGTTTACTAAGGAAATTAAAAATAAAGAAAGGAGGAAAAGGGCTCTGTTCTGCGAATGGAAAATAAATAATGACTTCAAATTAAAGCAGGAGTATCTAAGTCTACAGGTTGAGTTAAAAAACAACATTAGACTCTCCAAGAG
>JAODKC010000070.1:130907-141258 GCA_026777985.1 Mormyrops attenuatus | reverse complement strand
AACGCACAAAAATTATAAATTTCTTGAAAGGTGCTAATGTTTACGTACATAGCAAATGCGTCCCAGGTTTCCCTCTCGAGACACATTTGTTATAAACACTGAAAGGGTTCGTTTACTCATTTTACCTTACTGTGAACGCAAAAGAAAATGGCAGCCATTGCCGTGTTCTATGAATTAGTAGGGGTAACATTAGTAGACTGTAATGTAAATGTCTTAGTGTGACAAATATCCTTTAGCTGATACTGTACTCTATTTTTACATCAAACATCAAATAAATTTTTTTTAAAGGTAATGTATTAAGCTAACTTTTAAATGAAATTAAAGTGTTTTGGGAGCATGAATGGGGTCATACTTAGGGATTAAACTATAGAAATAAGCACATATTACCATTTTTAGTGACTCTACCAAACATCAGAGAATCCTCCTCATTCGCGACGGGTTCTGGAACCTAACCTCGCGAATGTCCGAGTTCTGACTGTATATCTCCTGTCCACAAGTGTCTGTTTGTCCTGTTTATGGCAAAATCATCTTCCAAAAACTGACTGTAGCACTCTCATATCCCTTGCACTGTCATTAGAATTCATCCACCCATGCAGTGCTGTTGCCTATATATTCATATCTGTATTATGCAACCTGAATATGTCTTGAATAGATATCACAGTTCTTTCAAGCTCTTCTACTCTTACTACCCTTGTCCCATTTGAGGATTTAATGAACTGAGAGTCAATAAAGTTTAGTCAAGCTAAGGTTGCTGGGGCCCTTTCCTTTCTCTCAGTCTTCTTTACCCCCTTATTGTGGCGGGAAGGTTTTTCTTCCTCCTGCTACTTCTCACTCACTGCATGACCTTCACTTTCTCCCCTGCTCCTTAAGTCCCAAGTCACTGGAGAACCCATCAGACCAGAGGTGAGTTTTGAACAGTGTTATATCCCAGTGGCATGCTGCCCCTCCCCTCTCCCTCCCTGCTATGTGGGCTAATCCTGGATGGAAATTATCGTTAAACCTTCTGTGATGGCCTGTAGCCTGCACCATGCAATAAACACTGCATATAGTTGAAAGTGACACTTTGGTTACAGTTGCAGCACAAAATCCACCCACTGGATTATGTGCTCTGATGCATCATTGAACCCTAATAAAAATAAATCCCATATACACGTCACTAACTCCTTTAACTTAGTAAGACCAGGCCGTAGTGTTGAAGTTGCTGAGATTTAATATAGACTTCGTTCAAATGGTTAGCTGCTTTAGTGTTTTGACTTTCAAGCTTTCACACGCAAAGCCATACACACATATTGTAGCTTTGAGATCTTGAAAATTTTTATAATGGCCTAGATAACAATTAATGACCTAGATTAAAATATGTGTGGAGGCTGTAGTATGCAAGGGCAGTGCAGTGCTGAATAGGGCAAATAAACGCTGTTTACAGTATAGCACATGAGAATATTGTAACTCATATAGGACAACAAAAGTCTATCCACTGAAGGCTATAGCTGAATTTTAGTCTTTTTCAATAGGGTTATAGTAGAGCATTAGTTCTAATGAGAAACAGAAAAGCAGGTTCAAGCCTTGCTTTTAAAGTAATTGTTGGCACACTTTGGATATTACCATAATGCTTCTAGAAACACATCTTACTCCAGGTGTTCTGGTTTATCCGTCCAATTTGTCAGAGTGTATGGAAATGCATTAGTTATTGAGCCAGGTACTCCAATTAGTGGACAGGGGAAAAGCAGCAGGGTATATTTTGTTAGAGCCGTGTTAAAGCTTGATAAACCCTGGCATATGTCTGGTGAAAACCTCTCCAGAAGATAGCTAGTCCGTGTCCACCAGGCCTTAACTAGAGCCTCATGTGAGCATGATTAGACAGTATTTATCCAGTATCCATCTGATATCAGAGAGGTCTCTGCACTCTGGTCTAGTGAGAATAGATATGAAGAGCTGGCAGATGTTTTTTGTGTAGCTGTTTACGTCTTGTATATTCAAGTGTGTGATCATCGTACTAACTGTTTCTCTTTTTGTTCTACCTCCATGTTATGTCAATTGAATGTCCTGCATTCTGCTGATTTGTTGTGCTTATGTACCTCGCAAATGTTTGTCTGCCAAGTACCATTAACTTCACATTAATGCTGTTTTCTTTTCAACATTGATGCCAATGGCCATGATCACTTGCCAAATGCGCAAGTGTTGTTTGTCAAAGGAAGGAAAAAGCATGTTAAAATGTCTTATCTTGTTCAACAAGAAACACATTCCCAATGCTAGCTGTATTACACAAAACTAAGATGCTATGATGAAATCAAACTTGGTGCAGGCCACATATCCACAGCCCTCTGTAAGGCCTCATTCTCATTCTCCTGGGAGGTATTGAAGGACAAGTTCTGAGTCTCATCTATCAAGGGCCTTGATTCCCTTCTCAATAGGATTGGTACCCCTTAATATTATAAAAGATTCTTTACAGATATTTTGGGCTGTGGAATCGGTGAGATTTTAGACAGCATGTGAAATTAGGAGGAAGCCTGTAGAATCGCTTGGAGCCAGTCGGAGCAGGATTAAAGTTGAAATGCACCGTAGATGCTAACTTTGTTCTGATCCTACCCATAACAGTGAGAAAGCCTTGCTGGTGAACAAGTTTGAGATGAGTATCAGGACAGAAGCCTCGCATGGTCTGATCCTCTGGAGCGGCAAAGGGGTGGAGCGTTCAGATTACATTGCTCTGGCCGTGGTGGACGGCCGTGTGCAGATGACCTATGACCTAGGCTCTAAGCCCGTGGTGCTGCAGTCATCGGTACGCGTAAACACCAATCGCTGGGTCCGCATCAAAGCCAGCAGGTATGGGAGGAATATAAATGAATTCATATGACTGTATATTCTATTCTGTATTGGTGAACAAAAAACCACTTCTACTGTAAAATACATTTAGGGTCTCCATAGTGGTAATCAACTTTAATGCTCCTGATACAATATGAGTTCAGAGTGTCATTTTTCCTTCTTACCTGTACTTTGCTTCATTTTCAGAGCACTGAAGGACGGCTCCCTTCAGGTGGGTAATGAGGCACCTGTTACTGGGTCGTCTCCCTTGGGAGCCACACAGCTGGATACAGATGGAGCACTCTGGTTGGGTATGTCACATTTCCATTTTGCTTTCGCACACATGCACATCCACATAAAACTAAATGTTTGTTGGGACTTCTCTTTGAATTCATTTTAGATTTCTGGGCACATTCTAGTGAAATGGAAATGTATGAAAACTGATGATCTCATCTCAACTCAGATTATAGCAAGTAAATTAAACTTCTGGGATATTGATCTGGTCTGTTAAGTAGCAGAGGGGGTTGTTAATCGGTTTCAGCTGCTTTGGTGTTAATAAAATTGACAACAGCTGCACTAGAGGGGCAACAATGCGACGACCCCCCAAAAAGGAATGGTTTAACAGATGGAGGCCACTGACATTTTTCCATCCTCTTCTTTTCTGACTGTTTTTTCACTAGTTTTGCATTTTGCGGTCAGTGTCACTACTGGTAGCATGAGGCGATACCTGGACCCTACAGAGGTTGCACAGGTAGTCCTACTCCTCCAGGATGGCACATCAATATGTGCCATTGTCAGAAGGTTTGCTGTGTCTCCCAGCACAGTCTCAAGGGCATGGAGGAGATTCCAGTAGACAGGCAGTTACTCTAGGAGAGCTGAACAGGGCCGTGGAAGGTCCTTAACCCATCAGCAGGTATCCGCTTCTTTGTGCAAAGAGGAACAGGATGAGCACTGGCAGAGCCCTACAAAGTACCTCCAGCAGGCCACTGGTGTGCATGTCTCTGACCAAACAATCAGAAACCGACTTCATGAGGGTGGCCTGAGGGCCCGACATCCTCTAGTGGACCTTGTGCTTACTGCTCAGCACCGTGGAGCTTGATTGGCATTTGCCATAGAATACCAGAATTGGCAGGTCCGCCACTGGTGCCCTGTACTTTTCACAGATGAGAGCAGGTTCACCCTGAGCACATGTCACAGATGTGAAAGGGTCGGGAGAAGCCATGGAGAACGTTATGCTGCCTGTAACATTGTTCAGCATGACCGGTTTGCTGGTGGGTCAGTTATGGTCTGGGAAGGCATATCATTGTAGGGACACACAGACCTCTACAGGCTTGACAATGGCACCTTGACTACCATTAGGTATCAAGATGAAATCCTATTGTCAGACCCTATGCTGGTGAAGTGGGTCCTGGGTTCCTCCTGGTGCACGACAATGCACAACAATGGAGTTCCTGGAGTATGAAGGAATTGTTACCATTGACTGTCCCCCACACTCGCCTGACCTAAATCCAATAGAACACCTCTGAGACATTGTGTTTTGGTTCATCCAGCGCCGCCAGGTTGTACCTCAGACTGTCCAGTAGCTCAGTCATGCCCTGGTCCAGATCTGGGAGTAGACCCCCAGGACACCATCCATCCGTCGTCTCATTAGGAGACGTTGTCAGGCATGCATACAAGCATATGGGGGCCATACAAACTACTGAGTACTGATTTTGATTTGCTGCAATGAAATTTCTGCAAAATGGACTAACCTGCCGCATCATTTTTTCACGTTGAATTTAGCCCTCTGTAGGTTGATTATTTTTATTTCCATCAAATGATGTGGCATCCTTTTGTTCCTAACACATTACCCAGTCCATATCAGTATAGATATCCAGCATGATTTTTACAATGTATTTTTTTCTGCTGCTTCTCCTGGTGAGAGTCACAATGGCAGCATGCTGAGCAGGTCAGACCAGATCTCTTTTTCCATGGCCACCCTTGTTCTGGGGATCCCTGGATGTTCCCAAGCAAGGTGGAAGATATAATCCTTCCACCATGAACTTGGTCTTCCCTGGGGGCTTCAGCCAGTGGAATGATCCTGGAACAGCCATCCAGGTGGTATCCTTATAAGATACCCAAACTACCTCAACAGACTTCTCTCAATCCACAGGGCCAATGGTGCTATTTCAAGGCACCTTCAGATCTCCAAACTTTGAACCAGCAACCGTTCAGTCACAAATACGCATCCCTAAATAAAAGGCCACCACTGCCTATAAAGAGCTAGTCTGCTGTTATATGGGCAGGTTTGGAATGCACAATGTTTTTCTTTCTTTAGATTTACTGCTTTCCTCACCACAGGTGTCCACTAGCAGGTTCTAGGATTACTATTATGACAGGTACCAACTGCCGTCTATCTGCGGCTCGTTGCATTTTCTGCAATGACTGAGGTCTTGAACATGGTCTATTCAAACTCAATGTTCCCAGTCTACTTAGCACATGAAAGAAGTTTTTCCAGAGGTGAGAAATGAATCCATATTGCAAAGAAGCCTCAACCAGCCATTCCTAGCTAACCCTGACTACATGTGTCGCTCTGGGCCATCTGGCCTCCTTCCCATTCGCTGAATCTAGCTCTGCCCCTCTTTTCATTCAGTCACGATACTGAAATTTCAAACTCGATACCGATACCTAGGATGGTGCTTGATACTCAATACTATTTTCGATACTACATGGGGAGAAAAAACAAACACAGGAACTGTTTTTTTTAATAAAGTCAGAACACCACCAAAAAAATGAAAAGCCAAACAATACAATGAAAAAATAAACCTAATAAATAGGTGCCTCTGGTGATTTGGCACTGAATTTCCACTGTTGTTCAAATAGTGCTGGTAGGGTGGGTTGTGTTTGTGGCTGTTTAGGTCTAGCTGCTGGTCCCCTTCTCTCAGCCTCAGCCTGGGACTATAAAACATACATAATGATTGTCAGATACGAATTTTATAGGTTTGGCACCATGGCCAAAAATAAAAAAATAAATAAATGAATATATAGAAATTGAAAAATAAAATAATGAACAAATAAGTGAAAGAATATATTCATATATATGTATATATATACATATATATACATATATATATTATAAATAAATGAATAAATACATAAATGAATAAATAAAGGAAAGAAATGTATTTTAATGTTTTTGAGCCAAACTAAAAAAAAGCACCAGCAGTGAAAAATATATGCGTGTTGTGCAATTGTAAAACGCGGAGAGAGAAGCGAAGACAGCCATTCTTATAGTTAACTTACTTCAACAGTATTGCTTGACAGTGGCACTTAAAATATTCATGTTACGTTTGAAGAACAATTTTACCCACATCTCGAAACTCCGCGTATAATTCGGAGTGATGGTCTTTCAAATGCTTCACTCAATTTGTCGTGCTGCTCGTCTTGGTTGCTGCAACTTTGAAGCACTTCTTGCAAATGGGCTTGTCCACATCTTTTTTTTCCCTATTCATCTGGTTCATATGCGAAATATTTCCAGACAGTACTCTTGCTTCTTACATTCTCTATCAAGCTTGGTGCTGCAGAACTAAAACTGGAGCTGCTTTCGCCCACTGCCATGTTTAAAGTGTCTCTCTCATGTAAAACAATGGGTCCTCCAGGTAGCCGTTGTTGGGGGAGGGGCTGCCACTGCAATGCCTGTTGAAAATTGTTTTAGTCTGCCGGTGAATTCCGTGAACCGGCAGATGCAAAACTGGCATTTAAGTATCGATACCAGTGTTAATTGATATTGATACATTCTCTATCAAGCTTGGTGCTGCAGAACTAAAGCTGGAGCTGCTTTCGCCCACTGCCATGTTTAAAGTGTCTCTCTCATGTAAAACAATGGGTCCTCCAGGTAGCCGTTGTTGGGGGAGGGGCTGCCACTGCAATGCCTGTTGAAAATTGTTTTAGTCTGCCGGTGATTTCCGTGAACCGGCAGATGCAAAACTGGCATTTAAGTATCGATACCAGTGTTAATTGATATTGATACTAAATTTTAGTATCGATTAGTATCTGAGAATTGATTTTTTTGACAACATTAGTTCAAACACGGGTTGCACAGAAGTCCACCCTGTTTAGATCCAGGAGGCCAGTCTTCTCAGACTTCTCATGCTTTCAGATATCTGCATCGTATCCCAATAGTAGCGCAAAGTCTATAAGCTGTTTCAGGCAACTCACCCATATTTCCTGACAAGGCTGCATACTGTAAATTACTGTTTGGTTTGTCTGGCCTCTCCCCACAGGGAGTTAAAGCTTCAGATGACATCGACCAGGGGTAGGCAGTCTTATCCGCAAAGGGCCAGTGTGTATGCAGGTTTTTGGGATAACCTTTAGGTCAGCTGTTCAAACGCAGGTGTGAGGACTCTTCAGCCAATCAGTCCTCTAATTAGTAATCTAATTAGGAACTTGCAGCGAAAACCCACATACACACCGGCCCTTTGCGGATAAGATTGCCCCCCCTGACATAGACTCTCTCAGGAACTGGCTAAGTGAACTGGTTAAACCTCTCCAACAGATGAAGGTTACAGTCATCAGAGGGGAATAACAGCCATTTTCCCACTCTTAATTTTTCAAAAATATGAAATGAAGTTAATTTAAAAAGCAGAATGTGTCTTTCAGTGTGTCATTGTAGACACATTTGTGCAGTCTTACTCAAACTTACCATATTTGCAGTGCTGTAACACAGACACCCTCACAGTCTTGCATACAGAGAGACACATATACATAATTTATTCCTCCATGGAGTCCTTGCTCAGCTTCCATTCATTGATGCTTTTACTCGCATGTCATTTTAAAAGAGGTTAGTTGGTAATTTTAAAACACTGACTGCCCTATTTTTAAACAAAAGAATTGCTCAAAAATAATGAAAAAACTGTACTTCTTAATTCATTGAAGTAGGAGACAGCTCTTTTGAGCTTCACAAACACAGTGAGGTCTACTTTCTTTCCTGGTGATTTTTTTTGGGGGGGGTATTCTGTGGCTTTTGAATATAAGAAGACAAATGTAGTTCTGGTGAAGTGATGCTGACTGTGTGAAAGAGTGGCTGATCCTCCATTTTTGAGCAAGTGCAGGTTTGCTTCAGCTGTGAGATAGACACAGGTACATGGTTAGCCTGCAGCTAGAATATATTATCCTAAGGGAGGCTTTAGATCTAGAGCTCTTTCATATCCCATCATTTATTTACTTACTCTGTTCTATCCAGTGTGCAATAGGCCCTGTTCATATACCCATCTCCCAGGCATGCAGTCTGATTTTGGGGCACAGAACCAAAAAGAGAGTGGGAGAGATTATTCATTCATGCTATGTGTTGACTTAATAGAAAAATCTATATACAAATGGACTGAGTGGGATTGAGTTGAAATATCAAAGGATGCCCTGCAGGAGATGTGAGGAGATTTCACGCTAAATGTGTCAGAGTGCCTTCTCAGGGGCTGACCTGCTTGATCAGCCCTTTAATCATGAAGCCAATAGATTGGTTCATCTCTGCAAGCCAGCAACCTACTTACCCTCCTCCTTTTCATGTTAGTCTTCCTGCCCAGCTACACTCCAGATGCTTGCCTTCCTTACCCACCTTGACCTCCTTGTACACAAACCTGTATTAAATAAATGCCATCCTGTTTTCTAAATTTTTTTGTATACCTACAATTCCTTGATCCTACTTCAGTGTTCTTAGTTGTTCAAGTGCTGCTCTCTGTCGCCCCCAGGTGGCTTGGAGGAGTTGCCCGTTGCACGCAGACTGCCCAAGGCCTACAGCACAGGGTTTGTAGGCTGCATAAAGGATGTGAGTGTGGATGGAGTGGAGCTGCACCTAGTGGAGGATGCCTTGAACAGTCCCAGAATCCTACACTGCTCTGCCCAATAGCCTACTTCCAACTCATCACTACCCTTCATGCACACCATGTCTACTGCTGTAATTATTTTATATTTTTATATGCTTTTCATTACTTTTTATAATGGAAAACACAAGGTTCTTAATTTTGTTCTTTTTGTATATTTTTGTTAGTTTTTTTGTTCCTTCATGTATAACAGATTTTCCAAATACAGGTGCACATTGTGTCAACAAATATGTAATTTATTTTCCCATTTAGAATTGTAATGCTACATAGTGCACACTACTTGAATATTAGAAAATGACGGGGTGCTGGTATCATCTCCACAGTCTCTCCACGGGCCTCTCCTCTGCCTTTTTGAATACAGCCTGCTTTCCACTTAGAACATGGACTGCAGCAGACAGAGGGGGGTTTCAGCAACTCTGTCAGGTGCATTGTGGGTTAGCATGCCATGTGTGTGTGGAATAGAACACAAAATAAGAACATGTCAAACTTACCAAAAGATGCCACACCTGTTTATTATGAAATCCATAACACACACAGCACACTTTTTAAAAAACAGTTTTTCTGTTTTGTATGTAATTTTTGTTGAGCTCCCTTACCATTTTAAAATTTTAGACATTCCTGAAGAATCACACTATTAAGTAATTCAATGGCTAACTGAATTTTTACCAAGATAAAGTAACACACAGGTGCATAAATACATTAAACTGTGAATTTGTCCGTTCGCTATTGTTCTCTAGCTTCCTCTCGGCTGTTAATCATACTTAATGACAAACAAGAACTTTGCCTTCGACAAATCCCTGGTTTCTTTTTTATTTCTCTCATTCGCATTTTTGGCAACATCCTTGAAAGAGGTATGTCTGTTCTGATGGACATGCTCTGGTTTGGACTTTTTTTAAGGCTGTGATATTTTAAGTACTATGTCGGTTTTACATAACAGAAGCTGCCACTGAATGGAGGAACAAATCATTTCAGTTTTTATTATCCATTTCATCTTGTTTTTCCACTTTTTTAAGTTCTACTTTGCCTTTATAAAACAGCTGTTATCATGTTACCTGGATGAACTGTCATGCAGTTTCTGGAGAAGGGAGTCATGAGGAAACAGACTTATAAAAGCTCAGGGGAGTCTGGTGGGGGCCAAACGGGAAAACACTGAAACACTAAAGTTTCCATGACTGTGTTTTCATACTTAAAAAAGGAATACTGTATTCAAATTTTGTCTGCTCTAGCTTTTAATTTAAAATGTGTTTGTGATTTAAATAAAGCCTAGGCCTTTAAACATCCCTGGTATTCAAAAAACAAAGTAAAATAAACTAATCACAATGTCACATATGGACAAATAAATGCATGGACTGGGGCTGCAGGGGTGATTTTATAACCCAAACCTAGTGGGATGTAATTATATGCCTGCCTTGCTATTCTTCTTTTTACAAAAATTATCTATATACATATATATATAAAAATATATATATATATTCTAACAGTAAAATATATGAATGTTTGCTTATGAATTTGAGAAGGCCTTGATGTTTTACCCGATTTATCGCCACATATAATTTGCATTTTAATTTTCGTTTAATGAAGATGGAAGTGATATGTTGCAGGCCTGATAACTGAAATTAGAAACTCGAACTATAGGTGACTTAGTATCATACACTGGAATTAGAGCAGACTACACTGTTCCCGTTTTTTTGTGCCGA
>JAODKC010000070.1:109659-123116 GCA_026777985.1 Mormyrops attenuatus | reverse complement strand
CACACTTTGACAGGCAAACTTTCATGGTTCTACACCAACATGAAGATCATTTAAGCATCATTTTCTTTGGCTGCCTATGACTTCTGCACAGTACTTTACATCCAAATCAGTTCATAGAAAATGCACAAGCTATAATAATCTCATCTTGATTCCAGTTACTTTGGGCCTAAACTGATTCTTCAGCAGATGGCCTCTGCATAATGCATTATGCCCCCTGCATAATGCACAGGTAGCTCATCCTTACAAGCAATGATAATGTTTTTGCGGCTCTGGTGTCCCCTGTATTTACAATGTGGGTATCTTGAAGATTCCTCTTTGGTACAAGTGATCACCAGAAAAGGCTTATTGCTTATGCGTAGATTTGCACTGCATGTACAACCAGCCCTTTCACAAACACCAGTTATCTCTTTATCTTCACAAACAATGAATGTATTAATTGGTTTACAGCTAGAACTGTTATTGATCTTCATTGCATCGTCACATCCATCTTGTTTCATTTCCTTGATGACATGCTGCTTGAGGAATATCTGATATTGCTTGTGATTGGGTGGCTTGTTGATCTCAGACATCACTGGCACCGCTGCCCACCCAACAGCGAAGACCAGGAGCAGAGTGGGACAGACAGATACCATATTTCCTTTCTGAAGAAGAAAAAAACAAAACAGAGTTTAAACAGTTTGAGCCAAAGTGGAATTCAAACCCAAGACCCTGAAGATACACAGCCCACTAGGTCACTGCACTTGCCGAGCACTACACACATGTACACTACAACAAACAGCAGCACTACACACATGTACATTACAACAAACAGCAGCACTACACACATGCACACTACGACAAACAGCAGCACTACACACATGCACATTACGACAAACAGCAGCACTACACACATGTACACTACGACAAACAGCAGCACCACACACATGTACACTACGAAAACAACAGCACTACACACGTACACTACGACAAACAGCAGCACTACACACATGTACACTACGACAAACAGCAGCACTACACACATGTACACTACGACAAACAGCACTACGCACATACACTACGAAAACAAAAGCACTACACACGTACACTACGACAAACAGCAGCACTACACACATGTACATTACGACAAACAGCAGCACTACACACGTACACTACGAAAACAACAGCACTACACACGTACACTACGACAAACAACAGCACTACACACATGTACACTACGACAAACAGCAGCACTACACCTGTACACTACGGCAAACAGCAGCACTACACACATGCACATTACAACAAACAGCAGCACTACACACATGTACACTACGACAAACAGCAGCACTACACCTGTACACTACGGCAAACAGCAGCACTACACACATGCACATTACAACAAACAGCAGCACTACACACATGCACATTACAACAAACAGCAGCACTACACACATATACACTACGGCAAACAGCAGCACTACACGTACACTACGACAAACAATAAAACTAGAAGTATCCTGGGTATGCAGCTGTTAGTTTACCGGACCTGATCATAAATATCCATTTATGAAAAAATAACTTTTTTCATAAATGGATATTTTGCAATGAATTTTAGAAGGCATGAAAAGGTCATATGTTTCTGCAATTAATTGAAAGTACATAGAAATATGTTATTCCTAGAAAAGACATTATTCTTGCTGCTTTCACGTCCAAACACAATCAGCAGAAAATCTTGGAAGTGGATGGAAGTGGCAGTGAACAATGGAGTGCCAGTGTCTGTATTGTGTTTCCTCACCTGGCTCACGATGAAGATGACCAGTAGCTGGAGATGTCTCGCCGTTGTCAATGAACGCAGGTGAAAATCACTCCTATATGAGTGGTGCTTTATATAGTTTAATGCATACATGCCGCATGTGGAAGTTCCCTCCCACAGTGACCACATGCAAATATCACTTCAGTGACTGACAGCACTTTTGCAGCTCAAAACTGGGTCAAATTACATGACATTAAAGGTAGTAACACAGAAACTAATAACACAAACACTGTCCAGTGCTCACAGAAATTCTTGGGACACTTGCTTAATACAGTAAAAAATATTGCAAATTTATTAGTTTTATGACTCATTACTTTCTTTGTTTACAAAAAATATGTGTAAAATGAAACTCAAATTACAGTTCAAGAAGAGCTCTTCTGAGTTAAAAGGTTCATTGATAAGCAGTCTCATTGGGTGCGTTTTAATTAGTAACACATTTGCAATAACATAAATCACCAAACATTTGTGTTTAGTATCCCTTTGACACATGATAAGTAATAAAAAGCAAATGTTTGTGTGGAAGATATGTGTAGATATGTTAAACACTGCTTGTCAATGGACTTTTGTTATGAATCCAATAAATTTGTAGCATTTTCACAGAATTAAGCAAACATCCCAAGATAAAAATCAAATTTCAAAGAGCGCATGTTGGTTTACTTCCTGCCCACTGCACGTACTCACACTATGTCAGCTGTGTAAAGGTACCCTGTGGTTTTGCTCTGTACCGAGACCCTGTACAGCGGTATGAAGAAACACTCATTCTAACTTATGTGGCTTTCAGCAGAAAACAGTGTCATCTCTGTTCCCTCAGCAACGCCCAAGTATCCAAACAGTGAGGTAGCAGTTTTGTTCTCTTTTGAGGTGTCTGTGGAGTACTTGCAAATAGTTAAGTGAAATTCAACTAAATTGTTAATGCCACAGTGGTTAGTGCTGCTGTCTCACAGCAAGAAGGTCCTGGGGTTAGATGTAGGTCCTTTCTGTGTGGAGTTCACACTCTCCCCGTGTTTGTGTGGGTTTCTGCCGGGAGCTCTGGTTTCCTCCCATGGCCCACAACTGTGCAGGGTAGGTTGTTTGGTGAGTCTAAATTGGCCCTGTAATCGTGGTGTGTTGGCGACTGCCTAGGGTTGGTTCCTGCCTGCGCCCCTTGTTCCTGGGATAGACTTCTGCTGGGATTAAGTGGTTACGGGGATGGATGGATGGTAAGTCTGTTGCCTTTTCCAGGCAGAGGCCATCTCTTTGAAGCTGAGCGTGAGTGTAACTTCAAGCCAATCACCACTCTCCAGCCAAACAGCATGTTCCAGTATATCACTGTATTCAGACCAAGGTCATTTTAGTAAAATTTTTAAATTAGTTTTTATTTGAATAGGTTTTCTCCATTTCAAAACCTTTTGAGTTTAGTTTCAGATTAGTTTTTGACCATTTTTATTTGTTTGTATTTAAACTGAGCATCATAACTGAATTTTAATTTTAGCTTTAGAAGCCCTCACTGACCAGGTGAGGCAGGGGATGGTTCACAATCGATCACGCGATGCAGATGATATTGTTTCGCTCCAGATGCCACAGAGCATAACCATACAACTATACATTTACAGGACTTCTCTCAGTCGCATTGTAGCAGTGTCTATCTGTTCAAGGAGCAGACAGGCAGGCTTTTAAACTCAAAAATAGGAGTAAAAAATAGAAACCACAAGTTTTTGCTCCTACTCATTTTTATTTTATTTTAGTTGGTTTTGGAGTTTGGTGTTTTAATTTCCATTTGTTTTCATGTCTCACTTTTAGTTTCATTTTAAATTTGATTATCAAAATGCTTTTATCATATTTGTTTCAGTATTAATTAACGATAATAACCTTGATTCTCTGCGCGGTGGATCTTATCAGTCCAGCTCACCCTTCACATCATTGTTTTCAGGGTCAGACAACAGCAGCCTCGACTCTAGAGGTCCATTACACATTTCAAAGATATGACCCGAAAGATTTCAAGTCCCATGGGAAAGAATGCCAACAGAACATTTTCTGCAGTGAAGAGACCTTAAACCTTCAGAATGGCGTCAGCCATTACAGAGGAGAGATTTAAGCTCTGCTCTACATGAGCAGAGTGTATCATTGCGTGCAGAAATATTATTCAGCAGTATCCTAATACAGGGAGTCCACATATAAGTAGCCTGGCATCTGCGCCCCACCTGTAGTTTTGCAGACATTTTTCTTGATGGTTCACTAATGGCTTGAGGTTATACATCGTTACTTATACAAGTCAAGACACAGCATGCTGAGAATCTGAACCATGATACTAACTACATACACCATAGAGCCTCAGCCTCAAACACTGGATGCAAGAAAAGGCAGCTGAACCTTGTGATTGTGTGAGATTTCAGCCTCAGCTCGCAACTGAAGACACGGAAGAAACAACAGAAGCCAGACGTCAATGATTACAGGAAATTTATAGTCCGGAGGGTATGTGTGAAGTAGAGAGAGCAGATGTGAAAATACGAATGGAGACTACATCCTGTTTTTTGCATCAGCATTAAAATGCAACATCACCAGCTACTCGCAACTTCGCTCGGTGGTTGAAGGGTGCCCACGAGGTGACTTCAATGTCACCACTGGCACTGCCAGGGCTGGCTATGAGGATAGTGTCATTCCCCATGGGTCTGGAGACCGTGGTGAAAGTAGCTCCATGTTCCTTGACTTTGTCAATGGTCAGGGGCTGCAGGTCGATGGATCCTGGTTCCAACGCCCTGAGCCACATCGTTGGACTTGGCACTCCAATACGGGTGGTGTGGCGAAGGGGATCGATCACATCCTCATGGGCAGATGCTGGAAGCTCCTGCGGAACTGCGAGATCTACAGAAGTGTCCAGTTTGTGAATTGTGACCCGAGACTTGCTGTTGCTACTCTGAAGATTCAGCTTAGATCGAATAGGCTACCACCTTCCAGGAGAATGAGGCTGAACTTAGCCAGACTCCAAGATCAAGCTGTTTCTGATAAGCTTGCACTCTATTTGTGTGAAGAACTTGCAGACTTGGGTGCGACTTTTGCCATGTAGGCTACGTTCTTAACACTAGCACTGCCGGGGTCTCCTTTAACCGCCAGCAGTACGTTTTTCGGCGTATCACACCTTTCGTTTCTGTTAATGGGCCGTCGCATTAGCATGCCGCTAACCCATCAAGAAAACAATGGGACAGTCAGTAATCCTCACAGCAGCAGAGATGATGTCACCTCAAAAAAGCCATAAAGCTCATAATACAGTCATGTTCATGGCACATATTTTTAGTATTGGTTTCGACGGGCGATTAATCTTGTGAAATGAATCTCACCGATAATAAAATCAGAGCCGCATATTAACACAAAAACAACAAGAACTTAGCACTTTTTCCGAATTACAATTAAGTATGAGCGGTCTCATTATTTCGAAAAGATATAAAAAGTGAGACATGGAATGATTTCTCATACGCATTTTGCATTTGTCAGAGCATCAGCGAGAAAATGGCAAGCCGCTTCAGCCGCAAATCTAACATGACCCCGCAACACAAGCAACACAAGTTGAATAAGAAAGTTGACACAATAAAGACAGCACGAATTCAACGATCGCTTTGTGTTGCTCGTCTGCCGCCGGGAAAACTTACGCAGCACCAGGTCGGCAAATGCACCCGGAATATGGCCAAAGACACGTGCGTAAAATGCAGTCGGTATGTCTGTGGGAGTTGTTTGAGAAAGCCACCAAAGACGTGTATGGATTGTGAGTAGTGGCTGTAGGGAATTTTTGCTGTTTATTGTATTGGATTTTATGGAATATTTCCATGCACTTTAGAATTCATTTCTACAAATACATATATTTATACAAAACGTTTTTTGTAATCAAGTGTTTTGCTTGGGTTGATTTGCATGAAAATAGCGATAGTTTATTGCAGTTGTTAAATTGCGGACACTTCAACAAATATAAAATCACTAATAAACTGTCTAACATTTTACAAAATACTGCCATTGCATGTTTCAGCTTCACGATTTCAGGACAGAGCAGGACAGAGCAGCCACTCTGTTAGGAACATTACAGCTTTTTGGTTGCGGGTCTTAGCTTCGCTGCTGCTATTAACACTAATGGCGCATTAGCGCAATCAACGTCTTGCTTGGCGGTTAAAGGAGTGTGACACCCATTGGCGTGGGAAACAGCGGTTCTAGTGTTAAAAACTGCTTTTTGTTGGATATAGCCCGATTATATGCCATGGGCCTTTTAATTTGTTTGTTTGCAATTTCGCCAGGTAGGCTACCTTATTTAAACTGCGTTTTGTTAGACTACATATTTCAGGATGTTTTATTGTAGTCTTTGTAAATATATATATAGTTTAGCCTAACCCAGCCACTTAAGGGAGCAAGCCAGCTCAACTAGGTGCCGGTCCCAAGCCCGGATTAATGGGGAGGGTTGGCGTCAAGAAATAAAGAAACTGTATCTTCCCTACATCACTGATGTCAAAATGTGGGAAATATGTGGTTGTACAAATAAATGCGTTAAAGTAGGTTAATGATTCTGTGCTGTGTAAATTGTATAAAAAGTTAGGCTACATGACATTTGAATGGGCTATACCCGGATGCATGGACGCATTATGAGAATGAGAAAGATGGTGTGTGCACACTAATTAACCTATACCCTATTCACTTAGACAATACACTGTAATTTCTGCAACAGAAATGGATGAGATGGGCAGGCAGCTGGAGGTGGAATTTTTGTCCTTGGTAAAACTCTGACGGTCTCCACACTGGTTGTTTTCTAGGCATAGCCAAACAAATCTCCTCCTGTCTGAAAAAGCGTAGAAAACGCAATTTAGCCACTAAAACTTTACAGTTTTTGTGAGGGACAGTCGAATTCTCTCGTTAAGTTTTTTGTGTTCTTGCACTCACACTTTAAAACTCATTTCAGCGTCGCCACATATACAGTAAGTATGCGTGTGTGTGTGTGTGTGTGTGTGCGCGCGCGCATGCATGTGTGTGTGTGCGCGGGGGGGGGATCAGTGTTTTGCCCCGGGGCCTTGTTTGCAGTTGTTCCGCCACAGGTTTCATCTATCAGGGCACCCTCGATATTATTGAGAGGACTTAGTGGCAACTCCAGTCTGTACCAGGAACTGAGAAGGCCGGCTGTGAGGGATCTGAGGGCAGATAAGGAGGCGTTTGATAGACGAATCTGTGAGCAGGTGACCATCTGTGGTCTAGTGACCCAGGAATCGAAGCATCACGCACATCCTCTTTTTTTTTTTCTGCCGACCACCACCCCCCTCATCGGAGGACAACTTAATTTATTTAAGTTGATTTATTTTAAATTAAAGTTACATTGTACAGATATTCAATTCTAGTGTGGTCACTCCGAACTCACCTGCCCTAGTACCATGATTACAAAAAAAAAGGGACACAGAAACAATCATAACAATAACAGATATTAATCACCATGGAGAAAGAAAGGAGAAAAAAGGGTAAATAAAAATAATAAGATTAATAGTAAAGGTGGGATGGAGAAAAAGTGTAGGGGAATGCAGAATACAAATAACCATAATACACATAACACTCATTAAAAGGACATCAAACAACAAAACAGTAATATTAGGCTAATGATGACAACAAAAAAAAATTATAACAATAGTAACAACAATAATAATAATAATAAATTACAAATAGGTATATAAATGTAGCATACACACGTGATCATACATATCTACACGTATATTTCAATCCCTATATCTATAAGTTACTCTAAAAAGTAATAATAATAATGATAACGATCGCTCAACCTCGTATGTGCCCATTGTTGTATGTGCAAGTGTAGGTGTGAGATGATTTGTCATTGGAACATTACACACACCTGGATCTGTTCCTCGGAGACTTGCAGTCAGGGCGGGCGATGGAACGGTCCTTATGGATGACACTGCAGTTGTGACCCGCTGGGCCGGCTACTTTGAGCAGTTGTTTAAAGTTGACCCTCCAGCAAGGATGTAGGACATCTCTGGGCCTGCGGTTCTCAAAGCTGACCCTCCGATCAGCTGTGAACCACCCAATCTCATTGAGGTGGTGAATCAGCTGATGGTAGGGAAGTCCGCAGGGATCTGTGGTATCCAGGGTGAACTTCCCCAGGCTGGTGGTAGGGCTGTCCTCCTGACATTGTAGGTAATCTTTGCTTCCATTTCAGAGTCAGGCATCATTCCAACTGACTGGAGAATGGGACTTGTAGTCCCTATCTGGAAAGGGAAGGGTGATCGCCTGGATTGCGGCAACTACGGGGGATAACACTGCTTTCAGTGCCGGGTAAGATCCTTGCTAGAGTCATCCTTAACAGGATTCATGATAACTTGATTGCCTGTCAGTGATTAGATTAGATTAGATTCAACTTTATTGTCATTACACATGTATAAATACAGGGCAACAAAATACAATTTAGCATCTAATCAGAAGTGCTGAGAATAGCAAGTGCAATATATGCAGTATGTACAATTAGTACAGTTGCGAGAGTATGTACAGAGGTGGGAATAGTTATGCACAGATTATGTACAAATAAGTTAAGTGAGCAGATAAGGGCAGTGTAAATGATGGGGATAAATTAGCATTTGTAATACACAGAAAGTTTAGTAGATATACAGATATTCTATATTGCTATACAGAAGGACAAATAACCAGATGTACTATGGAGAAGTATACAGATGTGCTACATATATCCAGATGTACAGATGTGCAGTAAACAGATATACAAAGTGTATAGGGTTAATTGTGTGTGTGGATGGGAAGGTTCATCACAGGACTGAGTTCAGTAGGGTACAGCTGTGGGGAAGAAGCTGTTCCTAAACCTGGGTTTTAGTTTGAAGGTTCTTGTAGCGCCTTCTAGAGGGGATGAGCTGGAAGAGATTGTTAGCAGGATGAGTGGAGTCCCTGAGAATGCTGTGTGCCCGTCGTAGACATCTCTTCTTGTGGACATCCTCAATGGCAGGAAGTGGAGTCCCTATAATGCGTTGGGCGGTTTTCACCACCCGCTGCAGTGCCTTGTGGTCAGCAACAGAGCAATTCCCATACCAGACTGTAACACAGCTGGTCAGGATGCTTTCTATTGCACAGCGGTAGAAGTTACCCAGTATGTCAACAGACAGGTGGTTCTTCACTGTCCTCAAAAAGAAGAGGCGCTGATGGGCCTTCTTGACCAGGCTGGAGATGGTGGTTGACCAGGACAGGTTCTCTGAGATATGGGTCCCCAGAAATTTGACGCTGGAAACCCGTTCGACAGCCAAGCCATTGATCTGGATAGGGTCATGGGTGTTCCCCTTCTCCTCCACAATGAGCTCCTTGGGTTTGCTGATTATTCTCAGTGCACCATACAGCTAGGTGCTTTACCTCTTCCCTGTAGGCAGACTCATCGTTGTCACTGATGAGACCGATCACCGTGATGTCATCTGCAAACTTGATGATGCAGTTGGGTCCATACATAGGCCTGCAGTCATAGGTGAAAAAAGGAATAGAGGAACTGGCTCAGCACATAGCCCTGTGGAGTGCCAGTGTTGAGTGTGATGGTGGTAGAGCAGTTATGGCCTGACCTAACATGCTGGGGTCTGTTGGTCAGAAAGTCCATGATCCAGTTACAGATAGAGTTGCTGATTCCATGATCCACAAGTTTAGTGACCAACTTGGAGGGAATGACTATTAAAAGCTGAGCTAAAGTCAACAAACAGCATTCTTGCATAAGTATTCTTGTTGTCCAGGTGTGAGAGTATACAGCGAAGCACTGTGGATACAGCATCCTCTGTACCCCTATTGCTTCGGTAGGCAAATTGATGAGGGTCCAGTGTGGGGGGCAAGCATTTCTTGAGGTGTGCCTGGACCAGTCGCTCAAAGCACTTCATAACTATGGGCATGAGTACCACAGGGCAGTAGTCGTTCAGGCACTTCGGTGATGGGTGTTTCAGCACTGGACAATGGAGGTGGTCTTGAGGCATGCTGGTACTACTGCCTGGGCAAAGGACAGATTAAAAATGTCTGTAAAGACACCTGCAAGCTGCTCCGCACATGCTCTAAGCACACGTCCAGGAATGCTGTCAGGGCCAGCAGCCTTACGAGCATTGATATGATGGTGAAAGTGAGGGTATGGCAGTCATCAGAGGGTAAGATTTTGTCAGTCTTTTCCTTGTTGTCCTTGTCAAAACGAGCGTAGAAGTCATTTAGCTCATTGAGGGAGGACAGATTCATGGCTGACTGCGTGGAATTGTTGAGCTTATAGTCAGAGATGGCCTGAATGCCCAGCCACATGCATCGGGGGTCCGAGTTGACAAAGTGCTCCTCCACCTTCAGCTTGTAGTTGAGCTTGGCCTTCTTGATGCCCCTCTTCAAATCTGCCCTGGTCTTACTGTAGGCCTGTGCGTCACGTGATCTGAAGGCATTATTACGGACCTTTAGTAGAAGCCGCACTTCCATGTTCATCCATGGTTTCTGATTTGGGTACGTTGTGATCTGCTTCTCTGTAGTAACACTGTCAATTGTGGTGATGTATTCCAGTACTGAGTACGTATAAGAATCAATGTTTGTGAGTGCCACAGGTGGCTTGAGAGGCAAACATGATCCAGTCCGTGTCTTTAAACTTGTCCTGGAGTACAGAATCTACCCCTGCTGGCCACACTTTGATGGTCTTCACTAATGGTTTCACTTAGTTGATGAGCGGTGAGTACTTGGAGGTAAGGAACAAAGAAAGGTGGGGTTCTGGGGTTTACCAGGGGTGTGTTCTTGCTCCTACTGGGTGTTGGGCAGGGTCGTGGGGTCCGGCAGCTATGGGGCCTCCATTGGTGAGGAAAGATTTACTGATCTTGACTTTGCCAACAATGCTGCGATCTTAGTCAATGGAGGCTCTGATCGGGACTCTCGAGAGACTGAGCGAGGAGTCTCAGTGTCTGAGATTGTGGGTGTCCTAGATAAAGACCAAGATCCAGGCATTTAATGACTTCTTGGGCAGAGCCATCAGTAGTGTGTCTGTCTGCGGGGAGAATGTCGACCTTGTCGAGAGATGTACCTACCGCGGCAGCGACACTCATGTCTCTGGTGACTCTTCCTATGAAGTCAGCAGACGGATTGGAAAAGCATGGGGGTCATGAGGTCGCTGGGAAGGGGTGTGTGCTGTTCCCAATATCTTTGCAAGAAGACAAAGGTCCAAGTCTTTAGAGTCCTGGTGTTCCCTGTTTTTCTGTATGACTGTGAGACATGGATGTTATCCAGTGAGCTAAGACGAAGACTGGACTCCTTCGCTACCGTGTCTTTTCGGAGAATCCTTGGGTACCTCTTTTTTGACTTTGTGTCGAATGAGCAGTTGCTAGAGGAGTCCGGAATGAAGCACATTACCTGCATTGTGAGGGAGTGTCAGTTATGGCACTACGGCCATGTGGCACGTTTCCCTGATGGTGACCCGGCTTGCAGGATCTTCATTGCTGAGAACCCAAGCAGCTGGACCAGGCCAACGGGACCTCCACGTAACATATGGCTGCGGCAGATGGATGGCCATTTCCAGAGGGTGGATCTGCCTGGGGGATCGCTGGCCGGGATCCCAAGGAGTTTCACTGTGTGGTGGGTGCAGCAACGCACTGCATGAGTGCATGCTCCCTAACCTGACCTGACCACCTTCAGCCGAAGACATGAGGAGCCAGTGGCTTTACCTTTTCAATTAGAAGTCCATCTTCTGCCATTTTCAGTTGACAGTGACATTAATGTGTTGCAAGCGTTGGAGCTTTCCATGGAGGAATGTAGAGGAAGCATTCCATGTTGTATAGCTGCTTATGGCACACTTTCCAGAGAATATTAATGAGCTGATGTTATCTGTATAAAACTATCTGTTTTGTTTTACATTATGTGTTAGTGTACTGTTTGTGTTGATGTATTATGAATCAGAATCGCAGCGCAAGAATTGGAAACGAAAGTACTTCCTGGGGTCGAGTAGCTGAGAGATCAATTGTGAGGTGAAGTGAAAGGCAAGCACGTGTGCTAAAGCAGTGATTCTCAACTGGTGGGTCGCGATTCAAAAGTGGGTCACGGACCCGTTTTCAGTGGGGCCTTTGTCTGGCCGAAAAAAAAAAAACTTGAGAAAAAATTAAGAGTGTCGTCTGTTCACACTCCGTAACAGTAGGTGGTGGTGTGCCGCTAGGTAGGCACACATAGCAGCCAGCCTAGATTCCACTTTGCTGCCCCAAACCATCAAATCCGCCTTTCAGCATTTTTAGTTCCGCAAACACATAGAAGTCATGTGCACATAGAAGTCATCTTTAGCTCACAAAAATCCGTACTCTGGTAACTTAGGGGTTAGGAAAACTCTTGCCTGAATTCTGAAACACTTCTATTGGCCCGGTATAAACTCAGATGTGAAGTAGCACTGTCGTTATTGTCATGCTTGTCACGCTTGTCAGCTGGTTGGGAAGCCCAGCCAAACAAATGGGCCCTTGTGACTAATCCCAGTGATTGGGGAGCCGTTTGAGCACCTTTGATAGAATGTGTTGGTCCCCTGCCCAAAACTTGTTCGGACAGACTTGCTCACATAATATCTGACTGGACAATGACAATTAAGTTCCTAGTGGATAGATTTCCATCCCGATTCGCAGACATCCCTTTGCGGACCCCTATCCTGAAGCATGATATAGATGTTGGAGATCATCTCTCACCATTGCTTGTAAGATGGCGCCCAGTGCGGCAGCTACGGTGCATTGCTCTGCACTTTGATGTTTTTGTGTGTTAATGTCGTTTTTTCTGAACCAACGAGGATAAGATACTCACGTGAAAAGCTCCTCAATGTTAGACATACATAGACTACTGACATGAATCCGACTTTTGCAAGTTTTACCGACTGCGGACACCTCTACTGGCAATTCTATTAACAAATCTACGCTCGCTATGCAACAAACTGGACGAGCTACAACTCATGGTAACAAGGAAGAGAGATGCCGCGCTTACATCTGCCTTGTGTTTCACGGAGATATGGTTAAATGAGAATATTCCGGACAGCGTGCTGCATCTGTCGGGTTTCCAAATCTACAGAGCCGACCGCAACACGGAACTGTCTGGTAAATCGAAAGGAGGTGGAATTTGTTTTTATATTAATGAAAACTGGTGCAACGATGTTACAATTCTGCTGAAATCATGCTCCCCGGTCCTAGAAACTTTATTCATTAACTGTAAGCCATTTTACTCCCCCCCGCGAATTTACATCTTTTATTCTGGTATGTGTTTATATTCCACCTCACGCCTGTCTGTGTGATGCTCAGAAAAAGCTTGCTGAACAAATAATCAGTACTGAACAGAGGAACCCAAACTCTCCACTGATTATTTGCTTCAACAAAGCAAATCTGAGCCTAGAACTTCCCATATACAGACAACACAGTTTTACACTGCAATCATTGAGTCTATCCTCACCTCCTTCATCACAGTCTGGTTTGGATCAGCCACTGAATGAGACAAAGCCAGACTGCATTGCATCATCCACTCAGCAGAGCGAATAATTGGCTGTAACCTGTCTACCCTCCAGACACTGTACATCACCAGAACCAGGAAACAAGCATATAAAATCAATGAGGACCCATCTCACCCTGCTCACCACATCTTTCAAACTTTACCCTCCAGGAGAAGACTCAGGGCAATCAGAACCAAGACCACAAGACACGCCAAGAGCTTCTTC
>JAODKC010000070.1:6779-20974 GCA_026777985.1 Mormyrops attenuatus | reverse complement strand
GAGTGTTAAGACAATGAGTCGCCACCTCTTCCCATATTGCAAGTCCATATGGGTGGCACACAGGTACAAAATGGGTGCCCCATTTCTGCCCCACTTTAATATGCATTCATTATTCATTATCACTCATTTGAACTCATTTGGGCATTCAGCTGCTGTGTTTTCTAACCCACCATAATAAGAAAGACTTAGACCAACATAGCCTTTCCTCATTTAAGCGTTAATAAGATTGAAGGTTTCTTCAGTCAGGCTAAGAAAGAACCAGTCAAGCTCATCTGAGAACCGCCTGTGGTATAAAAGCTGCACATGTCCTGTTGACGCTAGAACCCATTTTTGTCAGGTTTTGATTTACTTTTATTTGTTTAATCTCTGTGTGTTTTACCTTCAGCACCTTGAATTGTGCTGGATTGTTTTAAAAAGAGAAAAGCACGTTTGTAAACTAGTATGTGAAGTATGCAGTCCAACTGGCATGTACGTTAGTCAATGTATCTGTGTATGTAAAATACACTCAAATTCCATTATAACGGACTTCAAGGGACTCTGCAAAACAGTCCGTTATATCCAAAGTCCATTTTATCCAGAGTTGCTTATGCCCAGAACACAACTACAGGACACCATTTACTCATGCCACACCCCAGCAGACACACTTGTGTTATAGATTATTATATTGTACATGTAGTAATCCAACTTTACCTGACTGTTGGAAGTATATATGGCCTATAAGTGGTTATACATGTACGGTACAGTAGTAACCTTGACCTCATTGCTTACTGTGAGCGTCATCTGCCGACGCACAGCGTGCCTGGTGATGGACAGCCACACAGACCAATCAGTGTTGCCTGCTGTTACACCATGCCTATTTATAGAGCGTGATTATTAATAATCTCGTCTACGTATCTGCACTGGATATCACCAGCACGCCACGCGCCTTGTAAGCGGAGCCTGCATGTCCATTACAGCCGAACAAAAATACAGCTAAAAGCGGCCCTGGGGACCAAATTGTTTGTCCGTTATATGCGAAATTCTGTTATATGCCGTATATCCGATATAGTCCGCTATATCCGATGCTTTTTCTGCGTATTTGTAAAGGCGCACGGCCGGGACCAGTGAACCTCGTCCATTATAGACAATATTCCGTTATAAGCGAGTCCGCTACAATGGGATTTTACTGTACTGCCAAGTAAATGTAGCACCATGGTACTCAGGGAAATATTTTATCCCAAATGTACATGTGTATGGAAGGGCTGACAATAAAGATCTCTTGAATATTGAATCCTGTGACCACTCAAAAAAGAGAAAGGCTGCGCAATCACCTGGTGTCCACAACACGGTTGGAAGGGATGTTTACAAATGCAACTGACAGCTGGCATGGTGGTGCAGTCCCATTAAGGGCCGAGTGTTTTGATGGGGTGGCAGACATCTTCAGAATCAGAATCAGAAAGTACGAGAGAGCGCAGTACGGAGGCTACCATCCGCGGCGCCATTTTTTTCCTAAAGGGGAGTAGCAGAGCCCTAGGTTTTCGGTCTGTTGTTTGTCAATAAACTAAGTGGACATACGTCCTTAATTGAGCTATTATCCGTCCCTTTCTTAGATATTCCACAGTTATTGCATAATGAATTTCTACACACCCAAAGAATACTAATACAGCTTCACTAATAGTATAAAAGGGAGTGTGACCCACCTCCTGCTTACGGAAGCTAATGACTAGTTCCTTAGTCTCGCTGACATTCAGAGAGTGTTTGTTGCCCGGACACCACTCTGGCAGGCGCCTTAGCCCCTCCCTGTAGGCCCATTAATGAATCTTGTGGACTATTTCAAATGCAATTGCAATACAATAAGGTATTTTACCAGCTGTTTACAGCAATGGGTGGCACAGTGGCTTATAACTGAAAAGTTGGGGGTTTGAATTTGGCCTCTGCTCTCTGTGTCTGTTGTTAGTTTTAGTTAGGGTTAGTTCCCTGTAAGAAGCAGGGAGTCTAGGGATGTCCAGGGGTGAGGTGAAGTCGAGGGACAAGCCCATTAATGACCTGCAAACTGCTAAGTGACATTTATTTACCATTAACCTGTGATCATGTAGAAGGTGTGAATGGCCTAAAACAGCCACTCAGTGGCTTTTCGTCTTCATTTTCTGCGAGACATCTTTGGAGGTGTGTTTCGGTCATTTCCTTGCTGTCAGAATAAAGTAATGTCTGAAGCAGGTCAGGTAGACATGACATTCGATCAGTGAGAAGGCACCTTTTAATTGGCATATATTTGTGTGGTAGATACAGGTATCAGACACACAGAACGTCAACTCGAATGTAACTGTTCATTATACTGTTTGATTACTGGAAAAATGGGTAAATCATCTGACTCAAGGAAAAACAGACCGACCATTTAAGACAGAGAATACATTCAGCAACCTGAATGTGACCTTCACTGCCAGACATGCAACGTATTAAAGGTACAGTGTTATATAAATGATATCGTAATTAAAGATATTCAAGTTATGATAGTGTACTTGCCTTCCGCACACAAATGTGTGAACTCTTCCCATACTGAATTAAACAACCCTTCATGCCCTCCCTGATGTGAATTGGTACAAATTTTAACACATTTCTCACCATGGCCAGCCATTTTCTCCATAATCATAAGCAAATTCCAGCTCCTGCTATTATTTCTTTGACCACAGACGGACAGACAGACGCGGCCTTCCATCCACTTCAGTCTCATTCATCCTAAAATATGGGGGCTTGTGGTTATTAAGCAACCAAGCAAATGATCTATCTTCTTCTGCAGTATCAACATTTAACTGAGGCGCGATTATTGCTGCATGGTTGAAAACTTAACCAAATACCCCTCCACGACAACTTGAAATATACGTAGTTACCTTCGGCAATTGTTGATGGTCATTTCAGAGACCCATTATTAACATGAAAACAAAAGATCTTCTTTATTGCTTTTCGAAGGAACTTACAAGCTGAAAAATACGCATTGATGATTGTATTTATAAACATCGCGAAATTGATCTTTTGCTCTCATTATACTTGCATGTGTCTCAATCGCCAGTTAAATGTGACACACCATTGTTGTGGTTTTTTTCTTCCCCCGCCAATCAGGAGTCAGGAGCCGCTCGTGTAGATCTTCAGATTCAGTCTTTATTGCAACAGCGAGGTTACAACCAAGTCTGGACACCCTGCAGGAGTGGGTCCAATACTCTTCTACACTAATTTCTATACATTTTCTTATCGTGTAACAATATCTCGTCACTTAAGCATCATCATTTCCTCAACCATTCACCATCGTTGTTTTCTCCCTTGATCCACACCCCTAGATGATAAGTTTGTCAATCATTTCTTTTACTGTTTGGTCCCTCGGCCAAACATGATGGTGGCGCGGCCATCTCCACTTGGTTTTTAAAAAATGCTGCGGCGTGAACTTCTGGTGAACTCAGGCGAATCCCTTCCTTCAGTAGTAAATCTTGTCAGCCACAGCTTGTTGCACATTGTCTGGCTAGAGGGTTAATAATATATTTGTCCTTCAACATAGTGATAAGCTGCAGCACTAATAAAATACATATTCATACATCAAAGGCTAACAAAACAGCAAACATACAGAATCTTCTAAGCCAACACAAGGTGCTAATTCATACTTGTTTTTAGTCATATTGTGCACAGCAATAATTGGTCTGCGTTCTCTAAAGGTTACAAAGTCACTCTCTACACAGTTTACATCAGCTTCTTAATAGAGTCCTAATGATTACACTCCCTATGCGTTATGAAGTGCTAAATAATATTCCATTTCCCCCCTTTGGGACTCACATGAGTCCCACACACAATCCTGTCCATCCAGCCCAGGAAGGAGGGCAAAAACCCTAAGCTTTAGGGAAATTCCACTCCCAACCCGCCAAATAGCGCGGCCCCCCTTCGGGGTCCATAGCTGGCATGGCTCACACACTACCAACACTCAGATTCGAACACCCGCAGTATAGTGGCTACTTCAGTAAATAGTGGAGAGAACTGCCATGTAATAAACTCTCCAAGATATATTGCATACGCTACCCACGTAATCTACCAAGATGACATCATCTAAAACAAACTCAATATGAAATATATATCTCACACAAGGATAACTCCGAGGTTATCTGATAATGCTGCAGTCCACTGTCCATATCATGCACTTCATTACGCTAATCGTTCTGGCCGTCAAAGTAGGCAGCTGCACCCCAGCAGGTCCTTCATGATCTACGCATGGCAGGCACGGCTTGACTTCCAACGTGGGCAGGACCTTGTCAATGACATTTGTGTCGCCAGGTGGTTCCATGTCGGTCCAGGAACTTGCTGCTCTGAATGGTCCTCCCACAACCTTCAACATAGCAGCTATTGTCACATGTTGGACAGCGTTCTGCTCACTAGGGTGCGCAGTAAAGGAACTATACAGCGAAAGATTAGTAACGGAGGTGTACTCTGTCTCCTGGGGAGATGACTGGTTTGTCCTGGTCTGTGTCTTGTCCTGTATGCCCATTGTATCTACTCACTCTGTTCCAATTATGGATCGGAGGCCAATTAGTGTCCCGGGGAGCTCCAGTGACAGCAGACTGTCGGCTGTCCACAGGCTGCCCCCAGGGGCTTGGGTCTGGAGAAACCACTGGTGCCTTTTTTTTTTGGCAGTGACTCAATTTCTTGGTCAGCTACCTCTCATGCTCTTTAGCAGAGTCCTCCTCCTCTCTCCACAAGTCAATAGCGTGGATCAGCTGCTCCTGTGTCCAATACTGCTTTACACTAATTTTTATACATTTTCTTATCGTGTAACAATATCGCGTTACTTAAGCATCACCATTTCCTCAACCATTCACCATCGTTGTTTTCTCCCTTGATCCACACCACTAGATGATAAGTTTGCCAATAATCTCTTTTACTGTTTGGTCCCTCGGCCAAACATAATTGTGGCACGACCATCTCTACTTGTTTTTTTAAAAAACCCAGCCGTGAACTTTTGATGAACTCCCTTCCTTCCGTAGCAAACCTTGGCAACTTCAGTTTGTTGCACATTGTCTGGCTAGAGGGTTAATAATATATTTGTCCACATAGTGATAAGCTGCAGCACTAATAAAGTACATATTCATACATCAAAGGCAAACATAAGATAGCTAACAGATACAGAAACTTCTAAACTAACACAAGGTGCTAATTCATACTTGTTTTTCATCACATTGTGCATAGCTGTAATTGGTCTGCATTCTCTGAAGGTTACAAGGTCACTCTCTACACGGTTTACATCAGCTTCTTAATAGAGTGCTAATGATTACATTCTCTAAGTGTTATAAAGTGCTAAATAATATTCCATACCAATTGAAAAAGTGTTAGTAAATATATTTCTCTACCTTAGCGGGACTGCTTGCACTGGGAAGATGGGGCTAGGTAAAAACTGACTGCTGACTTTTCAGTTCTGGCTTCACTTTTCGGCTGCGTGTGGCTGTTTGTAGCTTTCGTGCATCGTTTTCAAACGCCGCTCCAAATTGCTCTTCTTCGGTAAAGCCACACTCGCATTGCATATAAGACATATGGACGTCGAATTTGAGTAAACAAAAAATAATCCTCTTCCAACTCTGAATGAAAATGATACGTTCTTGATCTTTTGGCTTCTGACATGTTTGCGCGATAAATGTTTACAGTACGTGATTAGCTGCACACCGAAAAATGGGAGCGCGTGCGCGCACATCCACGGCTGCTTCGCGATCCATACATACATTTTCATACATCCATAATGCACCATATCATATAAATGTATGGTTTAATAGAGGAGACAAAATGAGTATTTGAAGCGATATTCCAGAATTTTTCAACTTCTCTATATCCTTTACCTGGCGCCCCCCATGTGAAAATAGCGCTAATGATTGCACCATCTCAAAATAAAAAGCATAAAACACCCAAACCAGTTGGGATATATCAAGATATACTACGGACATTTACGTTTTCTTTGACCAATCAGCAAATGACCTTGTGACAAGACTTGAGTACAACCAATGACAAGTCTTTATTGTGATCTGCAGGGCGACGTTACCAAGAAGGCATGTGTGCGTATGAGTCACATGTTTCACACATATGATTGCACTCGCATCTTCGTGTATTGCAGCCCTTGCAGAGGCAGAGCATTGACCAGCTCCTGGAGCACGTGGGGCAGCATGGCCTCCACACTGAGGGCATTTACAGAAAACCTGGTGGTGCCATCAAAATAAGGGAGCTGCGCCAGCGGCTGGAGAATGGTGAGCCAGCCGGCACTGCTTCCCCTTCTGGGAAGGTCCTCTCAGAGCTGGGCTGCTCATTTCTGTATCCATAACAGTGCTGCTTTTGTGCACCATCTAGACCCAAAGGTGGTGTGTCTGGAGGACTACTCCATCCACAGCATCACCGGCCTGGTGAAAGAATGGCTCCGGGAACTCCCTGAACCACTAATGACATTCAGGCACTACAGTCCCTTCCCGCACGCCATGGGTAAGGCCTGACTGCTTCTGGATGGGGCAGGGAGGTCAGTTCTCCTATCCAGTATCAAATGATGACATGAAACATATCTCCACCCCCACCCTAGAGCTGCCAGAAAAGTCAGAACAACTGCGGCAGATCTATCGGGTGCTGGACATGCTCCCTCCAGCCAACATCGACCTGCTGGAGAGAATTCTTTTCCACTTAGTCAGGTGGGATGGCATCCCTTGCTCACTTCCCATATATCCATCACATTGAATTGTATTGTATTAAATTGAATTGTAAAGCTGGACTCCACCTCTGCCTTCCCTGACCTCTGACTGTCTTCTTCTTCCCAGGGTGGCCAGTGAGGAAGCTCTTAACAAAATGTCTACTCATTCACTGGCAATAGTCTTCGCCCCCTCCATCCCTCGCTCTGCTGACACCTCGAACCCCCTCGACATTATGAAGGACATGAGCAACATCACCCTGTGAGTACCTCGCTTGTCCTTCAGGCACAGACCACCAAGGCTTCAGGGCTTGTTCCCCCAAAAGGCTGTAGGCTGCGTCGAACCCCCACCGCATAACTGCCTTTCCATGTGCACCATCTACGCAGGTGTCTGGAGCTCATCCTCAATGAAGAGAAGAGGCGTTACGAGGAGCTGAAGGAGGGGGAGCATGGTGAAGCCCTGGCCAGAAGGAGCTCCCTGAAGAGGGGCAGGTTACACCGTGCTGAGGGACGATATGACCTGCATAGTCTGACATGCGATTGTCCAGCGATTGTCTGAAATGACCCAGCCCATGAAATGACAGCACGGAGTCTGACACCCTTATGAAAAATGTAATGTATAATATAATAATATACCGAGTGTTTATTTAATAATTTACTTTAAAATAAAGATTACCTACAAACTTAACTTTTGTTAACTTTTTTAGCCTGGTCTGATTTTACTGGAAAAAGCACACATTGCCATGATGTGTAAAATGAGTTTGCACCTTAGATGTGTTTCCAGAAAAATATCCAAATTCGCTACAACATGGCCAACAGACACAGTCTTATTAACTACCTAATACAGAGACCTTAGCTTAGTTCTAACAAACCATTTAGCAGGCTAACTGGATACCACATATATAGTTAGCTGAACAATGCATTGCATTAACCATACAAAGATTAGCATAACACTGTAATCGCCAACACTTATTTACGAGTGAATGAAAAAACATTATTCACTAATATTACGTCTACAGCCAGTAAATATGTAAACTTAAGTGAGAGACAACTCACAGACTTACAGACATTGCTGTTGAGGGCATAAGAAAAAACATAGATTAGCCTATATGGTTGTTATTCTATGGGACATTGATATGGAACGGTGCTTAAACTTTATGCCCGAATTTTAGAACTACTTTCCATAGTTAAACTGTCGACGCAGCCAAACATAAAACACCATTATATCTGTCCGGGCTATTAAAGCTGTCACTTCGATGCGCTTCAGAAGGTCCTGCGCTGTCCCATGAACTGAGAGCCCAGGTGTCTCCCCATTGCTCCAGAAACGAAATTATCCTGCATTTTAACCTGTATATATGCTAATTCCTACTTCATTTGCGGTATAGAGGCTAAAATGCACGATCATTTCTTGTCATATCGACGCAAATGCACATAAAATACGTCCGAATATGCACTGTCACAGCAATCGATTGCCGCACGTACCGCTGTTAGAGGTAAATTTTATTTTTAATTTTATTTAAGGCTATTTTATTTTCTGCGCTTCTTGGGAATGAACGGAGGTTACAATTTTAAAACTTGGATAAATCAAATTTAAGACCTAGGATGAAAATCTGAGCGTTTTTAAGACATTTTAAGGCCTTAAATTAAAAAGTCTAAAATTCAGAAGGTTAAAGACCCCGCGGGAACCCTGCAGAAAAAAGTCGGAAATAAAATAAATCAGTACGCAAACATGTATATCAGATGTAAACATTAAAGTACACACACACAAAGCACATTTCTCAGTTCACGATCCGGATGGCCGACTGAAGCGCTAACAGGAGCTATAGCTGACTGGGCTAACTTGCTAACCGCCGCCGTTTACACAAACAAAACACTTAACGACTGGATGCTGTATTTACGCTTCGCCCAAACATTACCAGGACACCGCTGAGGTTAAACGGTTGTGTTCGGTTGACACAAACCCCCTTTAGAAACACGTTTGACATACCTGTGGGTGACGATAAGGAGACACACAACTTCACGTCTTGCTCCAGTTATCGTCGTTTGATCAGCACGAAGCTTCAGCTACTGTCTCCCAAGCAACCCACTGAAACGCGATGGCGCCACCTATTGGTGTGGTAGTGGAATGGTTATATTTAGTTCTAATAATTCTGATAAAATAAAAAAATTAAAGGGGAGTGGCTGTTTATTAAGGCTAATTTCTAATCCCTCATTTTGTGTGCGATAGTCTGTAGAGAAGTGCATCCCTCTGTCCTTCTTCCAGACGGCACATTAGCGGCTGCCCGCAGACTGCATGAAAGCTGAATAACTTCAGCCTCCAGCATCCATTTCAAATGCTCATCTCTCTCTCTGGAGCCACAGAGGGACCCACCAGGCCGACATTTTTATGGGCTGGGCATCACCAGTGTCAATTGAATGCACTGCCAGCCGGGTTCTACCCAGATCTGCCTCACTGGTACTAAACACTGCGGCATGCCGAGATAACGTCACCCAAACAGCATGGACCTCAGAGTCAGTAAGCCCCTTCTGATTGAGGCTACGCTGACAAAGTGTTCAGCACCGGTCCACGGTATCTGGTCCCCCTCTTGCTGGCCATGAGTAGCTGCCCTCCCCACCTCGATATATGTCACCAGCGAACCCACTTTCATCCCCCTGTGAAAAATACAGTCCTCTTCTGTCACAATCACCCTAATCCCCCCCAAGGTCACCAGGCTCCACTGCAGCCTCACAGTGCCGACTAGCCAGGCCTCAAGGCTGGATTAGCCAACGATCCATCCAATGTGACTGCAGTGAGGAGCTAGTGAGGGTGGAGAAAGAAGCTGGCGGTGCTGCGGGGGATCAAGAAAGAGCTACAGGAGGCCAACCACCTAGCGTGGGCCACACTGGAGGTGAAAAGGACACAGCTGGGTCTCATGCAGCAACAACTTTCCTTAGCTGAGGCAGCGTACCAGAGGCCACACATGTCAGTGCTCATCATACTGCCAAGCCAGGGTACCCAATCATGATGGTAAAAGCGCTCCAATCATGTGCATAACCATTTATTTCATGCCTGTCTTCCATCACATTACTGATGCTGAGCGGTCACAGGACCACTAACTTGTGGGCATGTCATGGTCATGGCAACACATCGCCAAAAGTTCTGTTGAGTTCCCAAGTGACGAGTATTTCCCATTTGTCGCAATAAAGACCTGTGCACACCAACAGCTATGTATGGCGTTGACCTTTGGATGACCGATGGCAATGGGAGATGCTAGACCCCTCTAACTGGGGCACGTGACCCAGTGCAATCTCACAGTCAACATTTGAATGTTGGATAATTCAGATTGAGAATATTGGGAAATTAATGGATCCCATCTAATCCACAATTTCAAATTAATGCAATATAACCCAAAATACAAGATAAGACATGCACCTCGCGGTCAGGATTCGTACACCACACTGCGCACGTCACTGTTCGTGCACAACAGTGGCAGTAACACTGGGCTATGCAAATGAAGTTTACACAGCATGTGTCATACACAAAGCAGGCATTCAGGGACAAAATATGATTTGAGTGAATATTGTTTGCCAGCTTGTATCATTTTGGCCAATATATTTTAAAAGGCAATAACAAGATCGAAGAAGTGCAACATGCACCCATCCTAATGTGCAAATTATTTTTTTGCATGAAAACACTCCCATTAATGTTGTTTTGTTATTAACATTAGCCAACTACAAGTGCTGAGTTAGGGGTGTATATTGTATATTTGTATTATGCGGCACGCGCTCCTGTCTCGTTAGACTAGACCCGAAACTCCTCTCCCCGAGTCTCTGTCTCTGTCCTTTTAAAAACATCTCCCCGCCCCTTAGTAGGTGCAGCTGATCAATTACCAGTGAGCGGCTGCTTTCCGTGCTGCTCACTACAGTGCAATACCACAAAGAATGTCAAATACAGGGAACTGTTTACATTATTTACAGGGCTGGCACCGGTCCATCGTGTACCTCCAGCGTTATAATAATCATGTTTTTGCACTGTCCACGAGGCAGTGTCCGGAAATATTTATGCTTAATTTCCATAATCGTTTACCTCTTACTGTGAATAACTTTTCACTGCGAACAAGACTACATGGACAGTAGTAACAAATTAAAAATGTGCTTATTTATGTGTAAACAGATATGAATGAGTATGCAAGGACAGGTATTGAAATACTGCAATATTTTTATTACGATGTATGCTTATGATGTGATACGAAGGAAAAGCGATGTCGAAACGAATAAAGTGATAAATCACATGAAAAAAATGAACAAATCACTGTATTAGATTTTTGTTGATTTTGTTCAGTTAAAATATTTGATCAAGATTAAACTTTCACGAGCAACTGTCTAGATGTATGTGCGACTGTAGTGCACATGGATTAATAGAGACCTTTTTCACAATGACGTCAGACAACTTCTGTTCTGCCTTGAAGCAGTCTCTCTTTGGGGCATCGCTTTGGGAGTAGGCTAGATACACAGGATTAGAACTTTCAAATACTCTTAGTTTCATCAGTGGTAGCAGAGGTCTTGGTAGTATTCATCTGCATATTCGCTTGTGGTGCACTGTTGATTTTCGTTATAATTTGGTATCATTTACTGTGACATTACAAATAAAACATTTCAAATGTACATGTCAAATGTACATAAATCAAAGATGTCCAACGTCCTAGCTGGAGGATCAGCTTTAAACAGCTGCTCAACGTACCTGGCCCAGCGGGTCACAACTGCAGTGTCTTCCATTAGGACCAGTCCATCAGCTGCACTGACTGCAAGTCTCTGAGGAACAGATTCAGATGTACATAATGCTTTAATTTCTCTGCTAGCAGGGCGTGAGTCACTAGACCACAGTTCATATGTCATCTGCTCATAGATTCCTCTAACAAACACCTCATTATCTGCCCTCAGAGCTCTTATAGCTGTCCTTCTTAGTTTCTGGTCCAGACTGGTGTTACCACCAAGTTATGCGCTGTGATTCCTCTCGATAATATCCAGGGTACCCTGCGAGATGAAAGACCTCTTTCTGGGAACACCGGCAACAGCAACACAACCCTCAGCAACCTTCAGGGTCTAGTCACGGAAGGTCTCCCACATCACATTAGAGTCATCAGTCGCACCCAAGTCTGCAAGTTTCTCACCCAAACTGTGTGAAAACTCATCAGAAACGCCTTGATCTTGGAGTCTGGCCAGGTCCACCCTCATTCTCATAGTAGGTGGTAGCCTACTGGATCCGAGCTGTATCTGTAGAGTAGCAACAAAAAATCTGTGGTCACAATTCTCAAACTGGGCACCTCTGTAGACCCTGCAGTTCTGCAGGAGCGTCTGCCCACGAGGATGTGATCAATCTCCTTCGATGCACAACCAGTACTGGAGTACCTAGTCCAACGATGCAGCTCAGGGCCTGGGAACCAGGAAAATGAGATGGAGATGGTCATCATGCTGGAGAGACAAGATGTTCCATGTGCCATCCTGGATGGGCCGCCTCAAACCGGGACCCAAGTGCCGCCATGCAGCCTCAGCACCACACCAGCTCCGATCCCCAACAGGCTTGACCCTATTAGCTCTCCAACGGTTTCAACTTTCAGGGATGAGGCTCCCGAAGGCTTTCCCCCATCCCCCTTATGATGCGTGCAGCCTTCCTGTGGGTGGTTGCAGCAGAGCTACTCCTGCGGAGAGCAGAAGGGTGTCATGCCTGTTTAGTCCGAGCTGTCATGAAGTGTTTTACGGTGGCTGAATTACCAATCCCGCAACACATAGATATAAAAATGTAATATTCTCATCAAAATCACACATGCACAGCAAAAGATGTGGGCATTAACTGTATGCTGGTCTGCCAAAAAAATCAACAACCTCTTGGGTCAACAACCTTTTGGTAAACCACACCCACTTACAAGTCAATTTCTTAAAACAGGACCCCAAATTCTGCCCCAACAATACACCTTACAAAATCAAAATACCCATGTACAAGGAACACACACACACACTCTGCAGCACTGCAATCCTAGCAACAAGGCACAGTGTGAGATCCCACCACCAGAGCGCCAGCCTCCCCACGGTTCATGCCCCCGTACCTCGTGAGAGACAAAACCGCAGGTCAGTTTAAGAACTGTACACAAACAATAAAAACACAACTGACAAAGTAGATCACCCTCACAAGGGATTTAACAGGACACTAATCAAATGACAGTCCCGACCACTTCAAGAGTACAATCCAGCAACTGAGGAAAGACAGTAGGATGGCATGGGATTCTCCAAAGTGGACGACATAATCTCCAGCCGAAGAGGCATCTGGAATGGAATGAATCCACACCAGCAACATCAGAGGCAACAACAGCTGCGATAAGTCCTGGCCACTCCAGGGTTGAAACTTAACTGAGATCACAATTATCCTGAAAAATATACAACCGCAACATTAATACTGAATGTACCAGGTGGTGACTAAAAAAAAAGAAAAACTAACGCATCCCTGCCCCACTTGCAGCTATACCAATCCCAGATTTAGAGGTTTCAAAGCAGCAGCACTCGCCGCTAAAAGCTGAACTGTAAAACGGTCACCAGCACTACTGCCACCGAAGCCATTCAGATGTCCCACTCTATGCACTGCAGATGTATTTCCAGGGGAAAACGGATTGGGGTGGAGCTTCCCGACCACTACGCCGTACGTCCTTTTATGGGGTGGAAACCGATTACACGACCAATTGGGGATGTGCAGGTAGGCGCGCCCAATCAGCCCTCACTCCGCCACAATCTACAAGACAACTATATGTAATAGTAAAATGGTATAAATAATTACAGAAAGTTTTTCAATTTATTGTGCACGACTATAACCAAAATCAGAGTGTTGTGTTAAGATCAGGTACTTTATTGTTCCAGTGGGAAATTAATTTTCATGCAGCAATGAGGTGCATACAGTGCAGAGATACAAACAGTGCAGCAGAAAGACAAAGTGCACAGTGTTGTCACTGACAAGACAGCTGCAGAGGCAGAGACAGAGACACAGGAACCCCCCACCCCACTCATGCCAAGTTTATTAGCAAAATACTACAGAAATATATGGCAGGGGGTGGGGGGTAGACCGGAGGTAGTAAGTTGACTAACACTATCTGCAGACCCTTTGATTCTTCTCCCTGCTGTCCCGGTTTCTTTCCTGCATGGACTTTGTGTCTGGCCAGGGACAGCTGCAGCCCCAATCAGAGATCGCCAGCCGTGTCCTGTTATCAGCCCTTAAGGCCTACAGTGAGGAATCCATGGTTATCATCGGTATGTGTGGGCTGATTGCCCCCTGGTGGTTGATGGTGAGTTTGCAGCCATCCATAGCATAAATGAATGCCTTGGATCGCTGGGTGCAGCATGTGATGCTCTATGCTACTTTCACTACGGTCTGTAGCACTTTTCAATCCCTCATTGAGCAGTAGCCAGGATGTTATGCTGCTTCTGAAGATGGACTCCACAGCACACCTGTTTGCGAGGACTGTAGGTAACATCCAGTCCTTCCTCAGACAGCTAAGGGAGTAAA
>JAODKC010000069.1:88070-109243 GCA_026777985.1 Mormyrops attenuatus | reverse complement strand
TTTTTGTATTATTATGCCGTTTTTGTTTTTAAATCATAGGTCTGCGTTTATGGTTGGGCTTTTGTTGGCCTTCGTGGTAACTTTTTATTTTTTTGCCGACACAATGTCCCCCCCCCCCCCCCCCCCTTTGGGATAGGCTCCGCCACCCTTCACCACTGGCAGAAGCTGGCCCAGCCCAACCTGGGGGGCATCCTGGACTCCCGGCCCGGTGTGGTCCCCAAGGGCTTCCGTCCACTGGACCTGGAACTGGAGCAGGCATACCAGTTCGGTGACTTAGAGGAGGATGAGCCGGGCGAGGTGTTCTTCCAGAACCTTCCGGGGCCCACCCCCATCCCGGGTGGAAGTCACGCATCATCCTGCTCCACCCCTGGCAACCATCAGGCCGGTGTGCTAGAGGTCCCAGGTGAGCTTACAGTATGACATTACCAACGTTAAATACAGTAATAATAAAGTACATTATAATACAGTACCGTACTCTCAAATGAATGGAAGGGATTCTGACATTTCAGCCTAATTCTCAAGAGATGATAGAGCAATGAAAAAATATGTATCAAGGGATGATAGAGCAATGAAAAAGTGTGTATCAAAGGATGAAGGAACAATGAAAAAAACATACTGTTACACATTTTACATTTTTTTGGTATCAGTAAACCACAGATAACTGAAACCGCGGTAATTGAAACCACGGTAACTGAAACCACAGATATGGGAGAAGTCATTTAGTAGTGGGCATTTTATATCCTAAGCAAAAAAATCAACAATAACTAGATAATCCTCTACTAGTCATATTGAAACGTGTCTGAATATCTCACTTATAAATAGCCTCTCTGCTGTGCTGCAGTGTGTACAGAAGACTAACTCCCTGTGTGGTTTTACCTTTAGTGACATATTACCCCGGTAAATGCATGTCTCACACCAACTCTACCTACACCTTCACCACCTGTCGCATCCTGCACCCCTCGGACGAGCTGACCCAAGTCACTCCCAGGTAAGCCCCCCCCCAATCTACCAGTTCTCCTCTTATTCAAAGCTGCGCTCTTCCCATGATAAGTGGTGAAAGGCGGGTGGGTGATTTGTTCTGTCAAAAAAGAAAATGACACACTGAGGATAATAGCACTCCCTGCTGTCCACACGGCACCTGCGATTCCTCACTGCTGACTTTTTCAAAAGTTGCTGAATTTGTATTCAGATCAGAGGACATGGTGATTATAAATTCCTCTGTAGTCGATATTTAAACCTACATATCTAATAATTTATCATTTACTGTTTGTAAATAAGTAAAACGTTCTGTAGATACCCTGCATTTATTTGTTGGAGTATGATCTACTGTCCTTCTCTGTAAGTCACTTTGGGACCATGTTCGGCTAATGCATTGGCTGACTTTGGCTACCACATACCAAGGTGTGATGCCCTCAGGATGACTTAGCTATGAGAGGCTGCTTTGTGTCCTTTATCGAGCACCACCCAATGACACTAGCAGGCTTGTAATGTACTTTATTGTATCCAATATACGAGCCAGAGTACAGAACTGAAAGGTTAAGTGTCTCGGCTGTGGTGTTCAGTCCTGCCTCCCAGACTAAACTCCTCGTCTTCCACAGCCTGAACGCCGCCTCGGGCTCCTGCATCATGACCAGCACCTTTAAGGCCACCCCCGCCGCCACGCCTTGCACCCCACGGCGCCTCAGCATTGCTGAATCCTTCACCAACCTGCGTGATTCCACCAAGACCACCAGCACCTCCCTGGGATTGGTACGCCTCCTGCAGGAGAGGGGTATCTCCGCTGCTGTCTACCACCCCCCAAGCTGGGCTCGGGCTGGTCACGGGGCCCTATCCAGTGCCACGGCCACCCTTCCAGCCCCTGACCCCCCCACACACACACCCCCCAGTTCCCCCACGAACCAATCACCAGCGGTCGACACGGACACCCCGTTTGATTTCCAAAGCTCTGGCATGTCTTACGAGAACTTCTTGGCGTCACGGCCCGCCCACTTCATCCTGCGGGAGGTGACGGCGGAGGGCAGGAAGCAAGCCGACCGCGAGAGCCAGACTGACGTCAGCATCTACAACCTCAACCTGGTCGACAAGCTGAAGCGCTTTAGCGTGGCTGGCCCACGGGCCCCGCTGAGGACCCTGACTCGGCCGGGCCCACCCTTCGCCCTAAGCCCGGACCTGCGCCGGAACCGTAGCTACCCTGCCGTGGTGGGGGCCAGCATGGCCATGAAGGGACCTGGGCCCCCCAGCCCCGAGGATGTCCTGGGGGCCAAGCTCCCTAGGCAGAGCAGCCTGCAGTGAACAACGGACACCCCCACCCCTGGGTCCTGGTACTCACTGAACCTGAACCAGTACATCCTCAGCTCCCGTGTCTCCATTCTGGACATTTGAACCAGCTCCGTGTCCCCCAGCGCTGTAGGACCTTACTACGGTCCCCAGAGCTCACTGCTACAGCCCCGGGGGTGGGAAGGGTAACTTGTGTAGATGTTACTCAGAGCCTGAGGACCAGTGGAAATCCCTCCCATTTCACCCTGGCTCCTTCTGTATGTCCGTGTGCCATCAACAGTGAAGTTTAGATCGTTACAGATATGTATAGTTTGGGGAAGTTCATAGTTACTTATAGTGACCATATAAGAATGGCAGTCTTGTTTTAACCCTGTTCATAATCAGAAAACCGAAATAATAATAAAAACAATAAAAAAAACTTGAAATTTCCAGGCGGATCGTTGAAGACACGCTTGGATACTTTAAAGCAAGCTTTACAATCGCCATACTGGGTTTGAGCCCGTAATGCTACGCCTTGCCTTTGTATAAATACATCAAAATATATATTCAACAAGCAACGTGAAACGTTTATGCAGCCGTTTTAATAAACAAATATGGTGCTGTTATGAGATAAGGAAAATCGCGCCTTGAAGTGGACGTAACTGATGTAACCATAATGTTCCATCAGTTTTGCCTTCTCGTGTATTGTGAATGGGTAAACACTGCAAAAAATAGTTATAAATAAAATATGACATATCAGAAACTTAATGTGGAGTGGTTTGTAGGGTGCCGGTAAAACTTTTGTCCCCGGATTATTTGTACATGTTTCCACTTGTATTTATTAACGTTCCGCAAAATACAATCCAGACATCCCGTTTCTCCTGGAAGTTCCGGGGGTGTCCCTGAAACCCGCGAATGACGCGATCCGTTTTAAACATGCTTAGAACACTTTAGCCTGCAGTTGGGCAAAATCATTAATACGAAGCCTACTTCATAATAAAGTGTCGAATATCTCATGTAATGTATTGAATATTGTACTGAAAGTGACAAACGTTTACCCATCGTAAACTTGAAACATTGTAACACGGACCATCGTAGCCCTTGGAGCGTCTATACTTGGGAGTATTGCAGCTCGTTGCGCAATGTGGAAACGATCTTTGAAGCCAGCGATCAAACGGCTGGCGCTTCTTTTCTGTGCCTGGCGGCGCGTCTGCGAAGTACAATGGGCATCCCCCAAGGCGCAAACTGCCCAATCCGTCAAGAAAAAAGCCAGTTACAGTCACTTTTACTGATTTTTAACAGTTTTAGTTATTCTGGTCTAAAAGTTGACTCGTTAAATAAGCACAGCATTTAACTTAGTTATGGAAAGACCTTCATGTCATGTCTTGTCTATGGTGTAATCGGATTCTCGGGGGTATTGTGAAATGAGTGAAATGACAATAAAAAAGCAATAATATATAAGTGCCTTGTGTTCCTGTCAGAAATATGGGAGTACACGGATTACCTCTTTATATATTCGGGTAAAAATGGCAGAGCACCAAAACAAGGGGAAACTAATATAAAACAGAAAGGTAAAAATATAAATGATATTCATTTTATCCATAGTAGTATTTATTATATATCGTTTGTGTCATATCACTGAAGACAATAAATTGTGATGCATGCTTTGTGTGTAGATAAAGGCAGGCAAGGAGCAAATTTCGCAAAAAAAAAGACAGGTGTGTTTCTCCATCTGTCAGACGAACTGAATATTTAGTTAAATTTGACGTGTGGCATTTTCATCAGTATACCCAGCGTGTTGCTCTTTTCCCTTGACAAGCAGACAAACATGACTGATTGTATGAAACACTTTGAACGGTTTTTAGCCCATTCATTTTTTTCGGTAATAGACAATGATAAATAGGGGGGTTCAAATCTTCCAGAAAGGGCGATTTATGCAATTACAGACATACAGGAATAATATCAGAGATTCTTAAAGTAAGCATCATACCATCGTCAAAAAACTCCATTGGTGATCGTGTCTTCGTCCTTAATACTTAACAAGTATTGCACCAGTCTCTCAGAAGAATATAACTCTATATATCCATCTGTTCTGCTCTTCCATAGCATTCAATGTCAGATGCTGTTCCTGGGAACTGACAGAGGGAGCAGTAGGATTTATTTAATCTCTGCGCATTAAATCAGGCTGGGGCTGACGATGTAATCTCATCAAGTCTGGAGCATCTCAACTGCAGTTTCTCTGTGTCTCTGTCCTGAAGAGAACCTTAAAGATTTGTGCCTGAACCGTCTATAGGGGGGTTGCAGTTTATTGTACAATAGTCTCATTCCGCCTCCTGTCGCCATCCTCCCATGCATATAATGATACAATTCGATTATTCTATTAAATCCTAAACTGTAGTTACTAATCATAGCAGACATACATTTTTCAGAGAGCAGGGAGACAATACCTGAGGTAACAGGGGCCTGAAGGCCTTACTCAAACACCGAACTCTGCCAAACACCGGCAACCGTGGTAATTTGAGCCAACGACCTTCTGATAACAGGCATCCTAATCCACTGAGCCACACAGCACCTCCTAAATGGAACCGGGACCTTTTAATAAGCGATCATTTGAATAATCACGTATTTGCATTTTATTTATTTGCAGACACATTTATTCAAAGCGATGTACATTTTTCTGACTTAAATCAGCGACCTTCAGATTACATACAGACACCATATCCCAACCTTCTGAGCCGCACATCCACCATCCATCCATCCAGCCCTGTATAATTTGTATGGGGAGTCGGAGGGGTACAGGTATTCTGACAGATTCAGGGGGCCCAGAATTTGCCAAGGGCCCCTGAATACAGAAAACTTTACATTAAATTAGGCAGAGAACCAAAGGTAACATTTTGTCAGGGGGCAGAATTTCTAGCTATGACCTGTGTGTAGCTAGACTGCTAGAGTATACAGCAGGAATGTCAGCAGAAATGACTTATCATTTGACTTTTTAGTTAAAGATATATGTCTCTGACCAAGACGAGAATGGCTAATATTCATTTTGATACATGTTTAAGTTCTTCTTTGTTTAAAGTTTAGTTATGTTTAGTTTTGAACTTTGTCGTACATGCTTGTAAGTATACTTCAGTTTTGTGGTGAGCTTCAAACTTTAAATATCTAAATATCTTGGCATGTAGAGTGACACTTTTCCCATACGTTTTTCTTCTAACTTCTTCTGGTGTAAGAAGTGTTGATTTTTTTCATCATTGCCAAGTGAAGATCAGGACACAACCGTTACTTATTTTCACTTTATGTTTTATGTTTTTTACCAAGCCTGTCCTCATTTAGAGCTAAGTTCCCTGTGAATTCTCCTTTGTGAGGATTCATTAAGAAAGCAGGTCCATGTCACTTTCATTAGCCACAAGACTCAAGGACATTACAGTAATATCATTACAAAATGATACACACATCACGCAAAAATCAATTTGCACATTCCATTATGTGAATACATTGAATTACATCACGCTAATATTTCTTTGTTATTGCTGGCAAAGCTCAGACTGGACATCGGAATATTCTTTATTTCTGCCAGTTATGCCAAATTAGGCATGACATCGTGAATATTGCTTTACTGAGAATACTGCAGGATCGCGTAGGTCCATGCTGGTGGTTACACGCGTATGAAACCTACCTAAATCTTGCACCTGCTGGACATGTAATCAAACAGTTATACAAATTTGCAAAGAACAAAAACGAAACATTACCCCTTTTTATGAGAGGGCTACGCCAATTGGGCTTGGAAGCCTGATTAGCTGTGCTGCAGTGATGTATTATGTCGAGGACCCAAAGGATCATTTTAAAATGGTTTCATAATGGCTTAAGATTCACTGCTCTGATTCTTTCGGAAGTTGTCCGTTGCACCCATCTCGGTTTTCATACACCTGTGGTTATATGCATCCTGCCCTAGATGCCCATTTGGGGGTGGGGGGGGGTCATCTTTCATATCATTCACTGTCGCTGACGCTAAGGAGCAGTGATTTATCTCAAGACTACATCACAATCTTTGCTATAGCTAAGAATGATTTTTATCTTTCCAGTCTTTTTCCACACTTTCACTCATCTAGCCTGTTTAATGTTCACTTGCCAAGCTGAATCTTCAGAAAACATCTGAGATGTTGACCATCCCTGGCTGAACTTCATCAAATGTCTCCCATATTATTATTACTCTGTTATAATTTGATAGGCCTATGTCAACATTTTCACACATTTCTGATTTTCAGATGGTTTGTCTGCTCTCCAAGAGAGAGTTTTTGTTCCTGTAGTCAGTCATGAGGAGTTTTATTTCCTGTCCACTATTTTCCAACTTTTTCTTTAAATATCTTTATATTATATTAAGCCGTTATATTTGCCAATGGCTACGCCCTTATTGTGTTTCAGATACCCTTGTGGTTTTAGTTCGGCGCCATTAAGTGACTTTCGGGAAGGATAGGCCGAGTCAGGGGTTAAAGTGTTTGGCAGGTGCGAGGAATTGTAAAACATAACGCTAAATCTCCTACTCGTACGAAGTCATTCCTTCTTTGACGTGTGGATCAGGTGTTTGGCCGAAGACGCAATCGTGATGATACTATCCTGAGTTTCAAGTTACGCCGTAAGTTTTAAGATCACCCTTACCTTTGCAGAAAGTGATTATGTCAATAACATGTGTACAAGTATTTTTAATTATCATTTTGAAATATTTTACATTTAGCTTGATCGTATAACCGACATGTTTTATTAGATTGTTAATTTATATTTAGCTCGATAGCGATGTTTTGTCGATTATAACGGTATATTTTGCTCGATAAGAATTGTTTCAAAGACATTGTTTTTCCCAGTCATTTGGTGATTTTTATGTACTGCGTAGATGTGCTGTACATCGCTAATCCTGTTGTATCATCTTGATGCTTATGATGGGCTAAAGCATCACATAAAAACATTATGCTTTTGTTGCGAAGTGAATGTAGAATCTTCTGTGAAAGTGTTTGTATATTAATTGGATTAAATCATATATATTATATTATAGTCAAAAATGACATATGATCGAGGAAAAAAACTTTTTTTCCAGTCCGAAGTTCTGCAAAATTTAGCTTATGTATATATTGCATCATATAGTTTTACAAACAGTGTACATCAAATACATAATAAATATAGGTGTTTTCGACACAGATTTTAAGCCGTTGATTTAAATGTCTTCCTCCTTTGCCTGGTTCAGGAGGTGTACTCGTATTCTTCGGCACTGCGCCGACCAAAGTCCATCCAGCCCTGATAATCTTTTATCCTGTGGTTGCCCGTGGCGCGACTGTTCATCGTCGAGTTCCGTCGGATGGTACCTGCAGTGAAGGGGGAAATAAATCGTGTTAGTGATTCTTGCTTCCTCCGTTGTTCCTCCGTTTACAGCCGCTTCAGTCTTATGCTGTTCTCAGTTTTTGGGATAAGCCTCAGGGCTGCTGGGCTTCGCTGCATTTCTGACCACTGAGTCCTATATGAACGCCAGTTTTTGAAACTTGATTTTTTATATATATTTGCCGGCACCTTTTTTATTGACCTCTACCAAAAGCACAACGTTATTAGCCCAATGCTTCCAGCACTTTTGAAAAAGTTTTACAGAAATTACTCTCTTTTAGTGTCATAGAAGAAGTTAGTTTTCTGGCACTGGGAAGTTATCAAATATTTTCTACAACAGGCAACTGCTGCAAGGCGTTTGGGATTTTATGCGGGTCACTAATCCTGGTCAGTCCTGACATTACCGGCAGTATAATGTGTGGCGTATTCCACTTTCTGACCATTTCTAATACAGGCTATGTTTCACCATTATTCATGCTGTATGGGGGGAAACAAGCATCTGCATGAACGCAGGAACCTTCTAAGGATGTGCATGAAATGCTCCTCACCAATATCATATCTTGACTTGTCCTGTCGCGTGAGTATTGTTAAAATGAGACTGGAAAAATTTGCATAATCTTCTCAATGCCTTGAATCCCAACTAGATACCGTTCAAAATACATGAATGCCCCTCGAACACTGTATAAAAGACAAAACTAAGTATTACAAAACACATATATTAAATACAATGTTTAACTGTCCCATTTTGCCACGTCCCATTTTAACAATTTACTCACCCCTAAGGTTAAATATCTTTTTTTCTGACCCAAAGAGAAATAAGCTACTTATATTCCGATTTAAAACTGTTACTAGCACTATCGGTGTGTAGAAACATTATAAAGTTGCGGGAGTTGAATGTAAGCCAGACTAAATTAAAGACAAACCCGCCACCCAGCGGGCTTCGCTAAGGAGCGGCTCATGCCGACCGTGAGCGATGGGACGCCCGCTGCTTTATTCGCCAATTCGAATCGATATTCATGAAAACATGCAACCTCTGGTGCGTTCTTGTACGAAAGTAGGCTTATATATTCCTCTTTCCCTTCTCATCCTTATTCCAATATTTCGGCTTCATTGAAAATGCATGCCGTGGGCCGTTCATTAATTACCTGTGATTTACAATAACATCCTTCAGTGAAATTCACGATGAAACGGTGGGAAAATATACCTAACATGATTGCCGGGAGAGACGGCCCGACTGATGCTTTGTTTGCTGTGATTGTTTTTTTCTTTTTTTGTCTTATGAAATAACATGGTCTTCGTGCCTTGCTTCACTAGTAAAAGCCCCTGTGCCCGTGGGCTGTGTGAACATTGAGTAAATGGATGTCTGTTCCAATGAGTTTCTTTTGGATGAGAAGTAGAGACAGTCCATAAGGAAACGGCATTGGATGGCAATCAGTAATTAGGCAACATGTTATAAAAACTTGCCTAATAATTACAGGCGCCTTGAAAATGACTTTAATTCCATAGTGAGTGGGGCGATCAGAACTGTCAATCACTGGCTGTTTAAACTCCATGGGAGCTAATTAAGTAACCGGTCTGCTGTTTTCTCCCCTTTTCATTCGAAATGGCTGGATTACAATGACAGACCGCTGGAGAGCTACCTGAAACGCGCAGTACCACGGTGACGCTGCTGTGGAATCGATTAGCTCTGGCATAGCGTTTAATTTCCTAACCTCCTTAGAGGGTAAACCAACGGTTTTTAAACATCATCTTGACAATATCTCAGATTGAGGGCCCTACCTGCTATCACTCTCGAACGCGGCCCCTCACGTCACAGGGTCTGATCGTCAGCCTCGCATTTAGGGATGCAGGAGCAACATCTGTCCCCAATACACCGGGCAATGATGCCCCAAGTAAATAGTACATATGCTCTCGCCACAGTCTAAAGTGTCTTCCAGCCTCGCCCACCCCAAGCGATGAGTGAAGTCAAGCTGCACAGCTGTGCTTACATGCTTCAGGCCCCTCCCACACTTTCCAAACAGTTAATGGGTGGGGCGACCCTTTTTCCGCTTCCTATTACTCCTGCCATTTGAGAGCACACCACAGATTCTCTTAACTGTTTCCTACCATTGTAGAAATCTGTACATGAATGAATTAAGTGAAAGAATGTTAAGAAGTGCAAGGCCATGGGTAAATCCATCTGTGTGGTGCCGCATGATTTACAGCGTAGTTTCACCCCGATCACAGTGTACTCTTACTCAAGATGATCACTTAGGTATGTTTCACTGGTACTTGAACCCAGTGCCTTTCTGGTTCAGGTCCATGTCCCTGGCAGATCTGCTAGCAGTTGGGGGGCATTAGGGTGTGCACAGATTAAATCTGGACGGGCGTCTCACCTTTCCTGGCGATCAGTCTGCTCAGGAGCTCATTCAGGCTGGTCCCGGGTTCCAGGGCCAGCTCCTGTTGGACGAGCTGCTTCTGGCCGGTGAGGGACACAGAGCGCGCTTGGCGGGGGTGATCTGGCAGCCCGGTGTCCCGCTGCACCGGGGTGAGCCTGCTCTCGTCCGGGGAGAGGGTGTAGTGTGGCCGTCCCAAGCAGCTGCTGGACACGGCAGCCAGCAACACGCACATGCAAAATCCACTGTTCATCGTTTCTGGGGAGGGATGGCAGGGGGGGAAGAGGAGCACAGGCACATCAGCATTCTCGTAAAGGTATGTCATGGTGTGCGATTCTAGCTAAACTCACCAAAGCTTAAACTGAAATTATCAGTGGCGATTGGAACAGTGTTAACTGCTGGATGCCAGCAATATCATTCAATGATCAATCAATATCCCAAGATTAGACTGATTTATAGATACAGCATCCACAATTCAAAGCAACGAGACAAAGTATTTCTGAAATGGTAACCATGTAGTCAGTCAGATCTAAGATGAGTGTGTTCCAGTTCCCAAGTGTTTTGCCGTATCACTGCTGATCTGTTCCGGCAGCTGTATCTGTCAGCATGTGATCCCAATAGAATCCCACAGCCTAGTGCCCCGTGATACCTGGAATCTGTCCTTCTACCTGCCTTGGGTTTGCCCTCCCTGTACCAAAAGCATCCTGCCTGGCTGGGAATGATGGTGCTGACTTTTTGGTCTTTGTTACGGAGACTGGGCAGAGTAAGTAAAGCATTCACTTAAGTCACAGTCACCAAAGAATATCTGAATTAAAAAAGCATTTCAAGACAGAGAGTGTCACTCAGGAATTAACCAATGGCTTTCATGCCATCTCCATTCTCTCTCTGTTCTGTTCAGAGCCGCAGTGGAACGTTCATCTCTGTTGTACTCCATGAACACTTTCAGCGATACTGAGAAGAAAAAAAATCCCTCATCCCTGTATGTATCTTTCTCACACGCTCTACAAACGGAAAAATTTTAAGCCCCAAACCGCAATTAGCAACTCCAGCACTGATTAGACACATTTCTCTTGTGGACATAATACCAAACGCACCGAGTTTGGGAGCGGTGCACGTCTCGGTTCTGATGAAGAGGGGGATCAGAAGCTCGTACGCGAAGCCAGAGAGACCCAGGAAGACAGGCTCTTACCTTCAGGCTGTGTGTCTGAGGTGCTGTGCAGAGAGCCAGGCAGACTCCTGGCAGATTGAAGGGAGGCCGGCCCTTAAATAGGCGGGGCTGGCCGGCTTGTCCGCCGCTGTGTTTGCCTAGCTCTGACGCAGGCAGGGGAGAGACGATCGCAATCCGACGCACTAGGGTACAGGGAGGTGCTGCCGCTGCCCCCCCACTGCCCACTGATGCGCACACACACCTACACACATTAACGACCTGCATACATCACACACACAGCCACCGCACTCCCCCTCAGCGTGTGCCTCTGTCTATCCCACAAACACTCACCTTTACCCTCTGAAAGGTTCTCACCTGTCTCACCTCACCTCCAGTGAGACCAAAAACCTGCGTGGGGATTCTGGAAGTTCTGTTTTTCGGGGAAATCATGAGATAATATCACACCGGGAGAAAAACCTCCACACCAATAGTAACGGTGAGAACGATGGAATGACGTAGTAAAACAGGGTGCGTGTGTGTAAAGCAGAGTTGCTGTGAGCCATTTTATCTGGTCACTCCACACATACAGATTTATACAGCTATATAACTACCTTATTCAGTTATTAATTGGTGAGGTACCACAAGGGAATCTTTCAGAATTTGCAAAATGTTGACTTGGGAGGGGGGGTATGGGAGGTGAGTGATCTGACAAAGATGCCTCCTTCTGTGCCATGATCTATAAAAACGTATAATATAGCACACCTGGTGTAGAAAATCATCCAAAAGGGAAAACCGGCCGTTTTGGATTGCTGGTGGTCTATCGGCCGCAGCCGGTCATGGACAGAGGCTATTTAGCGCCCTCTGGTGGCTGGATGTCCGGACACCGGAAAAGTACAGCTAATCAGCACGAATTAACCGGTAATTCTTGCTCATTTAGATTATATTTACATAGAAATGGAAAACACTCTATTGAACTATGAATAAAGCACTCTAATAAAAATGTTAATCACTCTTCTTATCGTGTTTTGTACTGTTTAATATGAGCGATCTTTACAGCGAATGGGACTTTTCTGTACTTCCCCTGCGATCTACATTGATTTCCGTGGCAATTAGATAAGCGTCTGCCATAAATACTGGACTCTCTGAGTTACAGCCCTGTTTGATTAGCGCAGCTGTCGGTCGGGGAATAACGCGATGTGAAAATACGGCGATCTCTAATTGAGGATGTGGTTTAAAGTGCGTGCTGGACGGCATCGATTCGCTGCCCTGAGAGGTGGATACGGTTGGCCCAGGTACTGTCGTACCTGTACACATCGGTACCTTACTGTCTGGGTGATGGGTATTTGATTTTCATACCCAAGACATATACATACATATAGGCTATATATATTTTTACATACGTTTTTTAAAATTATTTAGGAATCAGTTGTGTAATATTTTACTGTTTTAAAATCTTTAATACATTTCATCATTAATACACATCGTTTCTTTTGTCATTCTGTTTTGATGTATTCGGATATTATTAATTTTGGTTTGCATTTGTGTTACTTCGACATTGTGGCCTCACACATCTTGGGTTGCAGGCTTGGTTTTGTGTGTGTGTGTGTGTGTGTGTGTGTGTGTGTGTGTGTAGACACACAGTTCTGGGAAAAACGAAAAGACCACTCTATATTTTTCAACACATCTGCATTTTTAAATCTTAGTTTAATGCTGGTTCTGCTGGCAGGAGGCTACACTGAGCGAAAGGCTGCTTCCAGGCTCAAAGTTTCTAAGACTGCAGTACATAAGAACAAGGTGAAGCAGGAGACACTGGGAACGACCACAAAGTAGCCAGGAAAGAGGGCAGAAGCGACTTTCTAATGCCAGAGATGACTGTCAGCTTATCCGGCAGTGCCTCATAAATTGGAGAATGATCTCAAGTGACCTTCAAAAGGAATGGGAAATGTTAAGTGCAGGTGTGAAGTGCACTGCTAGGACAGTTCGTATCAGGCTCTTAGAAGCAGGATTTAAGTCCCATTAAGCAAGGAAGAAGCCCTTCATTAATGAGAAACAGAGAAGAACCAGGCTGCAATTTGCAAAAAAAAAAAAATATATATATATATATATTTTACACAAGCGGATACCAAAAAATTGAGAAATTGAGTGAACCTGAAAAATTTGCTGTGGTCTCTTAATTTAATAATTCCTAGAATTTGATATGAATGGGTGGGTGTAGACTGTTCAATTAACACCTGCAAGTGGTACAAGCTCATGCTGGTATTATCATTGCAAAGCCTCTTGTAGTGCACCTCCAGCCGATCAAAGTTTTTCGTGCCTGGAATCGTGAGTTCTTTATGAATAGTGATGGGAGACATGAGTCTGTTAAGCGGGGAGGAGAGGATACTGTCCACTGCCAAGCTCTGATTCGTCTAAAGCTCCTTCCCATCGATGGGTAGCACTATCGTGTTTGCCTTTAAAACACATACTTACAGAGACTATTTTTCTCCAAGAGGGACCCTGAAATGATTTTTCTCAAATGACACTTGAGGAAAAATGTGATCTCTTTGAATCGATGGGCTACTTTAATTGGACACCTGTCCCCTAATTCCCATCTAGATAATATATGAAAAGGGTAATAATTACAGAAGCGTTACCGCTTTCCCCCCAATAGCAGGCATGCTCTTACTTTGTGTCCATTACTGGAAAGTTTGCACAGAACATTTTTCCGAGGAGAGCCCCCAGAACGGCATTTCTCTGGGTAGGGTGGTAGCTATAACCTTGGTTACTGTTTTGTACCACATTTTTAAGCCTTTGTGGCAAGGCTTAGGATTTGACCCTTAGTGGGGCTCAGCTATTAAGAAATACAGGACAGGATCACTAAATGAATTTAGAACAATAATTTTTCAGGGGGGCTGAGACTAAAATAGGGTCTGGTATCACCTCTGTTTTGTGACTTAGGTTAACAATATGTATTTCCATTATTAAAGAGCAAAGCTTCAAATTCAAGTGGAGTCACACATTTTATATCACATCATGAATTAAGTTCTTTCATAATGAGGTGTTAGAACTACTTAAAATTTGTAAATATTACAGCGACATTACATTACAGTGCCCAGTTTTAAATAACTGGAATAATTTAATGAAAAGGTTTGTGCTTTTGACCATAATATGCTCCACTCGGAACTACACTTGTCTATATTGTGGCTTTAATGACTACATAAATGGTTAGGATTAGTCCTACCAACATGGTAAGAGTTAGCCCTCCTTAGGATTAGGGTTAGCCCTACTAAATGTTAAAGCTTAGGTTTAGCCCTACCTATAGGGTTATGGTTATGATTAGCCCTACCTAAAGGCTGTTCTTATATCTGTACTGACACACAATAAAGTTTGCTGTCTCATGTATATTCAGTTGTATGGAAAGTAGTTATGTTCTTTTGAACTGTAACAATGGGTTTCCAGGCATTAGTCAAGGAACGAAATTAACCTTCAAATTAGCCTTCAGATTCATAGTGATTTTGAATGGCACTTCCCAGCTTGCATGGGCATAGGCTTGCCTGTCTGTCTGTCTCTCTGTCTATCTGTCTCTCTTGTCTGCCTGTCTGTCTCTCTTGTCTGTCTGTCTCTCTGCCTGTCTGTCTCTCTGCCTGTGTGTCTCTCTTGTCTGTCTGTCTGTCTCGCTTGTGTGTCTGTCTGTCTCTCTTGTCTGTCTATCTGTCTCTCTTGCCTGTCTGTCTGCTTGTCTATCTGTCTGTCTGTCTGTCTGCTTTGGGAGGGGCTGGCATCCCATCCAGGGTGTGTCTGGCTTTGCTTCCTGGGAGATTCTCCAGAGTACCACAACCTGATTATAGAAGTGCTTACTGAAAACATGAATTGCCTTCCAGTTCATTCAAGTTTTTTTCCACTGAGATGTGTCAGCTGAATTCAAACAATTTTATCAAACAGGAACAAAAGCAAATACTGTGGCACAGATTTGACCAATTTAGGTTTTTGCAGAGTAATCCATGTAACTCTGCTCTGTAGGCTAAAAATGATTTCCTTCCTCCAAGACTAGGTAATGGTGAAATGAGTTTAAAAGTGTAGTGCCATAATGGAGTAGTATACTGTAGGTAGGCTCGGTGAAGACACTGTTGTGTAATTAAGTATGGTGTACCCCATGGCACCATTCTGGGGCCTTTCAAAATTTTAATTCATGTTAATTATGCACATTGAACTTATTCATTTCCATGTATTTTATGTGTAGATGACTATCCATCCATATTCCAACCACAGGATCACTGGATGCTCCACTGGGTGTCGCATGGAAATAAAATGTACCTTTCCCTCGCTATCCAAAAGTAGAGTGTTTCCATGAACGTTTTTGTAAGTCATGTGTTGCTTAACGACACATTGTGACACAAACGTAGATGGTATAGCCTGCTACACACCTAGGCTATGTGGTATAGCCTAAGTAACAATGAAGAGTACAGTATAACAAATACATAAACCAGTAACATAGTTGTTTATTATCATTATTATGTACTATACATAATGTTCTATACTTTTTTTACGACTGGCAACGTTTAGTAAGTATTTTATTAACAAGTTAGTTGACAACAAATAATTTTCAGTATAAATGTGATAAGATTTTCTCATACTAGAAAACATTTTATTTGGACTAGACAAAAAGGTTACTACTACATCTAATTTCTATGCCATGTATAGTGGGATTTACAGTATGTCAGAAGATCATTTAGTTACTTTGTAAAGTGAATGTAACTTTGTTAAGCCTTGTCAATACAAGACACGTGCATTTTTGGCTTTAATGTTTCAAAATGCTAATAATGGAACAACAATTTTAGACTGGGGCACTGCAAGGACACTCAAATTAACACTGATTCAGTGCTATTGTGTATCTCACGTCCAGCAAAAAAAAAAAAAAAACTAAAAACTTTGCTGAAAGCTTTTGCTTTAAACAAAGATTCTCAGCCTGATCCATTCTGAATTTTCACCCTGGAACCTATTCTGTGACAAACCTGAAGAGCCCTCTTTCCTCCGGCACATGAATGCAAATTAAAATCATAATAAAAGTGCTTAATTACACATAATTTAGCTTCCACTTATCTCTGTTGTTATTTTAACTCATTCATAGTCATCAATTCAGCTCTAAATTTGCAAGCCCCCCTATTTTTTCAAATTCAAATTACAATTACACATGTAGTTTCAATTTATAAATGATCAAATCCAGCAAAATCTTTATATATAACTAACAGCAGTATACATAGGTTGGCTGAAAATCACCCCTTAAACTTATCCACAAATCTCTCAAACCTCATGTTTTATGCTAGTGCAGGTGTAGTACAAGAATCTCACTTTAAACCTAACCTTGTTTTTAAATGATTATTGTGTGTGAGAGCCTTTTCTGAGTGGTTTTATATATGTGATATTTATTAAAGTAGAACTTTCAGTAACACTTTTTGCTATTAAAATAAAATGCCCCGCGCAGTATGGACTGGCACCTCATCTGGGCATCGTCCATTTTGCCTTGCGCCTTCTGCTTCCTGGGATAAGCATCAGGATAACCTCAGGACTGGATTTGTGTGGAGGTTGGGGCTCGTTAGAGACCATCCTGCTGGCCAATTGGACGTAGCTCGTAGTCATCCTGCACAAGCCTGCCATTCTCTCCACACTCCTCCGGCTGAATTATGCAAGTGTGTCTTTGAAGCAAAACGCCAACACATGTTCTCGCTTTCTTTGTAGTACATTCTGCAAGGGGGTGCATACAGGGGCACTCATCCTGACAGGGTACAAGTGTGGTCCATTTGGGGAGAACGATGAAACGCCACCGCGAAAATCGCCATTTCACCACTCGCCACGAAGAAGAGAGATCAGCCGGGTTATTGTGATGAGTGAGGATGGGGCCTGGAGCGGGATGCCCGGAGCGCGCAATGCACACTTACCGGAGGGCTGGACACAATAGGCAGCCGAGTGAATCAGGGGGGTTGGGCCTCGCTTAGCCTCCGCAATTTTTATCAATTATGTTGCTGAAAAGGAGGCATTGTGAAAACAATGGGCCCAGTCAGCAGAGAGGCCTGCCCAGGAGCTGGGCTGCTGGCATACTCCAGAGCAAGTGCGTGTCAGGTGCCTTTTTCCAAACACTCCAGTTAAAAGCCCATCGATGAAGCCACGCGGTTCCCACCACAGCTTCTCAGAGAGCTGTGGGACGCTTTGCAATAACGCAACAATGATGAACTAGAGAGCATCATGTTTATGTTTGCTCTGTCGCTCACACTCAGACTGCTTTTTTGCAGAGTTTATGGGGACTGGCTTGTATTAATTACATAAAGAAGGCATCAAAACTAGCGATCAGGATGCAGGTGATGGACTTAGCCCTATAGCCAGCATGGTGTGGACAAGGCTTCTGCTCATGCTCCTCCATCTCATGGGGACTTGAGGAAATGACACTGGGAAGTGATGTATCCCATAATCCCCCACACTTGCAGATGAACAACCCCCCCCCCAGGTATGTAGAATGGCATGAGATATCTGCTCTGCCTGTGACTGTGGTTGATGATTGGCCCAAGGACAGGCAGAGCGCGGATGCAGTGACAGGACGACTCGCCATGTGACAATCAGCCTGCAGATAACAACATCAATGTTTAATCAGGCGTGACTCTCTGGCACACCACAGGCTGTAAGGAGGTCATTTAACAACCTTATTATTGGTTGTTGTTGACAGTATAGCCGCCCCATGGATACTACGAGTCCCCGTAGGATCCTCGCGTCAGTCAGTCCTTCTATGGTGCACTACCCATAATGCAGCGGGAGGTGTTGGATAACATAGGCGGTGAATTATGAATGAGCTCTACGCCCTGGGACGAAGACGTTCCTACCAAAGGGAAGATGAAAGAATAGATCTGAGCTGTGTGCCACGGCTTTCACACTTTCAAGGAAAGAGGTCACCATCCAGCCGGAAGAAGAAAGAAATTTCCCGATGTAGACATTTCTACTTAAAATACACTGGGATGCAGAGGTGATATGGTGGCTTGTTTTCAACTGCCCAAGTTGCTCTTATTAATTCATCCGAACAACCAAAGCAATCGTGTAAGGTGTTGATTAATTAATCAATTCATGGATAATTGGAAAGCTAGTTTCTGTGACTCATTCCTGAGTGATCCAGCGGTGGCTGATGGATGCAATGCCGTCTGACAAGCTCTCCCCCCACGAGCGGGAGTGGGGTGGGCCGGATGAGTTGGCCCCCCTTAGGCAGATTGACAGCAGAAGACTGGAGGGGGGCATGAATTTAGAAATTCCTACTGCTGCAGATTGTCACAGGGGGACCGTGCCTGCCAGGAAGGTGGAAAAAAGTGCGGGGGGTTAACGAGGGAGGCATTCATTCCCACCCCCACTTCACATGACCTACTCATATTCAATACCCTCCCCTACAACCTACTGTATGTAAATGCCTGGGATAATGATGCATGAAAATGGGAAGCCTCTCTGTTCAATGATGCCCAGAATGAGCACTGATCCACCAGGGCAAGATCACGTGACTTCACATGACTGGGTCCAACCCCATGATGGCCCAGAATGGAATGCTGTCATAATGTGAAAAAAACTGAAAATTCATTTGAAAATGAGACATTAAAAAGTTTCATAATAGCCATAATACTTTATTAATATGGCAGCAGGAATCTGCACAGTTTATAATTTACAGTATATTGCATCATCATGTATTAACGTTGTGCTTTGTGATTAGTGTCATTTATAAAACGCTAGAAATCTGTCAAGATGCAACTGTTCCAGATGGACCTCTACTAGCCTGATACCAGTACTTTCTCCCTGGATGTTGTTAATGTTGCACTTTCTGCTGGTTTGTATAGTCGCCTTATTAGGTTCTTACTTTGTTAGTAGTTCTTGTGTAGCTCCTGCTCCAGTGCTGCTTACACCTGGCCATCCACTGGAAGCTCAGCCTAGCTGCACTTACGCCAACGTGACTCATCAACACCACATGTGTATGTATTGTGCTATTTGCGTCACTTGTAAGTCGCTTTGGACAAAAGTGTCCACTAAATAAAATGTAAATATAAAGGGGGGAGGGGGGGATGTCCCAGGGCAGTGCTCTGGGTGGACGACTAGCCCCCTCATCCGCCTGAAACCAGTTCTGAACAAAACAGACGCATCTTCTTGGCCGAGTCCGGCAGTCACGCCGGCTTTGTACTGCTTTGTCTTCCTACCTGTGCTGACACAGCTTCCCCTTTGAGACTGACAAACCAGCAGAAAGTCACATGATCACCGAGGACTGCTGAGCGCTTACACGAGCATTTCTCTACAGCACATGCCATTAAACGCATACCAGTGATTTTCCTCATTTCTTCTTTTCCCATTATTAAGCCAGCTGAATTTCAGTGTAGATTTTAGGGCTCCAGAAAAAAAAAACATGAAAAACTGCTTTGTGAATTTTTAAACAAGTTATATTATCCCAGCCTGCCTGGAAATGCATTAATTAACATCACAATGAACTGAATGAAATGAGCCTCAGAAGAGGAAAAAACAGCATTATCACTGACAGACATTCGGTGTGTTGATTCACTGAACTTATTGAGTTTGCATGTGTCTTGTACCAGAATAAGGGATAATCAGACGTCTTTTAAAGTTTGGTAAACCTTATTACATTCAGTGAATTACAGTAGATCTTCCACACATGTACCATTTGATTGGAAATGTTGCTATCACCATGTAATATGGTTGAAGCTGTTATACAATAATTAGTTAGCAATTGTTTGTCATTAGTCAGCTAACTATATGGTCCTGGTCACAGTAGCCCTTGACCTGAGTAACTGAGCACAGGGTTTGGTGTTTCCAGGATAGGTCATTCTGTGAAGAGATGTTCTGTGTTAGCCATGTTAGCTGTATTAGCTATATTAGCCGTGTTAGCCATGTTAGCTGTATTAGCCATGTTAGCTGTGTTAGCCATGTTAGCCACGTTAGCTGTGTTAGCCATATTAGCCATGTTAGCCACGTTAGCTGTGTTAGCCGTGTTAGCTGCATTAGCCATGCTTGCAGCGTGAGACTCAGCACCTTAGAAACATGTACACAACAGCAGTGCTCATTTATGGGTTTTCATGTTTTGAAGCTAAGCAGAGTTGATACGTGAGATGAACTAGCAGGATTTAGTGGCGCGCTGCAATGAAGCCCATGGACTCCATCTGTCCAGTCACATGACAACTAGTGATGCCGATTTTACTGGAAAACCCAGATTTAGCGGCAATTCTTATAAAGGATTATGATGACTATGAACAAGATCCATGATACTCTATGTATATATTTCTGTGTATGTGTACCTATTTGTATGTTATATATGTACACTGATCAGCTATAACATTTAAACTACTGATTGCTGAAGTGAATAACATTGATTATCTTGTTGGAATGGCATCTGTCATTGTACCTGGTGAGGAAACCAGGATGCACTCTGGGAAAACGACAAGATGACGGAGGCAGTGTGATGCTCTAGACAATATTTTGCTGGAAATCCTTGGGTCTTGACATTCTTGTAGACGTTACCTGGACATGTACCACCTACCTAAACATTGTTGCAGACCAAGTACACCCAAGTATTTCCCAATGTCAGTGGCCTCTTTCCGCAGGATAATGTACCCTGCCACACGGGAAAAATTGTTCAGGAATGGTTTGAGGAACATCGAAAAGAATTCTTATGTTGACTTTGTTTCGAAATTCCCTAGATCTCAATCCGATCAAGAATCTGTGGGATGTGCTGGACAAACAAGCCTGATCCATGGAGGCCCCACCTTGCAACTTACAGGACTTACAGGATCTGCTGCTAAAGTCTTGGTGCCAGATACCACAGGACACCTTCAGAGGTCTTGTGGAGTCCATGCCCCCACGAGACAGAGCTGTTTGGTGACACGAGGGTCCTGTTGTGATTCAGACATGCCTAATGTTCATTTCCTCCAGTTGTGTTTGTTCACGTCCCTAACAGACTGTGAAATCTACAACCCCAGATTCCTCGTTCCCCACCAGGCGCCCCCCCCCCCCCCGCCGCGCGGGCGGGG
>JAODKC010000069.1:61591-73374 GCA_026777985.1 Mormyrops attenuatus | reverse complement strand
CCCCCCCCCCCCCCCCCCCCCCCCCCCCCCCCCCCCCCCCCCCCCCCCCCCCCCCCCCCCCCCCCCCCCCACAGCGTGTTTTTAATTTCCAAGAAGTAGTAAAACAAGGCACACTGTAGGCTTTTGATCAGGATACATTGGTAGGGTAGCATGTCATAAAGGCTGGATAAGTGTCAGAAATGCCTCTTGAAGAGTTTATTATTTATTATTTGTAAATATTCAGAATTACCATGCTACCAAATTTGTAATAAAATATACTAACTGTCTTTCTTATTCAGTGTCCTTCTTCAATGTTTTCATTCAGAAATGTCACTTATCAAATGTTTATGATGGCATTAATACACTACTCATGTCCTTAATATAATTAAAGTTCTTCTTTAAAAACACTAATCTGTCAACATGTTCTGAGTCAAGACAGGATCTATTGGCAGTAACTGTATCACCAGCAGTAGAAGGAAATCTTTCAAATGAAACTGATGTGGCCTGAACGCACAGGTAAGTTTTGCACAACCTTGTCAATAATGGGTATATGTCTGCATTATTTTTCCAAATTATTAATGGGTTCTCCTCCCGTCTCCATTGTTGTTTTGCTTTGTACTGCCTTGCTGGACCTCTCTTCTAATTACAAAGGTGCGTCAACTTTTGAAATTTCAATGTCATCATCATCATCATCAAAAACACCCACCACCTCTCTTCGCTGGGTGGGAGTAAGATGTGCTAGAAGTAGTTGGGATGTCTGGCATTTGTGGTGTAGGGGATTCACATGGTTGTTCTGCAACCTTCTCCTTCACTGTAACTGGGCCTTTTGAGACAAGTTTATTTGTATCCTTCACCACACATCATTAGACACGTCGTGCTTGTCAGGGTCAGCCCCTGTTGTTCCACTCTGTGTCTCTTCCCCGTTTGACCATCAGGTGTCGCTGGTCATCCCATCCCTCGTGTTGTCAGTCTTTGTGGTTTCCCCAACTCCCTGTTGGCCGCATGGCTCAGCACATTGAGCATGTGGTTGTTTGTGAACTCCTCTGTCCTGTGTTTGAATCCCACCTCCTCTGTTTTTGTGTTTTGTTCCCTAGTGTTTCATTTGTATCAGTTTTTCTAGTTCCAGCATCTGGTGACTTGTATTTGGTTTTGTTTTCGCTCCTTGTGCCCCTGCTTGTGTCTTTACCTGTCTGAAATTCCCCAGTGTTAGATTCTGATTCCCTGTTCCTTGGTTAGTTCTTGGTCGTCCACAACTCTGCCTGCATCATGCCTCGTTCTCACGCCTGAACCCCCTCGTTTCCTGTCAGTGCTTGAGTCGTGGACTGAGAGCAGAGGGTTCTTGTAAGAAGTTCACCGGTACTTCCTCATTATAGCATGTATCTGTTTTGTCACACACAGCTTTGCTCATTTTACACTTAAGAGTGCTATCACGTTCCTTGAGGGGGGTCATAGTATGTTTTTAATCTCTAAAGAAGTAGCCAAGGAAGGCACACTGTAGGCTTTTGATCAGGATACATTGGTAGGGTAGCATGCTATAAAGGCTGGATAAGTGTCAGAAATGCCTCTTGAAGAGTGGCTGTTTTGAACAATTCATGGCCATATTCAGAATTCGTAAAACTAGCTGCTCTGAAAAAAATTAGGCTGAAACAGAGCTTGCTATAACAATAGCTGCTGAAAAATAGGACAGCAATGGTAAAAATTCTATCTGTGGTACATAATGATAAACATCAGGCATCCAAATGATAGGTCTATGTTTTGAAGTTTAATCACTGATCACAGATTTCTTATATAGCAATCTGGATCAAACTATCTGATAGTATTCAAATTATCTTTTAGATAAAACTCGCCAAAAATATTAGTATGTTTAAGAAATGATAATCAGATTTAATGATTAATGAATCTCCTATAGTAAAAAAATACTTAACACTACATAAAATACAAATTCATCAACATACATATTGTTTATTTTTGGTTTCATACATCTTTGGGACAAGAATAAGGATGTTGTTTAAAGACAAAATGTATTGTGGAAATCCAAAATAGTCAATAGGTAAATTAAATAAACATCTTAATCATCATTAGGTTTGCGAACCCTGTGATATTCCAGGTGTGACTATTTGTGTTTTAATTTTAAGCATGGTTTGCAAACTCCAGAGAGTTGGGATATCTGTTACAGGCCTAAGTGCTACTTTGGGTTTGCCTGACCGAGGCTACTGATAATCAAAGACATCTGTGCATGCTGGGTACCTGCGTAATTTATATAAATTTATTTTAAAATTAGTCATGTAGGTGATCCTTAATACCTGAGGTGCAGCAAGTAACTCTTTGAAACCAACGACTAACTCACATGATAAGAGATGCTTTTAAAGAATATTATATACTAATAAACATGTTTACAATGAAATGCTAACATTTCCTATCAGTCTTCAAGAAAAGAAAGTGAGAAATTGAGCAAACATTTTGAGGAAGGCGACGGATCGGACTATAAATGTTCAAATAACGCTCACAATCGTATATAAAATTAAATGTGCCAGTATTCAACATCAACAGTAAAAAAGTAAAAACTCCAAACAGTGTGAAATTTGGCTTACCAGTACAGTAGAATGCTTTCTTCACGAAATATTTCCAGTTGCACTAGTGACTGAGTCTGTACTTGTTAAAACCTGTCTTCTTTGTTCTTAGGCCGTTTCAACTTCCTGTTTTTTGGTATTGTTGTCTCCTCTCTGCAGTCTGCGTTCAAGTTTGAAAAACAACTTACAAATACAGCAGAGCACACTCTTCAGAAAGAAGAAAAACATCCGTGTGCACTAATCGTGACCGTTAACCAAACTTGTCCCACCCTTTCTCATGTTGAGTTTGTCATGTTGTTTTGTCATGTTTTGAATCTTGCTTACGTTTGCACACCCCGCCACTTAGCTCACCTTCCAACGCCTGTAAAACGTTACATGTAACAATGAACAGCAGCTTTGCTTATATAGTCAGAGCTGGGTTACTGAGACCAGGCCAGGATCTGTGGAAAATTACTCGGGGGAGACATCCTGTGGGACCCTCCCACATAATGAAAGATGGTGTGTGGTGTTATTGTGGAGGCAGGCATGAGCTGGAAGGACCCAAGCGGATCAGACCTTGGCTATGGTGAACATGGCCGGAACCTCTCTGGCTGGAAGGAAGCTTGGGGTCCTGCAAGATATCAGAAGGCATCAGCTAGAGGGAATCAGCCATGTATCCAATGCGCAGTGTGGGCTCTGGAGCCAGGCCTCAGGATCGGGGGTGGGGTCTCTCCTACACTGGGATTCCTCCTGATTTGACCAGTATGTGGATTCCCAGAAATCCCAGGCTCAGGACTGGGCGGCTGGGATGTTTTCATGGCGAGCTGGCTCCTATTGTGGCTAGTCGAGAGACGTGTGTTCATGTGCATCCAGCTACCTTTAATAAGTTCAGTAAAAGATTTGCAAACTGAGGTGCATTAAATAGGCTATATAAAACCATAAGGTGCTTAAACCAGCACAAGAGTATCAGGAGATGCTGTATAACTATTATTCACATCCAACTTCTGTCATATTCATATTTGTTAATGTTAAAGTCCGCGCCTATCCATTCTGTAAGGAACTCCACTTCCCATAGGTACTTGCAGCACCACAAGATGGCTGCCATGGCCCCACGCACACAAACCCCAGACGCGCCAAAGATACGGCTGCTTAGAGTTAACGGATTCATTAAGGACTTTATTTGTTCATTGTGAAGCAATAGTCTAGTCTTGCTTTATGTGTCTGCATTTCTAATTGCTAGTTTCAGTATTAGCTGTTTTGATTTATGTCTCTGTTTGTTTTTTGTGTTTCTGCTATTTTGGATTTTGTTCCAATACTCTGATTCTGCTTTAGACTACAGTACTGTTTTTGATTGAGTGTTTGTAACTAAAGTTCTTCTGAATGCTGCACCTGCACTCGCTTCTTCTCCTTTGCTTCATCGACGTGTGACACTGATGTGTTAATCGCTGCAGGTTAATTTATCATACTGTACACATGGCGGCCAGATCTGCAGGCTGCGAAAAAATTCAAACGGGCCCCATCCAGCCCGCGGGCAGCCAGCTGAATAGGCCTGAGCTATAATGACAGTTGAGATAAAAATGAGTTCAGGCTGACCCAAACTTAAACAGGCAGAGATTTTCAACTTCACATGGAAGAGTAAAATCACTGGGATGAAAAATGTGAAATCAGCTTAATGGTGCCCCCTGCAGGTGTGGACTGATGCAACATCAGATTTTCTGTGTAGGAGGAGGATTCTTACACACATGAAGCAAAGGCCCATCACCGCGTCCCTGGCACAGCTCTCAGCGCTCTGTCATTCATGACCTTATCAGGAAGTGTTTTGCATAGAATGAGAGAGGAAATGCCTGAATATTGATGGTACTAAGTATGAAGAAGCCAGTCAGCAGTAAAGTCCAGAACAGGCAGGGGCCCAGCATGAAACGTCTCTAAAGTCATGTCATTTCGGGACACAGGGATCACCAAACTGCTCCACTTTGTTATCAAGTGTGACCTGAGGAACATGGAATTCATCTCTTCAGAGTCCCATCTGAGTTCAATCCAATATATTTTTATATAGCGCCTTTCGCAACACAATCATTCCAAGGCAGTTGACAAGAGTGTGTGGCAATCCATTACGACATCATTTATACACAATGGTGCATGAAATCGGGAAATGGGAAGCAGAAAAGAAAGAATGTCAGAATATGAATTCATATGGTTCATAAGCTGCACCCATGATGTCACACTTCCATGGGACTGAACCAGCCTCCAGCTCGGGCACCATCCAGACACGTGGGGAGGAAATGATATACTATAATAACCAAAACTCATAAATACAATTTCTGTGCTGTTTCTTTTTTCATAGGTTCATCCATGCTTTGGTGATTAATCGCTTCAGTAACTGCTTTAGGAGGAGAGAGCAGCTGAAGGCTGGAATCAGCATTTTTTCTAACCTTACCGGCAAAAATTGGGTCATTTTAACTATAATTATAGACACAAGGCCCTAACTCAACACAATGTTAAGCTAGGAAGGATTAACAATGTTCCCAGAAAAAGGTTCAGTCACTCAATGTATCGAACTGAGAACTTTGATCTGCACATTTGATCATGTGGGTAGAACAGGAGTTACAAATTGTGGGCTGTGTACTGATTTATCTTCTGAATACACAAAAATAAAGTTTAGATGTTTTTTTTCAAGGCCACCCTTAACCCCCCAACCCAAATTTTATGCAGAGCGGTTGCCAAAATGTATCAGCAATTTTTTTTGTTTTGTGGGGGAATTTAATTGTATCGATAAGCTTGAGAACCACTGATTTATGTTTATGTTGGTCATGGCGTGTGAACAGTTCACAACTTTATCACCATTTTTCTTGCTTTTTAATTCATTCAGATAAAGTACAGGCTTCTTGTCGTTGGCAACATTGCTACAGGTTACCCCGCCATGAACTGTCAAGTAGAGAAATTTTGGTGTGACAGATGTAGTGCCGTCATGCACCGGTGCAACTGCTGAGACATAAACAAGGGGAGATACATAGGTAGGCAGGGATACTGTCATGGGGCCAGACAGAAAGAAAGAAAGACAGAAAGAAAGATGGACTCATTCAGCTGGGGTGTGGAGGTGTATGACATCAAATCAGATACACCACAACCCAGATTTGAATCTATTTACCCGAATAATCTGAATGTGTTAACCTGAACTTGTAATTTCATTACCTGAATACCAGAACTTCAGGGGACAGGATGTACAAAAGAAGTATTTTGAACGTATCTTTGCTCAGTGGGTCGTTCTAAGGTCCTCCCCAAAAAGGGGACGTGACGCGACCATCCAGGTGACGTCCTCCAGCTGGCCCTTGTGTGCTGGGTTCCTGTGTCTGCTATCGCAGAGGATTAGCAAATCACAAGCTCAGTCCCACCCCCATCAAAGTGATTGACAGAGCGCAGTTATTTTGAAAAGAGCCTTTATTAAATAAGATGCTGGTTCGGAAAACCGACATTCGAAATACATCAATCTGAAAAGTTGAACTTTATTGTGAAATATAGTTAGAATTATTTAAGTAATCACATTTGCATTAGAATATGTGAAATAATATTTTATAATAATGACCGTTTAATGAAAATCACAATACTGTTACTCAATACAATTTAAAGATGACAAACGTCATTATGAAATATAATACATTTAATTGGATTATTTAAAAATAAAAGGACACATTTCATTAATTATTGAAATATTTATTTATTCATTTATAGATATATTTATTTATTTCATGTTGAGTATTATGACGTTCCGTATTCCGTATGTGTTTGTAAATACTACATATAAAACGTCTGAAAATCTAATTGCCAACCGCGTGGAAGACGAAAGAGGGCGCTAATGCTACAAATCTGGATGCGGTACAGCCGGACGCGCCTGCGCTTTCCCTCCAGAACAGAAGGGGTCGCTGTCAGGACTGGATGCTCCTGTTTTCTGGCTGTTGGGGTTGACGCTCATGGCGGAACACCGGCTGTGAAACGCAGAGGAGTAGGCGCTGGAGTAGCCCCTTAGGTAGCTAACTAGCTTAGCCATTTTCTTTATTGCTATTGATCCGGCGACCAGCGGGATTACTGAAAACTACAGAAATGTCAGACAACAACACCGGAGGTAACTCGCTCCTTATGGGTTTTTGTGGAATACTCAGCCGGGCTCCAGTGCGACGGGGTGCCGTCGGGTGTTCGGTTTGGCCGGCGAGAACCTGTTAAAATGCCCGCCTCTGGTGGGCTCCCCTTGCCACCTCCATGTTTATTTAAATGCTGCATTAGCTGGTTTCGGCTGCCTGGCTGGCAGTGGGGCTGTGTGGCCAAGCCCAGCCTCTTCACTCCCAGACTGCCGTCGGATCCATTGGGTACCATAAGTGGCGAGTCAGGTTAGACCAGGGGGTCTCCTACTCCGGTCGTGGAGAGCTACTGTCCAATAGGTTTTCTATTCTACCTGGCTTCTGATGAGCCACACCAGTTCTTGCTACTTATCTGAGGTCAGGTGTGGATCATTAGAAGCCAAGTAAGATAGAAAACCTACTGGATAGTAGCTCTCCAGGACCGGAGTTGGAGACGACTGGGTCAGACAGTGGTCTTGGTCTTGGAGTCACGGTGTTTTGAAACAGCTATTGCATATGGAGAATTTTGGGAGTCTGTGAGCTTGTAAGGAACGTAATTGGTGGTTATACAATCATACAGTGGCGTAGGACAGGAGTTTTTATTTACCCTTCAGCACCAAATCACCGTAGCTGTGCATCTGGGGATGAATTAGAGGTTAAAGGTCTTGGTTTGTTTTGCGTGTGCCAGCTGTTGATTACCTATTGAGGTTAAACTGTAAAACTGCCTTTTCAATACTGTTTGCTTCGATAGATCAGCCAGCAGAGATGAAGCAGGACAATTCCTCATCAGGGATCACAGACCAAGAAAAGGAACTGGCAGCGAGCGCTTTCCAAGAATTTGCGGTAATCTCCAATCCTCCCCAAAAGTTTACATGCCTTCCGTGTTTTAAACGTGGTGTTTACTTCTGTGTTTTTCCGCACACCAACATGGTGTCAATCTGTACGGATCTTTTCACCAGGCAGGAAATTATGACGAGGCGCTGAAACATCTAGGGAGCCTCCAAGAACTAAACAAAGAGGACTACAAAATTTCAATGAACAAATCCATTGCAGAGTTTTTCAAAAGCGGGCAGACCACAACGGACACCTTGAAACAGGCCCTCACAGCCATGAAACACCAGGTAGCCGTTTTGGGAATGTTCTGGATCGTGGACTTATTTGCTCTGCATGGCGGTGACCTCGCTGACACCCAAGGTATTTGTGTCTTTGCCACAGGTCCACGCTGCTGTTGATGAGATGGATGGTCTGGATGACGTGGATAACAGCATTCTCTACTACAACCAGGCGATCGTACTATATCACACACGGCAGTATATAGAGGCCATATCCATAGGAGAGAAGCTCTACCAGTTCATAGAGCCTTTTGGTACGTGACCCCTCATATTTTGTGTGAAAACTGTCCTCTTAGAAGGATGCTCAGGGTCGCATTCGCATCTGCTTGGAGCTTTGATGTTTGGGCCGAGCCACAGTTTGGCATGGCTTAAGGTTCTTCTCTGTCCTAGATGAGAAGTTTGCCCAAGCTGTCTGCTTCCTGCTGGTGGACCTGTATCTTCTCACGTTCCAGCCTGAAAAGGCTCTCCATCTCTTAGCGATGCTGGAGAAACTGTCCGTTCAGGGAAACAACAAAAACGGCAAATCAGAGGTTCAGTTTTTCATTATTATAATTTATATTCCTGCAAAACACAGATGGGATGCTGAACGTTTGCTTCACCAATAACATTGGTTGACTGTATGTGTACATGCGCATGTGTGTGAAGAGGCCCTGATGAAGCAACAGTAGGGTCCAGTGTTTATTCTTTTTTGCCTGTAAACCTTGTTGGTACATAACCTTACATATTACATTCCTGGGCAAAAAAACGGGCCAAACCCAAAATTGCAAGATATTAAACTTTTCATGACCTTACCGACAAATCATTGGCCAGATAATTAGCAAGAATATAAGAATGCACTCCTGAGACCTGGGCTACCGTTTGTTTGTCATGGCTCGCTGATGTACTGTCTTGTGTTATTGATGGAGTTCAGTTATGTTTATTTTCTGTGCGCTATTGCAAATGACGAGTTTAATTTTGCATTGATAGCTTTTCTGTGGTTAGGGCCGGAACTCACAGCGTGACAAGGCGTCCATTATTTGTTCAGGTGATGTTCCACGTAAAGTTCTGTTTCTGCGTAAGCGCAGATCCTGCCTTGGGAGGGCCAGATGGGACTGAGGATAAGGCAGTGGGCTGACAGGCAGACAGGGGCCGGCAGCGTTAGCACAAACACAACGGATCAGGAGCTGCCTTTAGCTGCTGTGTGCGGTCAGCGTGTGTCAGTAGACACCTGCACCTGTGGGCATGGGGGTTCCCACAGACCCCTAGGAATGCCCATTGTCACAGGAGGCCAAAGTGAAGTATAGACTGTCGGACGCCTCTGGTATTTATCTTTTTTCCTGGCTTCTTTCTGTGGTGCTGCTGTATTTCGATTGATGACCACAGATCTTAAAAAGTTGGCTGGTGAATAAAATGTTTCATTTGTGTTTGACCAGGCTGGCAGCAGCTCCAATAAAGACGGTGGCGGTCAGAAGACAGAGTACATTGCTATGGTAGAGGCAGCCAAGTCTAAAATTCACCAGGTAAATGCCGTGGCTTATAATCAATGATCAGTTCAATTAAATGGTCCGTGACACCGCTGCGCCCCACTCTGTGACACAGCATGATCCTGATGAGCCCCCTTCTGTGACTGACGCGGCCTGCTCCATGACTCGACCCGTGACTCGATGCACCCCACTCTGTGACTCGCCGTTTGACCCTCACGGTTGTTGTCTCCACAGTATAAAGTACGGGCCTACATTCAAATGAAGTCTCTGAAGGCGTGCAAACGGGAGATCAAGTCGGTGATGAACACAGCCGGAAACGTGAGCACGCTTCTGCTCCTTCACCCCCCGCCTCACTGGCCCTCCCTCCACGTATCCCTGACTGGGTCCTTGTTCCCTGTCTCTCCTGCTTCCAGTCTGCCCCCTCTCTATTCCTCAAGAGCAACTTCGAGTACCTGAGGGGAAATTACCGGAAGGCTGTGAAACTCTTAAATAGCTCCAACATCACCGAGCATCCGGGACCAATGAAGACGGGTAACGGCCAGCTCCACCCGGCCACCGGCACCGAGTCTGGTCGCTGCTGGAACCGGGAGTTCCACGCTGACTGAACACCTCCGTTCTCTGTTGTAGGTGAATGTGTACGCTGTATGTTTTGGAACAATCTTGGCTGCATTCATTTTGCGATGGGCAAACACAACCTGGGCATTTTTTACTTCAAGAAGGCCCTGCAGGAGAACGACAACATGTGCTTACAGATCGGTAGTCGGGACAGCACCAATGGGCAGAGTATGTATTCATTGGTTGATCGAGGCTGACGGTGTGACCCCGCCCCTGGCATTCACACTGTGTGTTTGGCTCTCCGTTGCAGATAAGAGGTTCTCCGGGGTTCCCATGTGTGCCTTGTTAGCCAACAAGCGCTACGAGCTTCTGTACAACTGCGGGATTCAGCTACTGCACATAGGGCGCCCCCTAGCGGCGTTTGAGTGCCTCATGGAATCGGTGCAGGTTTATCACTCAAACCCTCGACTGTGGCTCCGACTAGCAGAGTGCTGCATTGCGGCGAACAAGGGGGTAAGTTGGTTACACTCAGGTGTATGTCTAGTTATTTAACTAGTCAAATATGGCTAATATGCCTAAATGCATGTAGACAGCCGAGTCTGCTTGTGTTGGGGCTGCAGTGATTAATCAGCCGTCAGTTATGAAAAACAGCCAGCGTGGGTTTTTAATAAGTTTAGCGTTTACTCTTCTTAACTGTCAAAGTTCATAGTTGGCACATTAAATTGATGGTTAGCACTGTTACCTCACACCTCTGGGATCTGGGTTCCCATGTGTGTCGTCGTGGGGTTTCCTCCGAGTACTCCGGTTTCCCCCCACAGTCCAAAAACATGCCTAGTTACCACCCGGGCCGGGTTCCTGTTCGCCGTAGACAATCAAACCCGGCCCAGTCGGACCTCATTCGGCTCCTGTTCCACACCCCTATATGAGCGCAGATATCTGAAAGTGTTAAGTCATTAGATTTCAAATATGCTCCTAAGTTGAGTTGTAGTTTGCCGTAAACATTTCAGAATGTCTCAGTGAGTGACTCTTCCCAGCTGAAGGCCGTGGATCTTGTTTACTTTCGTTCTCTGACAGAACTCAGATCAGGAGACCAAGGGGCTTCCCAGCAAGAAGGGCATTGTCCAGTCAGTTGTAGGCCAAGGATACCATCGCAAGATCATCCTGGCATCACAGTCTGCCCAGAATACGGTCTACAGGTCTGTGCAGTTCTCGCTGTGCTCCACGGAACCTCCTTTCAGTCTGCCAGCTTTGATGAACCTTTGCTTTATGGGTATTGAAGCCTACAGAGCCCCTAAAGGATAATAGGCAATTAAAAAATTTTTTTTTACAGTATCTGGTGCTCACCAGATATGGTAAAAAAAATATATAAAAATCACCTGTGTCCCTTTAGGGGCTCCGTAGAAGCCTTTGTTCCTTGCCGTAAAATCTTGTAGCTCTGTGGTCTGTAGAAGTATTAATCATAATCCACCACCAGGGGGAGTCATTGTGTAAGATTTTTTTTCTGCCTCTGACCCCGTGGTCTTTCATCTTGTAATGGCTCTGCTGGATGTTTGATGTTGATGCTGTTTGCACCTTAATTTTCCCTCGGGGATTAATAAAGTCCCTGTCAGGCTGTGTGTAGCCGGTACAGCGGGAAGGTGTGTGTGTGTGTGTGTCTGAAAAGTTGCCTGGTTTAACCCCGTGCGTTTCACGGCCCGCCCTCTGCAGCGACGGCCAAACTGCAGCCATTCCCGTGGCCAGTATGGAGTTTGCTGCCATCTGCCTGAGAAATGCCCTGCTGCTCCTGCCCGAGCACCAGCAGCCGGACGGCAAGGCAGAGAACGGCTCGAAGAGCTCCAGCCAGTCTGGCAGCACGGAAAGCGGAAGCGAGAACAGCGACATGTGCAGGTAAGTGCCTGTGGGGGGTGCTGCACGGTTTTTATGAGGAGAGGTTAGGTGAGCTGAATCTGTTCAGCCTCGAGCAAAGGAGACTAAGGGGGGACATGATCCAGGTATATAAGATTCTAACAGGTC
>JAODKC010000069.1:45995-61088 GCA_026777985.1 Mormyrops attenuatus | reverse complement strand
TGTTGGGCGTCCCCCCCCCCCCCCCCCACTTACCCAGGGCTGACTCCCAGAGCTGTGACAAGTTTACGAGCACCCAGGCCGCTTACTCGCCCTGGCCTCCTGGAATGCCAAAGGGGCCCGCGGGGCTGCTGGGCGGGGTTCAATCTCGGTTCGGCGCCGTCGTGTAAAGCAAAGAGCATAAATGGAAACAGGCACATGGAGTGGTGAACCTGAGCCCCTTCGGTGTAGACTGTGTTGGAGACTGTCTTTAAGGAGGGAGTCTCTCTCTGGCTGAGGAGAGAGGGTGGACTGTGGTGTGGTATGGGGAATGGTATCTAAGGCTGTTTAGTGGTCACCATGCAGATGTAGGTCTTTACGACTGGCAAAACGCAGCCATGTCAGACTTCTGCTGTGCAAGAACCACGCTGGGCTTGATTGAAATCTCATCTGCTTCCTTGACAGCCGTAAATTACAGCAAGGCCTAGTTTTCTGAGTACACCAAAGGGGGTTATCAAAGTTCAAGGATGCTTTTGGGGGTTGTCCAAGGAAGGTGTGGTGGGCCTCACCTGAGATTTGTGTGTCAGGGTTGGGGGGGCGCTGGACGATTATGACCTATGATGTGCTGTCCACAGGTGCTCCATCCTGGCCTGCAGTGCATACGTTGCCTTGGCCCTGGGGGACAACGTTATCTCCCTCAGTCATGCTGAGAAGTTGCTGCAGCAGCCCAAGCTCTCTGGTTCCCTCAAGTAGGTCTGGTGTGCCTGTCTGACTACATCTCGTTGTGGTAGCAGGGTTTCCTGCTTGTTGCAGGCCTATCCGTCACTGTCTTGCTGTCTCGGTCTCTGTCGGTCTCTGTCTCTCCCTCCCTATCTATTGTTTCTTCTTTCTAGCTGTCTCTCTCTCTCATCTCCTGTCTCCATCTGTTTCTCCGTCTCTCTCTGTCCCCCTATGTCTTTCTGTCCGTGTCTCTCCATCTCTCTCTCTGTCCCCCATGTCTTTCTGTCCGTGTCTCTCCATCTCTCTCTCTCTCTCTCTCTCTCTCTGCCCAAAGGGGTGAAGCGTCCAGCCAAGGCCAGGACAGCGATCATCTTGTGTTTCGGGTAGAAGCGTCAGGTTTCGTTAGAAGTGAGATAAACAGGCTCTCCTGTCCTTCACACCCGCTTAAGGACACCCTGAGCCATCGCATTTCGCCACTCTCATCGAGCGAGGCGGCAGTCGATACACCTCTGTGTCTGAACACCAAGATGGGAGTCTTTTCATTTACACTCATTGACGGTGATGTTTTCCAAGTTTGCCTGCAGCTGCTCCCCCCCCACTCCGCCAGCGCTGATTCAGCCCTTTATTTGGCTTTGTTTGCATGACTTCAGAGTTTCTTTATGCTGGATGACCACCTGTCACGTTCCCACACGTCTCATGACGCAGTCATCACTGTCGAATGACGGTGCTCAGACCTGGCATCGTTAGGAAACCTGTGTTCCAAGGCGATTGTATTAGAACATCACAGTTTAATGATGGTGCTGTTTAATGTGCGCGCGTCTGTGTGTTCAGCATTGACGCACTGAGTGCCTGTGTGTGTTCAGGTTTTTGGGCCACCTGTACGCAGCAGAGGCCCTGATCTCCATGGACCGCATTTCGGACGCCATCACCCACCTGAACCCTGAAAACGTCAGCGATGTGTTTTTGGGGGTCTCGTCCAGCGAGCAGGACCAAGGTGATCCCTCTCTCTGTGGTTAAACAAGGCTGACCTGCTGCCCCCTGTCCTCTGTAAGGTTGCTGTGATTATGAGGTTTGTGTGGCAGGGGGATTCGTCCCAGCTCTGTGTCACTCTGAGGTAGTTGTGTGTCGTTTGGTGATCACATAACCACGCCTGTTTTGTTCACAGGCTCAGACCGGGGAGACGTGGAACAGGTGGAGTCCTGTGAGTGTAATGTCACCCCTGCAGGGGGCATTTCCATGTGTATGTAGGGCAGTGGGCCAGTGAGTTGAGTCATCATATCTGTATCTGCATGCCTGTGTGTTTTCATATAACTTAGTTAAATTAAATTAGTCTGTGATTGATTGTGTGTATCCTACCTTGTGTCTCTTGGTGTGGACGTCCCTAACCCAGTGCGTCTCTGTGTATCCTCTCCCGTGGTGTCAGTGTGAACAACCCTATCTCTCCATCTGTGTATCCTGTCCTGTGTCTCTTGGTGTGACTGTCTCCAAACCGGTCCTTCTCAATGTGGACGTTCCTAATCCTGCGTGTCTCGATGTGGATGACCCAAACCCCATGTGTCTCGAGTGGCTTGTACCCTGGTCTCATCGCGGCCGTTTATAACCCCGTGTGCCTGTGTGGACATCTGCTAACCCTGTGTGTCCCAGTGTGGCCTATCCTGCGGTCTCGATGCCGGCGTCCCTCACATCTCCCCCCCTCCTCCACCCTCCAGCGGGGAAGCAGACTCCCCTCTGCTACCCCAGCACAGTGAACTCAGCCAGGGCCATGATGCTCTTCAACCTGGGTAGCGCCTACTGCCTGCGGAGTGAGTATGACAAGGCCCGCAGATGCCTGCACCAGGTATGCCCTGCCACACTCCGCTCACTGTTCTCCATTTAACAAGGTGCCCCTTTAATTTAACTGGCCCTGTGTCCCACCCCCCAGGCTGCTTCTATGGTCCAGACCAAAGAGATTCCTCCGGAAGCCATCCTGCTGGCAGTCTACCTGGAGCTGCAGAACGGTAAGTAGGCCGTGAGTGGCGGAGGGGAAGAGCAGAAATGCTCACATGAAGGCTGGTTGCTAGGGTCACAGGTCACAGAGCCATGTGACACAGATCCAAACCTGTTTTAATGGAGCCTTTAGCCAGTGTGGCTCCCGCTCCCCGCTGCTACATGATAACACGCCATCCCCGTTTCACTGCAGTCATTGGTTGATAAGAATCCTCAGTATGTGTGTTGCTGTTTGGGTCGATATTCGCAGAGGAGGGTGCGCGTGCGACTGCGAGCTGCTGAAAAACGACCTCTCACCCCCTGGCAGGGAACACGGAGCTGGCACTGCAGATCATCAGGAGGAACCAGCTGCTGCCTCTGGGCAAAGCCACCGCTGGGGGGGAAGTCCGCAAGAAGCCGGGTGGCCCCTTCCAGCCAGTGCAGCCCATCCAGATTCCCCCCTCCTTCACAGCAGTGCAGCGAAAATGATTTGGAGGTGGTGGGGAGGGTGGGGGCACAGTGCAGCAACCGGGGACACGGTCTCTGTCACTGCAGTTCCAGTTTGAAGTATTTATGAATAACGTGGGGAGGTCGTACAGAAATGTTTTATTTTGTATTTGAGAGGATGAGGCTCTCATGGAAAATACTGAGATGCTTTGACAAGTTGAATTAAAAAAAAAAAAAAAAAAGTTCTGTTTAAAGGTCTGCCTCTGCTACCTTTTAAGAGTTGTTGTACCTCCGAATGGGGGGCCGTGCCGATGGGAGGAAGAACCGGGGGGGGGGGGGGGAGGAAGGGATCTCTGGCTGGAGATTAACCCGCCGGGTGATAAAACTCGGTGTAATCATTCACTGTGGCTGTTTCCCCTAGGAATGGTCTCCAAAGAACCCCATTGAACAGATAATGGCCGCTGACTGTTCGGTGTCATGCTTTCACCCCCACCACTGCACTTCTGTCCTTCGCCCCTGACCAGCCGTGGTTCAGTTTCTCAGCCCAGACTCCAGCGTCCCAGTGGGACAGGTCCTGCAGGCTGACAGGGAAGATAAACACAGCACTCACCTTACATTCTGCAGGAAGCTTTTTTTTTTTTTGTTGATATGTCAGCATTTTCTAGCTGGTTCTTGTGACACACCTTTCCGGAAAGTTGTTCTGTAACCAGAGGACACATCTCTAATCCTGACATCATAGACCGGCACAGGATGCAGAGATCCAGGCACAGTCCCAGAAATGGACCATCACACTACTGGAAAAATCCCATATCACAAAACCACCTTCACCTTGTCACCTTAATTGACAACCTTTGTGTCAGGCACCTCCTTAAATCACAATTTTTCAGTTACCAGGAGTGAATGTAAATGTGGGACTCGGTGGCTTAAGCCTACACGCTTGTGATCAGAAGGTTGCTGGTTCAAATCCCGTGGTGGCAGAGATTTAATTCTTGGGTCCTTGAGTAAGGCACTTAACCCCCTAGCAGTCCAGGGATAGTGCCCGACTCTGGAGCTCACAAATGTTGCTTTGGACAAAAATGCTAAATCTAAATAAAAATTAAAATTTTAAGTAAACATGGGAACGACTAGAATGAAGCCAACTATAGCAAAAGCAATTACCAACAAAACTGCTAATTATACCACGAATCAACAAGTGCACACAATAACCAGGGTATCACCTCAGGATGATCACAGCTCTTATCACTGTTGGGGGCTATATCCCTATAGTGTGTGAGATGCACAGTCCCCACCTTCACTGAGGTTGTGGGATGCAGGAATTGTAGAAAAGGAAAAAGTCAGACAAGATCTACAATATCCAAGATACCCAAGTTTATTGTGTTTAAAAAAACAAAAAAGCCAAATCAAACTGCATAGGAAATGATTAAAGTCCATGTAAGACAACAGAAAAAGGCTGCAAGTAACTAGTACATAGTCTCCTTTGCCTTATTTGGACAGAAGAGGTGACATTTGTGGTACTTCCCGTCTGTCCTGAGAGGCCGGGGGGAGTGGGGAGTGGGGGGGGGAATCATTGCAGTTTGTAGCTCAAAGCCCCACCTGCCATGCCCTCCCCCCCTCCCCACACACACACACACACACACACACACACACACACACACACACATAATGCACGTATAACTCAGCAGAGGCCCAGCCCACCCACCTAAAAACAGCAGCAGTAGGGCAGTACATTCAGGGGACCCCCGGGACCTTCAAAGATAGATGCACCTGAGCGGAAGCCTCCAGAACACAAGGGAAAGCTTTGGGCCCAGTTCTGGGCCCCTACCCACTTTTTGACCACTTAAGATCTGCAAGGAGGGCAGCCGATTCAGCCTAACAGCGTGAACGTACTGTTGGATGAGCAGGACATATGCCTACCAAATTTTCATGTTTGTCTGTGGTGGACTTTGGCTGTAGAACATCAACATCTCCAAACAGATCATCTGGTCTTTAAACCAGAACCCTCCCCTCCTGCTACGAGCAGCAATTCGGTGTGAATGAGAATCGGCAGGATACGGTAACCCTTCCTGAACAGAAGTACATTCCTATTAGGTCACCATGAGCACATCTCCTAGGTTTTATTTTCTCTTTCAGTTTTGGTATTTTCATCACATAAAAATCCTGCAGGATTAAATCAAGAAGGTAACTACACACTGGCTGAGAGGTAATGCTGTATATAGACGTGAACACAAAAGACTATTTGAGGTAATAATCACTAAATCACTACATAATGTCTCAATTACTTAAGCTCCCAAAATCCAAGACTTTGGGAAGATACCTGAGTTTTATTGTCCCCTCCCTCTTTTTTGATTTTTTTTTTTTTTTTTTTTTTTAAAGACTATATTATAAGCATTAAAAGCGGTCCAAGACCATGCACTTAACTAACATTCTTCCATTTTGGTAACAACACGGGTATCAGGAAAAACGAGTACACAACAGGTGAGAACAGCCAAATGCCCAGAGGGACAAACGAATGCACCCCCCCCACCCCCGGCGTGCGATCCTGCCGCTCGGCTTCGCTGCTGGGATACGACATCGCCGACTTCGTCTTGGAGAAAAATCTAATGAGAAAAGCAGCACATTTCTAATTTTGTTCAGGCAACCATTTCAACGCTACTTCAGCCTTCCTGATCGGCTGCAATCACCCACAACAGCATCAACACCATGTACACACTGAACACTCACAAAAGCAGACGACGTGTTCAGACCCTCTTAAGGTACCAGAGGCGGCATGTTAAAGGTCACATGGAGAGGTATGTTAATTATGGGTAGGGTTAGGGTTAAGATAGGACTGGCATATTTGGTCTCAGATCCAGTGAGTCTCCTGCTTTGGCCAATAATGAGGTATTAATAGACAGCAGAACCTCAAGAACAATTAAAAGTTGATTACGTTCATTTAGCTATAGATGCAGGAAATCTTTGGCAGTTACAGGAGATGTACCATACAGAGAATCAAGCATACAGTGGTTTCTACGGTATCACCATCTCAACACGATTCAGTTCCTGCAGGGTCAGGCCTGGGCTTTGTAAAGCTATTTTTTGAAGGGGGCGGGCAATGTAATCTAATGCTCACAACAAAACCAACCCCCAATACATCGAAAACACACTTTTTGGTATGGTCACAATTTAAAATGAAGAAAAAAAAAAAGGAAAACAAAAAAAACATTTTGCTTTGATACAAAACACTTCTCTACTATGACTTCTTTTAAAGCATGCGAAAAGTTAAAATATTTTTCCTCTTACAGAGTGAAGACCTAAGGATCTTTGTGAGAGCACTCGTTTCAAAGGGATGAATGTTTTACATAATACTGAAACACAAACATCAGTGTAGCTCTTGCGTTCGCAGCAGCAGACTCGAGCTAGTTCAAACACACACTCACCCCACCCCAGCAATGTGCTAACAACTCGGTAAATAGTTTATTCTCAATATATACTTATAAAACATAGCTCTTTTCCCACGTTTCATTTGCTTTCTTAAAATAAGTTAAATTTCTTCAAGGACCTCTGAACTAACCACGTCTAAGCTACTACAATCATTCCACTGAGGTAAATTCGATTTTGTGCTGAAGCAGAGGTCATACGGAGGTCGATGGGAGGGTTCAGGTTTGCTTCGGTGCCGTGGTGCCGTCGAGGAACGGAGCCATGCTCCAATGAGCATGAGCAGCTTGTGAGGAACAGGGGATGAAGACCAGGCTGGACTGTCAGCAAATGTCACTTTTTTTTTTTGGTCTGACATTCCTTAAGCTCTACTTCCTGCTCAACGCTGGACAATTTGGAACCGGTCTATCTACATGTGACGCCCTAAAATGACCACCTCCCCTCCCCACAACTCCAGCTTAACAGGTTTCCAGGTTAAAGGAACCTGCGGTGATGACACCGACCTCCTGAACCTGGCACCCTCGGATACTGATCTGTCACCCGTGCCAGCCATTTGGCAACAAACCATTACACGGGATACTTTTTGGCACATTCCTTTAGACGTGTCCTATCCAGCGTCCCGATAAAACAAAAAGGCACCATTCACTAAGACAGCGTAACGAACGGTAATTGAATGTTTCTGATGGGTCTTTTGTGCAAGCCGCCATACACCCCAGAAACGCGGCAAACGTCACACTGATTTTGGAGATATGGAGCAGTGAAAAGGGACTGACTGAACCAAGAGGAAGATGAACAGGACCCACTTCAGAGGAACTAATCCACATGTGCTCTTACTTCTTCATTGCTGGATTTTTATCAGAATAACATGAGTACAAAGTTTCAGTCTGCACCTAAACTCGTTTGCTGCTTTACGTGGATTTACCAGACTAATCCAGAACAAGATCAACCAGATCATGGCTTCGCAAGAGAATTGATCACCGAGTACAGAAACCCTACACAATTTTGAGGAACCAAAATTTTTTGACCATGGTCTGTTGAATGGGAACCCTCAAAAACATTTTTCATGGATAGGGACTTAGTATACTGCGTAATTAACATTTACAAATACAATCAAGAGGGTAATCGATTACAAATCTTAGGGCCGACCCCTTTTAGGAGATTTTAGCATGGATGCTGAGAGAGGAAGAGAGCACTTTCTGCAAGTTACCATTAGACAGGTCAATTATATGCACTCTGAAGAGCATCTGTTACCAGCAATTTTATATTCATTGAGCAGTCTGTGGCGTCGCTTTCTAAAGCAGTTTGACTGCACATGTCCTTCCAGTAGACCTGTTCGGGAAGTGCAGAGCAGTTGAGAAAACCAACATCACTTACAGAGCTGCACAGTTTGGGTGATGTGGCTCATGTCTTGGGACACAGGTAGACTTCACCTGGTCAAGAAATACCTGTAACCAATATACTTGAAGAAAGCGCTCTGGGGAGAGAGGAGGAGAAGCAGACAAAGGCTGAAATTCTACAACGATGTTTCGCTTGTACAAACTACTTTGAATTCTACGTACAATCATGACAATGAGAAAGTCGCGAGACTCTCTCAGCCAGCGCTTCTCGAATTTAAGCATAGCATGATGTTAGTGCTTTTTCTGGGGGGGTAGGGAGGCCAGGTTAGTTACTCACTATATTATATATAAAAACTTTAAAAAAAAAAAAAAATAAAATAAAAAAAATTCCCAACACTAAAGACTAATTGGGCCACCAGACAGAAGTTCACCTGCGGTTCTTTTCTTTAGCTGAAGCGGGAGGCATGATTCTCCAGTTGGCCTGCGTGCACCAGCACCAAAAACTTCCCAGATCCAAAAAAAAAAAAAGGGAACCCAATAAATAGAAACCGACAGCAGTAGTCGTGCAAAGGATTGGATTTCATCCGAAGCTCCAGAGCCAATAGGAGCGTGTTTTACCGAGCGCCCAATCACAAAGCGCCACTCTTCAGCGGTCACGTGCACTGGACCTCGGGGCCGAGTGCCAGTCTACAGCATCCTCTGGCCGCTCTTAAGTGAAGGAAATGAGAATGGCCCGAATCAAGTAAAATTAATTTTACTCAAACTAAATTGTCTGTCTACTTTTTGGTACCAAGTTAGGATAGAATACATGCTGTCCTGCATGTCCAATCTACCAAGACTATACAATAAAATCCCCACGCAGGAGTTCTCAATTTATAGCTCTTAAATTGACTGAAAGCCTCTTTAACGCTAATTATTTATATGAACTTTAGATTCTACATCAATTATTGAGCATTAATCACCTCGAACACTACCAAAAACCTCATCCAAACTTTTTTTTTTTTTTTTTTTTAAACTTCTGTTCAATACAGTTGGTCCCGTTATAAAGTGACAGGATTTCATGTAAATCACAGACTTCCCTGGCACCACATTAAGGTTGCCATTTTGATTTCCATTTTATCAAACATGGGGGAAAAGACTTCCTGTTTTAGTTTCCAGGTAAGAGATGGAGGTAAACGCTAAACTACATCGAGTAAAAAAAAAAAAAACACTCAAAAATTCCACCAGTAAACTGAACCGCAGACAGGAATCACCGCCGCAACACTTCATCTGAGACGTAGCGACGTGGACCTCATCTTCGAAACATTCAGGATTCGAATTGTCTAAATGTGCACAGTAAATCTATTTAACCGAAATCTGTGCAAAAACGTATTTTGCTTGCAAAACAGAAAAAATAATAAACACTGAGGTAGACTCTTCTTTGTAAAACTTCGCTGACTAAATCTCTGCACAACAAATGCAAGTACATTCATATTTAGACTACATGAGGTAGGTATGATGCAGAGAGCACAATATTTCAAGAAGGTGAGAAATTCCCTGAGAATCAGTTAAAGGAAACTGTAGGAGGCACATCAGAGTCCACACTGTCCCCTAAAGGAACAAGAGACGTAAGAAGTTCTACCGATGCTCGGGAGATGTCAGTCATCGAGTCGGCGGCAGACTCCTGATGTGCTCATCAAATCCCCCTCTTCCGTTTCTTCTTCTGTCAACCCTCCCCGAGAGCTCTGGGGTCAGAACTTGAGGATTCGGTTGTTTCCAAAATCGACAACGACAATCACGCCATCTGGCATGACGGCGACACCCGACGGACGATCCATCTGCCCAAAGCCATTACCCTGAGTCCCAAACTTGCATAAGAAGTTTCCGTTGGGCTCAAACACTTGGACGCGGTGGTTGCGGGAGTCCGCGACTATGATACGGTTCTCTTGGTCGACAGCAACCCCCTGCGGACGTAGGAACTGCCCATTGCCGGTGCCCTCTGAACCCAGAAAACGAGCTGACTGACAGTCCGGCCGAATGACCAGCAGCCTGTGGTTGTTGAAGTCCGTCACCACCAGGTGGCCCTCGTGATTGAAAGCCACGCCCCTTGGTGAGTCAAAATGCTTCCAGAGGGCGCCTTCGAAACCGTACTTGTTCAGGAAAACCCCATCTGGCCCAAAGAGCTGGATGCGATGGTTGCGGGTGTCTGAGACTAGGATCTTGCCCTCGAGGTTGACAGCCACGTCCCAGGGGTAGTTGAATTGCCCGTTCTTGGTGCCTTTCTCCCCAAACTTCAGGAGGAACTGTCCCTCGAAGGTGAAAATCTGAATGCGGTGATTGTCCTTGTCAGCCACGATGATCCGCCTCTGGCCGTCACAGGCCACGCCAGCTGGTCGGTCAAACTGGCCTGGCCGCGAGCCCAGCGAGCCGAACTTATGGTGAAATGTACCACAGGGCTTGAATACCTGGATGCGATTGTTGCTGCGGTCAGCTACCACTACGTAGCCCTCCTTGTCCACACAGACGCCCCACGGCCGGCACAGCTGTCCATCACCCTCCCCCTCACCCCCGAAGGAGGCTATCGGAATGCCCACCGACTGGTAGTTGCGGCCCGATTTGACCAGCACCTTGAAGGGGCTGCCCTCAATGTGCTGGTTGCTGATAAACACGGACACTATATGCTCCCCTTCCATCTTAGGCAAGTAGCTGACTGTATAGGTGCCGTTCTGGTGGTCCAGCACATCGGCTGTGGACACGGTCCCGTCCGACCCCACGACTACGGCCGAGATGGCATCGCCTCCTGAGAGGCGGGGCTCTCCGTCATGGTCGTACCCCACCACTGTGAATGAGGAAACTTTGCCCTTGAGCGCCCCCCGCAGGCCCTCCCCAGAGGCCTTGGTGACGGGTGCAAAGGCACCACTGCTGACGAGGCCCATGGACTTGATGGCAATGAAGAGTGCCTGATCCGGCGGAGTGAACATGAAGCGGTCGTCCTCCTGAGGCTGCAGCAGGCCCCTGAGCGCCTTCAACTCCTGGATCTGCGCCAGCATGCGTTCGCGAGCCAGGAGAATGTCCATGTTGCGGCCCTCGTCCAGCACCTGCTGTACTGCTGCAATGGTGCCGTCCAGCTTGCTGAGGTTCTGGTGAAGCTTCTCCACCTGCAGGTAAAGGGACTTGGCCTTCACCTGCCGGATCTTCTCCACCTACCAAGAAGTCAAGGTAGCAGGTGTCACACACACAAATCCTGGAGGAATGACCTTTGGGTACAAGCTGAACTGGACCACTCACCTTCCACAGCAGCTCACACTCTCGTTCCTCCAGGGCCTTCCGGTACCGCAGGGCGACTGCTTTCACCTCTGTTTGGACCACCTTGGCTTTGATCTCCACCTGCTCGGCAATGGCCTGGACCTTCTCCATGCTGAGCTGAAGCACACATTCATAGGAGAGATATTAAGGCCAGTGTTTCCCAATCCAGTCCTCGGGGACCCACAGACAGACCACATATTTTGCCAGTTCTAAAAATGTAGACTGTCTAGCAGGGAGCTAGGTGGGAGCAAAAACATGGACCGCCTGTGGGTCCCCAAGGACAGTTGGGAGTTGGGAAACACTGATTTAGGTGGCTGAACTGATCAAAACAGGGTTCCAAGAAATCAGTCCTTGATTTGTAGTCCAAGCCTAGATGGCTATAAAGACCCAGAAGACAGACTGACCAAATCAAAACACAGAGAAATCGGGATATACTACTGCAGATATGAACGCCTATGGATCCTGTAGCTATCTGCATTTCCAAACATTTACTCTGGTCAAAGCTGTATTCAAATAACAGAAACTTTAAGCAAACTTTGGATTGTGATAGGAATGAATGCACGGAGCTCTTTATCAGGACCACAAAAGATCTATCACTAATTCACAACAACCACATTCCTGTTGCCATTGAAAGGCTGTTGCTGACAAAGCCCTTCCTTCCGCCAGGGGCTGGGGGGCAACTGATCACACACCCCCCTGCCCACGAGTGTGACAGAGATCACACTGGGATAAGGACCCCTTTGTGACACAGGAGAACCGCCAAATTCAGGGTCACAATCACGGAGCCGTTCATAAACCCCACAGGGCCTGACAAAAGCCAATGGGGGGGGGGTAACCTCCTTCCCAGCAGCAGCCATTTCAAGGTGGACCGCTAAAGGGGCAGTAAAATTTGGGAAGCGGGAAGTGGGGAGGAGAATACGGGGGTAGGGAGAATGAGAAACGATTCACGGCAGGCCCCAAATCCCAGGAGACAGAGAGAGACACGTGTCAGACACACCATAAGGGGGGGGCGGTGCCAGCCAGCACCTCAGGATATAACCGGGTGGGACCAGATTTAAGGCGGGGGCACAAACACCAAATCATCTCTGGTTTAGCAACACTAAACACCAATGAAGATCCCACTGAGGAAAGTTGACTCCCAGACAACATACACTAAATATTTAACTGACACGTACTCGCAACATTTCCAGACAAGTCATTTACCGTTAGCCTTTACTTCCAATTAAAATCAGCTGCAATATTCTGTATAATAGCTTCCACAAAAGACATTTTTGCAAAATTTTCACCTGTTACAAATTTAAGTTTCTTCATATCAACAAGTATTGCTACCATCACCAATGACTTGATAAATGGCAAATAATATATTAATTTATTGACATGGGTAGAACCTAGATTCACAAGTACATGTCAACACAGAAAACATACTAACATACTAATCATAGCTATGGATTGGTTACAGCTAGCATAATAGACTGTTTGGGAACATTTTAGTTTCACAGTAAATTACAGAGAGAGCAAGACCAAGATTGTCTGTCGGCTGTGTCGTACCGAACTTGGATGTGTTGGAAGCGTTTCCAGCAGCAGCATGAAATGAGATTTCCTGAGTGTTTACGACTGGAGGCACCAGAAACCACCTCCACAAGAGGCTTCCTATGGCATTTAAATCACTTTGCCAGGAAATTCAGGCCTGGCGTACTTGGTAGTAGAAAACAAATTATTTATATGGGATTGAGTTCAATTTGACTGTTGTGCTATTTTCAATTTTTTTTTTTTACACATAAAATTGTTTTTACATTGTGCAAAGAAATGTCTCTTAGGTTTTGTCAGAGACAGATTTTCGACTGTTCCAAATTGGACTTGACGTTTTAATAAGTTATTAAAATACAAATTGTTTTCCCTGCCGAACTGAAACCAAAACCAAAAGAAAGGTTTTTACCGAGCCGTGAATTTTGTGTATCATTACATCCATAATTATTAAGGATCCCAGGTGCACATGAAAACACAATGATCAGAGTCCCTAAAGGGTGCAGGGAATGGGCTGTCGGCTCCGTCAGGCAGGTATGTATGCTATGCTAACAGGATTACTTGGCATCATCGGAAAGGGGAAACCGGCCCCAAAATCCACATCCCCCGAGCACACACCCAGATATTGTCCTCCGGTGTAAACCAGTGCCAGACAAACATTCGACCAGTCCGAACGTACTTTTGCCTTGAGAACTTCAGACCCTCCAAAACAACATATCATCGGACTCGGGCCAGAAGCCTGACGAGGCCCACGATTACCAGCGGCTAATGGAGACCTGACAGGAGCTAAGGGCCAGACCACCAACGCACTCAGTGAGCCCCTGCGCCACCTGCTGGGTAGGATGGGGGTCAGCACCCATACTGCTAAAACACGTTTCACAGGAAGGGGATTTATGCACTCCTAACATTCAAAACAAAAATCAGTTTAAAACGCGTTAAAATGTGGCACAAAAAGATTAACTGATTTGATGGCATAATCGTGTAAAACGACAGTACAGCTGCATGGTGAAGACTAGGCTTAGTGACACACCATGAATAAAGGGTGGAGGCCAAGTGTGGAGGGAAAAATAGCCAAACCCAGGCAAATGCGGGCCCCCGGAGACAAAGGGAGCGGAGCAGCCAATCAGAGGTGTTGGACGAAGCGGCTCCAGAAGGCCTGGGGGTCACAAGTTCAGGGTCAGAGGTCAGGCAAGATAATACTCTGAGCAGGGGTTGGGCATTTACTGGCAGGGAACTGAGTGTGGTTTGTTTACCAAGGTTAACTCTTGGGAGACTAACAAATGAGCAAAGCTTTCCTGGGGGGTGGAGATGAGATGGGGGCCAGGCTGGACTCATCGCAATGGCTTTCGATCCAAAGGGAAAAATCAAGCCGAGCATGGCTCCATTGCGGATGGCCAGACGGGGTAGTCCTGCAGGAGAAGTACGTGAGCAGCCCCTGATATTAAGCAGCTACTGTGGCAACGGTGACCCCGCCAGTCAAGGAGCCCAGTCAAGTTGGAAAGTTCCAGAAGACTGACGGTTCCTTTTAACGGACGAAGCGGACGCAAAGGTCAAACGAGAGGGTAAGAAAAGAAAAGACAAGAACCAGGTAATGAAATGTTCCAAAACAGGCCCCCTAGATAAAATAAGGCCCCTGCCCCCCCCCCGGCAGAGGGGTCCCTGACGGCCAACCTTTACTGGCACCGTATAATTCCAGCCTGTGTTTGGAAGCCTATAAACTCCGCCGGTAATGAGACGGCATTTTCCTTTAGCCCAGACATCTGAGAATCCAGTCACAAGCCAGGTCTGACCACCAGAAACGGGATATCCCATATGGACCCCACCCGTATTCAGATCCCAGCAACCCACTGAATCACCCTACAGGAGTATGAGTAATGGTTCAGGCCGTACACAAAGATCGCAGGCGTCGTAATAGTACTCAATCGCATCGGCATCTTTCTCTGCATCATTCTGGTTCTAGACAAACCAGCACACAGCTCTGTGAGAGCAGAACACCCCACACATAGAGGACGACGTCCCGACTCTGGCTGGACCTGCTTTACAGGCTCAAAGACGGAGCACACGAACATCTCTGTCGACAGGAACGAGGACCTGTTTAGCAACGTTGAAAAGTTCCTGTGAGCTCTGTAGAAATCTCTCCCTAAATATCCGTCAAACCCTGCTGATCCCACCCCCCACTACACCAGCAGGCTGAGAAGAGGGAGGGGCTGGCTCTTTTTAAAAACTTTATTTGACCAGGACAAATGGGCGCTTTGCAGTGCCACCCCCCACCCTGCAGAATGGCCACCACCCCCCACCTTTGAAGTGGCAGGATGACTGAAGCATTTCCTCTGTGTCGTGGTCATCCATCAAGCCCCAGGAGGGGGGGAAAAGGAAATCTGGACAGAAATAAACATCAACAAGAAAAAGAACAGTAACACTATAA